>CM062630.1:2459860-2774860 GCA_025617555.3 Puccinia polysora | reverse complement strand
TCTACTTCACTCAAGCTTTTGCATTAGGCAAAAGGCTTCCCTTCCCCAATTTGGGGGAATATACACTAGTTCTTTATGAAGGTTGGTATCCTTCATAAGGGTTAATTTCCTTCCTAAGTCCTAAGGGTCAATAATTGTTACAACAGTTAGGTATGGATGTTGATATGGGTTGTTTTGGGTGTTGATAAAGGTTGGCTAGGATGTTGAAAGGGTTGGTATCCTTTATAAGGGTTACTAATTGCTATAGGGGTTGGTATCCTCTATGAGGGCAAAAAAATTGTTATAAGGTTTGTTTAGGGTTTTGATAAGGGTTAATTTCCTTTAAAAGCTTCTCTAAAACCCCACAACTTACCTCAAACTACGGTGGTTGAGTCATTTGTGAGTGGACAGCACCATTAATGACAAGGTGATTGATGGTGATGACTGTCCTGGGGGTGGATGAGCTGCAGTAAACACCTGCTTCTTTTATGCTAATAGCACCCATCTTCAGCCTCACAGAGAGAGAGGATCTTCAATAATTGAGAAAATCAAACACAGTATCTTTAATTTCCTGACACAAGATTACAATCCAGTCATAAAGAAAGCCAAAAGACTTCATTGCCATTTCACTGTGTCACACTCCAAGGTTGAGGATCATTGTCTTCTTCATTTCAACATATCCTTTTCCTCAGTACCATCTACCTCAGTCTGTAAGTGTGACACAAATAAAGCACAGCATCAATGTTGCTTTCTGCTTACTACCTCTGGCTTGCATAACAACCTTCCAATCTTGGCAACTTAGTCTATACTTGAAAATCTTTGCAGTTAACTCTAATTGGGTTGACCATCCATTGGAGCTTTGCTCTCCTATCCCTGGGTATCATTAGCCCTTGGAATTCCATTCCGGGTCAAACAACTAAACTAGCTTGCACTCATTCCTAGATAGCCATATCAGCTGTATATTTCTGCAAAAGGACTAGCCCCTTCCCTGCATAAATAAATCAGTTCATTTGAATTGTCTTCACATGTTATTCCTTCCATGACTCACCCATTGCACACTTGAAATCTCACATTCTATTGTCTTGCACCTACACTATGACCTGAGAAACTACTGTAGTATTTATTTTGTTTTCCCATTCCATTCCTTTCATTAATTGCATCATTGCTCTCTAGCTGTAGATGACCATCCATCAGGTTGTATCTAGTTCACCATTGGATTGCCTTATAAAGGCTACACCATCCGCCTGAAGATTGTTCCTCAGTTAGTTAATTTCATATGTTCTTACATTTTACTAAGACAAGTCATCACATTGGGCTTTGCCTTGGTTCCCTTCCATTGGAAATTTTAATCCATCTTGCTGTTTGTTGAGACATCAAACCATCAGTTTGCACTTCACAGTTAGCCTTGCTATCTTGCGTTTATCCCTTGCACTCAGCTTCTCCCATTTGCCCTCACAATCATCTAAGATTGCCCTATAGCACATTGTGGTGTTGTATTTATAACCTTGGATTGGGAAGTGCGTTGCAGTCTGCACGCTCAGCAGTTGGGTAGTTTGGGCTCAGCATTTGGGGTGCATGCGGTCTCAGCAGTGCCTGCTACAGGCTCAGCAGTAAGAATTGCGGGGCTCGGCACTGGGTGCGGGTTGGGCCTACTCCAGGCATGGCGGGCTTGCAACCCGCTTGGACAATGTGGACCATGTGATGGAGCCAACCCAACCAACTTTGCGGTGTAGAGACTCCTGTGGGATTATATGATTAAAGTAGAAAATAGCTTTCTGGCAGTCCTTGAAGGGGAATTTAGTATTACTTCTACTCCTCTAGAGTATTAGTAAAACTAAGAGTGGTTTTGAATTGCCTGCCCTTCCAGTACTATAGTAAGTCTGCACAATAATTTATTTAAATTAATGGCTGGTTTCTTTGAGACTTAATATATGACTCAGATCAGACCTAGATCAATTATTAACTTTTATTTGTACAATTTGTTGAAGAATAGACCAGATGTATTGGGTTATTGGTTGGTTATTGATCAGATATGTTTGATCTTAACCAGCATCCCAATATTAAAGGGTTCAAGGGTTTTATCAAAGGGGTGGTTCAGGAGAGGACCCAAGGATGGGTTTACCCACAGGGGCTGGGTAGAGGGAAGGTTGGTAGTTTCTTTTTGTTGTGCTCTCTTTCTTTGTAAGGTTTATTTATTTATTAATGGGTGGTGTTTCTTTAATATGGTGATGAATATTTAGGTCAAAGAAGAAGCCTCATTCAAACACCTGTTAGATGGTTCTGATTGGTTAAAGGTGTGTTATAACTTGGTTTATTATTTCTTGTTTCCTTATAATTGGTTCACTAATAATATTTATCTGGTTAGGTACCACAGATGGATGATGAGATGGGATGAGCTTGGGATAGGTGATGATATGGCATGTATTACAACTTGGATAGGGCAGAGAGGCCCTCCTTAAATAGAAAATTCAAGCCCCTAGAGGTGCTCAAGGCTTCCCCTGAGGGTTCTCCCGTTTCTGGTGAGGAACAGTGAGATACAATCACATGAGGAATTTCTGCTGGTTGGAAAAATCTTGTACAGTTACATGAGGCATTTCTGCTGGTTGGGAAAAGCTTGTACAGGGGTTTCATGCATGCACAGCCTTGCATAAATTGATGTATTGCTGTACAATACTGGTGGTTTGTTTGGTTCTGGTTGAGGCTGGTCTGACTTCCTTCCACCTATATTTCTCCTGTATACTTCTTCACAGCCTCCTGTTTGTTTATTTGCATTTTTGTTTGGTTCTTCTTGAGACTGGTTTGGTTCCCTCCTGCATTTATTGCTCCTGTATACTTCTGCACAGACTCTTGTATGTATATTTGCATGCTTGTTTGGTTCTGGTTGAGACTGGTGTCACTTCCTACTGCCTGCACTGTTCCTGTATACTTCTGCACAGCCTCTTGTATGTATATTGTTCCTGTATTCTGAGTGAGGTGATTGTCTCTGGCTGCTTGCACTGCCTCCTGTACCTGTATCTTTGTATGTGACTGGATCTGGACTGGTTGCACTGCCTCCTGGATCTGTATTTCTATATTCTGATGAGGTGACTGGATCTGGACTGTTTTCACTGCCTCCTATGTCTGTATTGATTTCTTCTGGCTGAGGTGACAGGATCTGACAGATTGCACTGCCTCCTGTACCTGTATCTTTGTATGCTGATAAGGTGACAGGGTTGGTGTATGGTCCTTTTTTTGAGGGTAACCTGGCACTGGTATGTACTTGAGGGTTTCCAAGGTATGCCTTATGTCTTCCACAGGGCTGTGACACCTGGTTGGGTATGAGTTGCCACAGCTGATGGTCTCTTGGGCTTTATCTTCTAATCCATGAGAGCTAGAGGGATACTTTGGCTGAGTGACTATGGGTTATTTCTGATGTGAAATCCATTTGTGAGGTTAATTCAAGGTTTTGAGCTGTTTTTAAACTAGAATAGTGAGTCTTATGGCCTTAGGACAGGTTTGGACTACCACATCCCCCCCAGACTTAATGCTGTCCACAGCATTCCTGTCCATAGACATCAGACTCCACATCCTATCCTTTTTTTTTCTTCTTCTTCTTCTTCTTCTTCTTCTTCTTCTTCTTCTTCTTCTTCTTCTTCTTCTTCTTCTTCTTCTTCTTTTTCTTCTTCTTCTTCTTCTTCTTCTTCTTCTTCTTCTTCTTCTTCTTCTTGTTATTGATCTTGAGAGACATAAATAATAAAGAAAACTAATAATCACATGTAGAATAAAACAAAGTTCCATAGAATCCTAGTGATCCAGTTGGTCCTGTTGAAATCTTGATTGTTTTATCTTGAAATCTTCTCCTCTTAATTCTTTCTTGATTGTGCCCATGTAGCAAGTAAAAGTATAATCCAATCCTTTCCATTCTTCTTGGTTGTGGAATTATAGTAGGGTTCTTCTGTATAAAGACAGGTTTTGGCATGTTCCCTCTGATCCTTCAAAACTTTTGTTTTTAACTTTATTTCTTCTTTTCCCTTCTCCATCTATTATGGTACTTCATGGCCAAAGCAAGATTATTTTCCTCATGTTATCCCCTATTTTTTTTGAACCTCTTGAATTTCAAGCCTTGACACCCTGTTTGCATCTATTAAAACCTGATAGATAACTTTTTCCTTTGACATCTACTACAATGCCTTCAATCAGACAGTTCTAGCTGAAGATGAATCAATCCCTTTTTCCTTGATACCTTGACACATCTTAAATTCTTTAGTTGGATCCGATCTTCAGTTAAATCCATTCTTGATGTCTTCAGGGCCTTCTTTCTTCCTAGTATTCCATGTGCTCTTTGGATTGAATTCTTTTTACAGTAATAATCTTCTTGATAAAAGTATATTTTCACTATTTCATTCTTTCATTTTTATTCATTCATTCATTTTTCTCATTTTTCATTTTTCATTTTTTATTTTTCATTTTTCATTTTTCATTTTTCATTTTTTATTTTTTATTTTTTATTTTTTATTTTTTATTTTTTATTTTTTATTTTTTATTTTTTATTTTTCATTTTTCATTTTTTATTTTTCATTTTTCATTTTTCATTTTTCATTTTTTATTTTTTATTTTTTATTTTTTATTTTTTATTTTTTATTTTTTATTTTTTATTTTTTATTTTTTATTTTTTATTTTTTATTTTTTATTTTTTATTTTTTATTTTTTATTTTTTATTTTTTATTTTTTATTTTTTATTTTTTATTTTTTATTTTTTATTTTTTATTTTTTATTTTTTATTTTTTATTTTTTATTTTTTTTATTTGATTTTTATTCTATTTCAGCAGTTTAAACTCTTGCTTAGGAGTTTTGTTATTTATTATATATATATATATTTGTTTTTTTTTTATTTAATGTATTTAGCAGTTTAGGCTCTTGCTTAGGAGCCTCTTTTTTTTGTTTATTTTATACACCCTCCTCTTTTTTTTTTTTTTACTCTCTTTGTTTTAATTTTTAAATTTTTATTTTTTTATTTTTATCCCTTTTTTTTAATTTTTTTTTAAATGTGTCTGCAGTTTAAACTCTTGCTTAGGAGTTCTTTTTTTTTTTTTTTTTTGTATATTTTTTATATAACCCCCGCTTGATTCAGTCTTGACGGCGGTGTGTCTCTTTTTTTTTGCGGACGCGCGCAGGTTTTGGTTGCGGGCGGTCGGGGGATGCTCTTGGCAAGCGGAGGGGAGGGGGCGCGCAAGGTTTGAGCAAGGTTTGCGAACAAAGGGGCAAAGGGGCGTGCAAGGCGCGCGAGTTGGTCGTAAAAAGATGGGGCACTACCGTGCCCGGTAGTCGTTCTGAAGCCCAATTTGATCATTGATTGCCGCGGCTCCAGCAATGTCAATCTTTGCAGCGGCCATTTGCAACTTCAAGAATTGGAACACGACAAAATACAGGGGACAAGGCGCGCGGATTCCAATACAGGCATGGGGTGTTCAATTGGTGCATCAATAATTTTCTTTGTGGCTTTTCTTCTATTTTCTTCTTGGCTCCTTCCATTTCGCTCCTATCTTCATCTTATACACCCGTCCAAGTTGCGTGCTAATGTCAAATTGAAGCCCATCCTGCAGCTTGGTCCTATCTTCTCCAATAAGTCCGCTTCCATCATTCCGCGTGCCAAACCAAGCAAGTCGATTTCAAATTCGCGGTGGTCACCCAATGTTCGATTGCAATTGATACAGCCCCAAGGTTCTTATTTTTTTGGTAAGCCACTGATTTCTTCTTCTTTTCCTGTATTACTCTTGTTTCAATTAATTTATTATTTCTTTTCGCATATTTCCCCCCTTTTTTTTTGATTCTTCCAGTCGGTATGGAAGGACAGGGGCTTAGTTGCAAAGAAATCATGCGATCGACTGGACAATCATTCGGTCATCTGGCTCAATAGTTCCAATCAGATCGAGGTCGCCGTGACGACGGCTGCTCTGGTTTGGTGGCTTCAGTAGTTCTTTCCTTCTATTCAGCGCTCCCCCCCTCTTTTTGTACTGGTCAATGCAGGCGGTGCAAGGTAGGTTTCAGATTGATCAATCAAATATTTTTTGTTTAGTTTTTCTTTTAATTAATCTCGTTTATTTTCTTCTTTGATTGATGCAGGTTCCAACCACTGGCGTGCATGATTCAAGAGAAGCTCAAAAGAAGGAAAGGGTCCGGTAAGTCCGCCCCCAAACATTTGCCCTCCCCCCCTTTTTTTAGTTATGACGTTTGTCTATCTTTGCGGTGGGTGGATACAGGGGAGCTGTTACAGGGATCCCGACCCCCTTTCTTGTTTGCTAATTTATCTGATACTGGTTAGGAGTGATAAGTTTATGACGGAAACTTAAATGTATTTAAAAATTGGACCAATGAATCTGGCACATGAGAAAGATTAACAAGCGTTGAAGGTGACTCAAGATGATGAATGAACGAATGAAAAATGAATGTGAATGTCTTACCCACGACAGCTTCAATCAGTTTAGATACGGACGGACATAATGAGGGTGTTGGGATGACAAGGACAGTATACAGGAAACAAGAAGCAGGAGGAGTCTGAAGAAAGCGAGCATGAGCATGGGGGAATCGGATGAGATGAGCTGAGGAGTTGGTCTTAACACCTCACATTTGATCAGCAGTCTTGAGGACTTCGGGCAATTGATGATTGAACTGGAGGGAGATCGATCGAGCGAGATGAATATGGTGATTGATGATTGGGTTAGAGAAAGAATGATCAAGCGAGGTAGAGATGGTAGTTGATGACGGAGCTGGCTTTGTTGATCGTTGGCAGGGAGAATGTCGGTTGAGGGAGTCGCAAGGAAGACAAGTCAAGGAGATATGAGTAATATCGGTTGGGGGTGAGAGAGGTCGAGAAATGTGAGGAGAAGGATCAGAACAAGGGAGGAGGAGAAGAAAGGAAGAAAGGTGGAATGAGGATGGTCAAAGTCGAGGACGCAACCGTGACGTCGAGTCTTTCAAATGTCATGAATTGAGGTGGGACAAGAGAGAGTTCGAAAATGGAGTGGCCACACTGGGGTTAATTGGGTCGCGCCGTCGGAGGAGCAAAATAATAATAACAAGCAGACGACCCAATATTGCTCTCGGATTTGCCACATAGGCTTTGAGCCATCCCCCTCGACTGTTGTGGGGCCGTCTTTCCATTTTGGGGGTCCAGTCGGGCTTTTAGTTAGTGGGTCCTCCTCCCATCCACATCTATAAAAGAGGGCCGACAATTGGCCACTTCCCCCCTCCATCCAGTAAGCGATCCGGACCGCCATCATCATCCTTGTCGCTACCTTGGTAAGTTCGCCCCCCCTTTTTTTTTGTCGTTAAGCCGGCTCCTGACCGTTTTTTTTTTTTTTATTTTTGTTAAAAATCAATAGGAGCCGAGCTTTGCTATGACTCCCTTCCCAAAGCTAGTAGGTACCCCTTCCTCTTGATCGCCGTGGTGCCGTTTTCTTTATTTTTGGGGGGCCCAGTCGGGTTTTCTAGTTGGTGAGTCCTCCTCCCATCCACATCTCTAAACCGACCACTGATGAAGGTCTTCCTTTCCCCATCCTTGCAGTGTTTTGATTGGGTTCAATTCGGTCCAATCATTGTGATCGTGCGTGATTGCTGTTGCCTCTATGGATCACTTGCAATTTCCTTCCCACTTGTTTTTTGCCCTTTTGTGTGTGCGTGTTTTTTTTCGTTGATTACTAATGGTCACCTGTGTTGCTGTCATCCCCAGGATTGCTTGTGCGGTCCAAGCGTTGTGTTTGTGTGCAATTGCTGTCACCGCCTTTGCCTCTTGCTCCCCCTTTTTTTTACCTCATCATTATTGTTGTGATATACATGTATACGCGTGTGTTTGCAATGAATGTTCCCCCCCTTTTTTGTTTTTTTTGTACATATTTATAGATAAATATATATGTTTGTATTATAATATATTTTTTTACCTCATCATAATTGTTGTGATATACATGTATACGCGTGTGTTTGCAATGAATGTTCCCCCCCTTTTTTTTTGTACATATTTATAGATAAATATATATGTTTGTATTATAATATATATATATTTGCAATGAAAATCTTTTTTTTAATTTTTTTTATGATCTTTATGTTGAGAAGAAACTTTGTCAGTTAGGGTAATCATCAGGGAGTTTTCTCTCTCTTTTTTTTTTTTTTTTTTTTTTGAAATAAAGGGAGATGAGCCATGACAAAGTACTGAACCTCTGTTTTTTCCTTTCATTTTCTTTTAGATACCATATGTTGTACAGTGATAAAAAAATGAAAATTGCCCACCCATTCCATCAGCACTTCAAAAGAAACTGGAGGCTTACTGCTGCATCAATTAGATAAAAAATGATATGTTATTCCTCCAAGTACCCTGACCATCTGACATGGTCTGGTATAACTTGATCCATCATTATCATATGGCTAATCCAAGATTTAGCCCATTTTTCCCCATAATATAAGCAATACCTTACAATCCATGGGACTCTCCCATGATGAGATGGCCATTGTCCACAAACTAAAAGAGTATTTCAAGTTTAAGTGTTGAGTAAGTCCAAAAAATCTGAGTTGTCCAATCCAGCTTCAGGTAATTCTTCCCAATTGGTTCCTTCCATGTCTTCAAGGTTGGTCCAGAATCCCCCAAATACTTAATGAAATACCTCCAAGGTCTCTTCAGTATTTCCTACCATCCTCTTTCTGCTGGTGTTTCAGGGGTGATGATGTTATCTTCCCAGGGGTCTGGTAAGTCTTCAAGGTGTACTTCTGGTATGTTCTTTCCACTGTGCCAAGCTTTTTCTTCCTCTAAGTTTGCTGTAATACTGTTCATACCCATGGGTCTTCTAAGTGGTGTGACCTGCCATCCAGCTTGATCTGGTGAACAAATTGGGATACATAACCTTTCCCCTCCTGCTATCTTGTAGCTTAAAACTTCCCCTTTGTGCTTTGAAAATTCCAGCCTAACTTTATGATCCACTAAGAAGGGTCTTCCAAGTACTGTATGAATTGATCCTTTGGCTATGAAGAAGTGGGCAGACTTTGGTTCCCCAGGTGTGATTTAAAATATTGTTCTTTCAGCCAATCCAATTAGTGGGGTAGAGTGGCCTCCAATTCCTGTAACCTTCATGAATAGTTCTCTGGACACCAAGCCTGTCTGAATTGCCAAATGTTCTGGTATGACATTTCACTTGGCAACAGTATCCACAAGAGCTTTGACCTTCTTTCCCTTAATCCATATGTCAATGAATCCCAATGGACAAGCATAGGTGAGGTTGTTGCCTATGGGGTATGGGTATTCATCATCTGAATATTCTTCAAAGTGGTGTTGACATTCATTGATCCTCCTATTTCTCTTGATGGTTTCTTCTTTAGAGGCCCTCTTTAAGTCCAAGGTTCCTTCAGGATTCATATCTTTTAACTGCTGGAAAAAGTTTGGTGAAACTGAGAGGAGCTCCTCCAAGGTAAGGTTAAAGTTTTCTTTTAATATCTTCTTCTTCAAACTTTCTTCCATCTTGGTTCCTTCCTGAGTGTCCACTGGTTCTGAATTTACTGGTTTCTTCTTCACAGGTTCAGTTACTGGTTCCTTGACAGGTTCTTTGAGGGGTTCTTCTTCATCTTCAGAATCTTGATCCATTTCCACCCATGCTCCTGGATAGCTTGTCTTCCTCTGCCTTGGTTCTGGGGCTATTTCTTTAGTTGGTGCTGAAGGTCCCTGGTCTGCTACTGGTGTCTCTGGAGTGTTGTATTTTTCTGGTGGATTCCCAGAAAACCTTTGTGATCTTCTCATTCCCCATTGAACTTTAGACTCCTTCATATTTAACTCTGGTGGTTTCCAAGCTTCCCAACTTCCAGTCTTCAAGAATGCTGCAACATTGGTTGGTTCTTCCTGCTTCTGGGGTTGCTCCAATTTTGGGACTTGTTGAGCCTCTGAGAATTCCTTGACCTGATCTCTGAAAATTTCCTGCTGGCTATAAGGTATGGGTTCTCTGCTTGAGAAGTAATAGTTGGGTCCTTGTTTGAACACCCTCCTGGCCTTTATGTCTTCTGTCAAGTCTGGACAGTTGACTTGGGTATGGAGTTCATCCTTGCAATAGTGACATCTGATTGGCCATCTGGTTTCTGAACTGGGAGATGAGGTTCTGTAGTTTTGTGACATCACTTGGTTGATCCTATAAAAGTGAGGAGGTGCCTGCTTCTGAAGGCCACAGTGAGTTTTTCAATATCTTCCTTCATTTTCAACAGCTCATCTACTCCTAGTTTCTGAAACTTGAATTCTTTCTTGGTCTCCACTAATTTCTTTATGATAGGTTTAGGGGTTTCTTCTTCATCCACATCCCATAAGGCCAAGGTCATTTCCACAAATTCCTTCAAGGTCTCCAAATCTGGTGGGAGGTATCTGCCATCTCTTGCAATCTTGATTCTTCCTGCATGGGCCAATTCTCTTTTAACTTCCCTCCTAAGATCAGTGGACAAGGCTTTCCAGAGGTTTTCTCCACTTTCCCAGTTGGTGTTGTCATAACACATTCTGATGAAATAAATAACCATCTCTTCATAAATTCCAATGAGCTTCTTGAAGTCATATTTAGTCTTGATGCCTCCCTGTTCTTGAGTATGTCTGAGCAGCCTTGGTATTGATTCCTCATTGAACCTTCTATGGGGAATAGCTGTGCCCCATTTCATTTTCAATTCATTCTTCAAAAGGTCCCAGTCCCCATATTCATTTCCTTCCATATCTTCAATAGACTCCCTGATCTTCTTGTCTTGTACTAGAAAAGGTGACTGTAGAGCTATATCTATCCCTCCTAACTTCTGGATCCTTTCCAGTTTCTCTACTCTTTTAATGAACTTTTTCACTTCTGTCCCATCAAATTCAAGGTTCACTTTCTTTCAATCTAATAATACTCCTTTTTGGTCATCATTCTTTATTATTGAGTTATCCTGGACTGGTCTTCTGGCTGGGGTTCCTTCATGTATATTGGCTCCTAGTAGCTCTTCTTCCTTCTTCTCTAGCTTGGAGATATATATTTATTCCTGGGCTTATGGAGGGGTTTGTTGATTCTTCAATGGTTTCTGCTGGGATTCTTCCTTGTGCTGATCTTCGGGTTAGGGTCTGAAATCTGTTTCTTGGTTGGGTGTGTGGGGTTTCTGGAATTCCCAGTGCTGTTTTTTCTTCAAGAATTTGGTTTTTGAGTTTGGTAATGTTGGCAAGGTTCCCCATTGCTTCTACTCCAGGTTCCGGCTGATTCTGACTTCTTTCCTGGTCTTCCTCTAGTTTATCCTGGGATCCACTGGTTATTTTGGTTTTTTCTTGCATTTCTTCTCCATCCTGATTATTGAAGATAAGGCTTCTTGGTTATTATCTTCAATCCCTTGGAGTTGGTCCTTGAGGTCTTCAATTATCTGGTATGGGTTTCTTCTTTTCTGCCTTCTGAATGTTGAGTTAATTCTTGAGGCTAATAATCCACCAATATTGGTTGTGGTTTAATAATTAATAAAATATAAAGGAAACAAGCCACTGTTGGGACACCAATTGTAGAGACTCCTGTTGGATTATATAAATAAAGTAGAAAATAGCTTTCTGGCAGTCCTTGAAGGGGAATTTAGTATTACTTCTAATCCTTTAGAGTATTAGTAAAACTAGAGTGTTTTTGAATTTCATGCCCTTCCAGTACTATAGTAAGTCTGCACAATAATTTATTTAAATTAATGGCTGGTTTCTTTGAGACTTAATATAGGTCTCAGATCAGACCTAGATTAATTATTAACTGTTATTGGTAGGATTTTTTGAAGAATAGACCAGATGTGTTGGGTTATTGGTTGGTTATTGATCAGATATGTTTGATCTTAACCAGCATTCCAATATTAAAGGGTTCAAGGGTTTTATCAAAGGGGTGGTTCAGGAGAGGACCCAAGGATGGGTTTACCCACAGGGAGCTGGGTAGAGGGAAGGTTGGTAGTTTCTTTTTGTTTTTCTCTCTTTCTTTGTAAGGTTTATTTATTTATTAATGGTTTGTGTTTCTTTGATATGGTGCTGAATATTTAGGTCACAGAAGAAACCTCATTCAAACACCTGTTGGATGGTTCTGATTGGTTAAAGGTGTGTTATAACTTGGTTTCTGATTTCTTGTTTCCTTATAATTGGCTCACTAATAATATTTATCTGGGTAGGTACCACAGATGGATGATGAGATGGGATGAGCTGGGGATAGGTGATGATATGGCATGTGTTACAACTTGGATAGGGCAGAGAGGCCCTCCTTAAATAGAAAATTCCTGCTCCCAGAGGTGCTCAAGGCTGCCCCTGAGGGTTCTCCTGGTTCTGGTGAGGAACAGTAAGATACAATCACATGAGGCATTTCTGCTGGTTGGAAAAATCTTGTACAGTTACATGAGGCATTTCTGCTGGTTGGGAAAAGCTTATACAGGGGTTTCATGCATGCACAGCCCTGCATAAATTGATGTATTTCTGTGCAATACAGGTGTTTTGTTTGGTTCTGGTTGAGACTGGTCTGACTTCATCCTGCCTATGTTTCTCCTGTATACTTCTTCACAGGCTCCTGTATGTGTATTTGCATGTTTGTTTGGTTCTTCTTGAGACTGGTTTGGTTTCCTCCTGCATTTATTGCTCCTGTATACTTCTGCACAGACTCTTGTATGTATATCTGCATGCTTGTTTGGTTCTGGTTGAGACTGGTTTCACTTCCTACTTCCTGCACTGTTCCTGTATCCTTCTGTACAGCCTCTTGTATGTATATTGTTCCTGTATTCTGAGTGCGGTGATTGGCTCTGGCTGCTTGCACTGCCTCCTGTACCTGTATCTTTGTATTTGACTGGATCTGGACTGGTTGCACTGCCTCCTGGATCTGTATTTCTGTATGCTGATGAGGTGACTGGACCTGGAATGGTTTCAATTCCTCCTATGTCTGTATTGATTTATTCTGGCTGAGGTGGCAGGATCTGACAGATTGCACTGCCTCCTGTATCTTTGTATGCTGATAAGTTGACAGGGTTGGTGTATGGTCCTGTTTTTTAGGGTAACCTAGCACTGGTATGTACTTGAGGGTTTCCAAGGTATGCCTTATGTCTTCCACAGGGCTGTGACACCTGGTTGTGTATTAGTTGCCACAGTTGAAGGTCTCTTGGGCTTTATCTTCTAATCCATGAGAGATAGAGGGGTACTTTGGCTGAGTGACTATGGGTTTTTTCTGATGTAGAATTCATTTGTAAGGTTACTTTGAGGTTTTGAGCTGTTTTTAACCTGGAATAGTGAGTCTGATGGCTTTAGGACAGGTTTGGACTACCACAGCGGGCAGCTAGTTTGGGAAGCAGGAGCGGGGGGATAGCAGGGTTATACACCCAGGG
Source organism: Puccinia polysora (assembly GCA_025617555.3). Taxonomy (NCBI): domain Eukaryota; kingdom Fungi; phylum Basidiomycota; class Pucciniomycetes; order Pucciniales; family Pucciniaceae; genus Puccinia; species Puccinia polysora. Next base: position 2,761,549 of record CM062630.1, on the reverse strand, counting down.
GAGGTCTGCGCAAGCATAGGCGCGGACCAATTCACGGATCACAGGATTTTCAGATGGTCATGGATGGATAAATTTGGGGGGCTCCAAGTAGGGCATGGAAGAGGGCCGCGCCATGAGAATGAAAAACCAGACATACGTAACTACAGAGGGAACGGTTTTGGAGGGAGTGGACTGTTTGGGAAGGGTTGGGCTAGGGTTCTGGTCCATAGGATCTTCTTTCTTCATTTCTATGCTTTCCATTTGCGCTTGTACTTAAGTTAGGGTTGAGAGGGAGGACTTATATACCTCACTCTCAACCCCGGGTTGTAGGAGGGACATCTGATGGACAAATCATCTGGGGAAGAGAGCATTGGACTGGATTGGACAGAATACACATTATCATTTCTTTACCTCTCTCCCCTCTACAATTGTCCCTTTCTCATCAAACTTATCAACCCCAACCTCCTTACAGATGCTTAGACCAATAAATCCCAAACTTGAGGACAACTAAGGGGAGTATTGCTTTTCTGTTTCCACAACATGGGGTGGTTGTGTGACACACCACCAAAAGTTTTGAATCTGAATTAAGTAAAAATTATGAATTTCATGAATCCAAATGAAATCATTTTCCCACCAAAAGTTAAATCCTCATGTGTTGGGGAAAATTTATGAATCCAAGTGTAGCCATTCATGAATGTAAGTATTGTGACAAGCTGAAAGTGTTTGATTGCCAGAGAGAAATCCTGATTGCTATATTGGAGGATTTGGAGTCAGTGAGCTTTCCAACATTGGTAGTTAGCCCCATAAGCTTTCCTGGAAAACTAAATTGTAATCTCTGCCCAGCAATGTATGGGTCTTTCCAAGCATGACCTACAACAAGCACACATCCTTTCTAATAGCATTCATTGGTTTTTGCTCTCAATCTAATAGCATTCATTGGTTCATTTTTTGAGGCCCAGGCTTAATTTACACCTTCAGAATTACTCAATCCACACCCGCTTGAACATTTTCTTTGCTAAATTTGGGCCTTTTTTGAAGAAATGCATTTTTTTTTAATAAATCAATGCCTTCTGGCATGTTTTGGCACTTCAGTAAGGTGTGTAAATCTTAAAAATTTGTAGCAATACAAAAAAAGGAATTAGTTCAAACAATTAAGAATTGGCACACCTTTTTGAGGCTTAAGGAGTGCCTGGGGTGGTAGAACACACCTTTTCAGGATGTGTTGCCCCCCCAAGCCTGCAAACATCAATTGATACCTTGCCTTGAAGGGCTCAAACAAGGCCTGCAGACCCCCTATGGGATATTCCTGGGTTAAACATTTTGGTGGAATTCAATGATGGACATCAATTGAGTTAATGAAACTTTTAAAGATACAATAAAAATTAGTATTTTGAAAGTAATTTAAATCAGAGGTCAGATTTGAACAAAAAAACACTTGATTCATTAAGAGAAAAAGAAAAAAAATGAAAAAAATTTGTTTTCTTTACACAGAATGGAATTTATACTGTCAAATATGAGTACCTGTGTATCAAACATAAAGAAACATATCAAAATGCTAACTCTACCTATCTCATGAGCGGAATTCAAATATTTCAAAACATTCCAACAAAAGGGTAATGTTAAATTTACCACCCTACACAACACGTTCACAACACAAAATGTGTTGCATGGCGTGGTTTGCAACCCATCTGGGTTGTGAACAGCTTTTTGCAACCCATCTGAGGTGTGAAAGGCCGTTCACAACCCATGCACAAATAGATATACCTAATGGGTTTATTGGTGGGTGTATCTTTCTGGATGGGTTTTTTTTCTTTTTTCTTTTTTCTTTTTTCTTTTTTCTTTTTTCTTTTTTCTCTTTTATTTTTTATTTTTTCTTTTTTCTTTTTTCTTTTTTCTTTTTTCTCTTTTCTCTTTTCTTTTTTCTTTTTTCTTTTTTCTTTTTTCTTTTTTCTTTTTTCTTTTTTCTTTTTTCTTTTTTCTTTTTTCTTTTTTCTTTTTTCTTTTTTCTTTTTTCTTTTTTCTTTTTTCTTTTTTCTTTTTTCTTTTTTCTTTTTTCTTTTTTCTTTTTTCTTTTTTCTTTTTTCTTTTTTCTTTTTTCTTTTTTCTTTTTTCTTTTTTCTTTTTTCTTTTTTCTTTTTTCTTTTTTCTTTTTTCTTTTTTCTTTTTTCTTTTTTCTTTTTTCTTTTTTCTTTTTTCTTTTTTCTTTTTTCTTTTTTCTTTTTTCTTTTTTCTTTTTTCTTTTTTCTTTTTTTCTTTTTTCTTTTTTCTTTTTTCTTTTTTCTTTTTTCTTTTTTCTTTTTTCTTTTTTCTTTTTTCTTTTTTCTTTTTTCTTTTTTCTTTTTTCTTTTTTCTTTTTTCTTTTTTCTTTTTTCTTTTTTCTTTTTTCTTTTTTCTTTTTTCTTTTTTCTTTTTTCTTTTTTCTTTTTTCTTTTTTCTTTTTTCTTTTTTCTTTTTTCTTTTTTCTTTTTTCTTTTTTCTTTTTTCTTTTTTCTTTTTTCTTTTTTCTTTTTTCTTTTTTCTTTTTTCTTTTTTCTTTTTTCTTTTTTCTTTTTTCTTTTTTCTTTTTTCTTTTTTCTTTTTTCTTTTTTCTTTTTTCTTTTTTCTTTTTTCTTTTTTCTTTTTTCTTTTTTCTTTTTTCTTTTTTCTTTTTTCTTTTTTCTTTTTTCTTTTTTCTTTTTTGTTTTTTGTTTTTTCTTTTTTCTTTTTTCTTTTTTCTTTTTTGTTTTTTCTTTTTTGTTTTTTGTTTTTTCTTTTTTCTTTTTTCTTTTTTCTTTTTTCTCTTTTCTTTTTTCTTTTTTGCTTTTTCTTTTTTCTTTCTTCCTTTTTCTTTTCTTTCCTTTTCCTTTTTGTTTTCCTTTTCTTTCTTTTTTCTTTTTTCTTTTCTTTTCTTTTTTCCTTTCCTTTTATTTCTCTTCTTTTTTTCACTTTGTTCTTTTTTTTTTCTTTTTTTCTTTTTTTTCTTTTTTTTCTTTTTTTTCTTTTTTTTTCTTTTTTTTCTTTTTTTCTTTTTTTCTTTTTTTTCTGTTTTTTTTTTCTGTTTTTTTTTTCTGTTTTTTTTTCTGTTTTTTTTTTTCTTTTTCTTTTCTTTTCTTTATTTTTGTCCTTCATTTTTTTTTTCTTTCTTTTTTTTTACTTTTCTTTTTTTCCCCTTTTTTTCTTTTCTTTTTCTTTCTTTTCTTTCTTTCTCTTTCTTTCCCCTTTTTTCCCTTTTTTTCTTTTCTTTTTCTTTTTTTTCTTTTTTGAGTTTTTTTCTTTTTTTTATTTTTTCTTCTCTTTTTTTCCTTTTTCTTTTTCCTTTTCTTTTTTTCTGGTCTTTTTTTTCTTTAATTTGTTTTTTATTTGTTTCCTCATTCTTGTTCTTTCTTTTTTTTTTCTCCTTTTCTTTGTTTTTTCTTCTTTTTTTCTTCTTTTTTTCTTCTTTTTTTCTTCTTTTTTTCTTCTTTTTTTCTTCTTTTTTTCTTCTTTTTTTCTTCTTTTTTTCTTCTTTTTTTCTTCTTTTTTTCTTCTTTTTTTCTTCTTTTTTTCTTCTTTTTTTCTTCTTTTTTTCTTCTTTTTTTCTTCTTTTTTTTCTTCTTTTTTTCTTCTTTTTTTCTTCTTTTTTTCTTCTTTTTTTCTTCTTTTTTTCTTCTTTTTTTCTTCTTTTTTTCTTCTTTTTTTCTTCTTTTTTTCTTCTTTTTTTCTTCTTTTTTTCTTCTTTTTTTCTTCTTTTTTTCCTTTTCTTCTCATCTTATCTCTTTTTTTCTACTTTTTTTCTACTTTTTCCTTTTTTGGAAAAAAAGGAAGAATAGAAACAAAAGAAAAGAAAGAAATGCAAAAAAAGAAAAAAAAGAAAAAAAAGAAAAAAAAGAAAAAAAAGAAAAAAAAGAAAAAAAAGAAAAAAAAGAAAAAAAAGAAAAAAAAGAAAAAAAAGAAAAAAAAGAAAAAAAAGAAAAAAAAGAAAAAAAAAGAAAAAAAAGAAAAAAAAAGAAAAAAAAGAAAAAAAAGAAAAAAAAAGAAAAAAAAGAAAAAAAAGAAAAAAAAGAAAAAAAAGAAAAAAAAGAAAAAAAAAGAAAAAAAAGAAAAAAAAAAGAAAAAAAAAGAAAAAAAAGAAAAAAAAAGAAAAAAAAGAAAAAAAAGAAAAAAAACAAAGAAAAGAAAAAAAACAAAGAAAAGAAAAAAAAGAAAAAAAAAGAAAAAAAGAAAAAAAAGAAAAAAAAGAAAAAAAAGAAAAAAAAGAAAAAAAAGAAAAAAAAGAAAAAAAAGAAAAAAAAGAAAAAAAAAGAAAAAAAAGAAAAAAAAGAAAAAAAAAGAAAAAAAAGAAAAAAAAGAAAAAAAAGAAAAAAGAAAAAAAAGAAAAAAAAGAAAAAAAAGAAAAAAAAGAAAAAAAAGAAAAAAAAAATCAAAAAAATCAAAAAAACAAAAAAATCAAAAAAATGAAAAAAAACAAAAAAAATGAAAAAAACAAAAAAAATGAAAAAATAAAAAAAATAAAAAAAATAAAAAATAACAAAAAATAACAAAAAATAACAAAAAATAACAAAAATAAACAAAAATAAACAAAAATAAAATAAAAAAATAAAAAAATTAAAAAAATTAAAAAAATTAAAAAAAATAAAAAAAAAATAAAAAAATAAAAAAAAAGAAAAAATGAACAAAAAGAACAAAAAGAACAAAAAAAGAAAAGGAATTAGTTTTTTCACACCCCCAAACCTGGAAAACATGTTGTTTTGACATCCCCACAATGTCCTGCAATTTCCCCCAACCATGTGGTAAACCTGTAAAAAACACGGTTTTTGGGGGTTTCAAAAAAAAAATTATTGGGGGACAGGGGGGTATCTCAAGCCCCTGTAGAATAAATCCTATGAATTTTGGCCATTTTTAAGGCCTTCAAAATTTCCCCCAAAAAACTGGAAAAAAAAAACTCCACATCCCAAATCTTTTCACATTTTTAATCTTTTTTGTTGATCATTTTGAAAAATCCAAAGAGACAGAAAGTTTCCAAATTTGGTAGGTCATTAAATTATAATTTTTTCAGAATTTTTGTACTTTGCTATCCCGCCCGAAATTGGGATTTTCATAACAAATAAGATATTATTTTCAATTCTTTTTATTGTTATTTTTCCACAAGATTTCCAAATTTTCAGTTTGCAGTATGTTAGTGGGCATTTTGAAGGGCCCAAAAAATTCATCTGGGGATTTTTTGTAGCTTATTGTTTCGCAAAGAATTCATAATTGAAAACACAAAAGTGGTGTTTTTGCTCTATATCAACAAGTAAAACAAATTCTGAAAAATTGAGTGAGAGAAAAACCAAAAAATTATTCAATCAAGATTAATTTGTAAGACTTTATTATTTTTACTACAAGCAAAAAAAATCTTCAAACCAAGTTCCAAGTTATTATGAATCAAATCTTCCCAATTTTGTGATTCCTTGCTAGCAAAAGCCTTCCAAAGGGGATCTGATTGGGGAGCTGGCCACAGTTCAGAATTATAGTGGAATGAAACTATGTGCTGAAATTCTTCCAAAATAATTGAACATATGGGAGATTTTTGACAATTGGCAGTTGGAGGTGAGTTGAGTGGCAAATAAGTTTATGGCATCAAATCAAATTGAATTACCACTGGCCTTTTGTATGTATCTGCAAGCAGGAAACCATGGCAAGGTAATTTCATCCAGTAACTTTGAGGGGCAGGTCCAGAAGTGTGGTTGAGACTTTTTCTTTCTTTTTCAAAATTTTCATCCCAGACTTGATTCATGAAGTTTTCATCCTTGAAGATAGAGTTGGATTCCATTTCCTTGATGAGTGTTTACTGACTTATTGAGCTCCAATCTTCAGATTTAGAGAATCTCCAGCAGTGTTGGTAAAATAGCAACACTTATTTTCAGTTTACCAATGCATCTGCTGCTTTTAGCAACCCAAATTGCTGATACATCCAGCAGTGTTGGTAAAACCAAATTTAAGTGAGATCTCACTCATGTGAAACCAATCACTTGCGCGTTTGTGCTCTTTGTTTTTGGATCAGGTTTGTTTCATCCCTTTCTTCCTTCCAATCTTCTTTCCATCAACTGACCTTTTGTTCCCTTCATTCTTGGATTAAGGTTTTTTCATCTCATCATTTCTTCAAATGCTCTTCCCATTCTCTTCATCCTTGCTGATCATTCTAATTCTTTGCATTTACTTCACTCGTCCCCAGATTTAATCACCATGCTCTAAAACAAAAATTTCCAACAAATCCTCAACTCCCAGAGTCTTCTCTTCCGCCAACAAATTAAATACAGATCATTGATAATCACCTCTGCTGGTACCTTTGTTAAACTACAAAAGCAGAGGACTGAAGAAAATAATCATCATGGATCAGTAATGAATTGTGTGGCAACTCTCAATTTGAACTATCATCAAGGATTACAAAAGCTTTTCAAAGATTACTTCTCTGAAAACCCAGAATACCCCAATCACATATTTCATCAATGGTCTCAAATGCAATGATTTCTATTTCTACGGATTATAGATGCTGTTGAAGCATAAAATAACTACTTTTTCCAAAAGCCCAATGCCACTGGTAAACTCAGAATCTCCTCACTTCAAAAAGTGACATTGGCCATTTGCATGATTGCTTATGAAAACTTGGCTGATGCAAATGACAAATACCTCAGATTATTGAAAACAACATCTTGGGAGTGCCTACGTTGATCCAGTCATGCCATCATAGCTATCTTCAAATCAGAGTACATGCAATATCCTACCCAATTGGAACTTTAGCAAATCCTTGCAATATCTGAACAACAAGGCTTCCCAGGAATTCCAGGATCAATAGACTGTAGGCACTGGGTGTGGAAGAATTTCCCCAGTGCTTGGAATGTGCAATATACAGTTAAAGAGAAGGAACCAAAAAATATACTTGAGGCAGTAGCATCTCACAACCTCTGGTTATGGAATTCTTTCTTTGTCTTACCTGGAAGTCACAACAATATTAATGTTCTCAACTCTTCCCCACTTTTCAAGGAACTTCTCTGCGGAACTGCACCAAGTTGCAACTTCAAGATAAATGGTCAACAATACAATATGGGCTACTATCTTGCCAATGGGATTGACCCCAATTTGGCCAAATTAGTCAAGACTATCTTGAAACCGCAAGATCCTAAACAAAGGCACTTTACTGAAATGCAAGAAGCTTGCCAAAAGGATGTGGAACAAGCCTTTTGAGTCCTTCAAGGAAGATTTGCAATCATTCAGTGTCCATACCGTGGTTGGGACCAAGCCAATTCAAAGGCAATAATGGTGACCTGCATCATCCTCCTCAACATGATTGTGGAGGATGAAAAAGACCTAGATATGGAGCCAATTGTGTAAAACAAAAACATCACATTTGGAGCCAATGAACCAAACCCACCCACAGATTTTTCCTTTTTTCTTATTCAGATGTCCAAAATTTGATCATCAAGTGATCATTATATTCTTAAAAATGATTTGATTGAGCACCTATGGGCTCACAAGGGCTGCAATGTGTTTGAGGAATAAGCTTGTATTAAGTTCTTAGCTTATTTTTGTCTTTTTTTGCTTATTTGTTTTTTATTTGGATTTTTCGTATTTGTTTTTTATTTGAATTTTTCTTATTTTTTTTTATTTTGATACGCTTTTATTGCTTGTTTGTTTTTTATTTTGATACGCTTGTATTGCTTGTTTGTTTTTTATTTTGATACGCTTGTATTTTTTTGTTTTTTATTTGTTTTTTAAATTTAAAAATATCAAAAACAATTCATATTTGTTTGCATTTTGAATCAGGATAAAAAAAATTGAACTGGCGGATGGGTGAAATAAATAGTACAATGAGTGCAAAACAATAATTGAGAGCATTTTTTGATTTGATAGGTGAAATAAAAACTAATAAAATGAGATGCAAATAGGGTAGATAATAAAATAAATGAAATACATTGAGAGTTGATTGTATTATCAACAAGAAGAAGAAGATTGACCAGGAAGACTTTCAGTTTTGATCTGGTACTATTCCATTATTCTCCTCCTCTTCTGCATATAGAAATCCTTGGCCCATTTGTCAAGGTTACTGATATCTTTGGTCACAACTTCTTCATGCATCTTACTAAATACCTCTACCTGGTCATCCAATATTTCATTGGCCCTCTTTGATTCACATGCTATTTCCAAATGGGCATGGGAAAGTTGTTTGATATCATCATCATCTTCTTTTTCCATGTGTGTTCTACGTTGAGTTTTTTCACACTGGCAGGTCTGATGGGTTTGGAAACATCCATTTTGTTTTCTGGGGATGGTGAGAAAGGATTGGCAGTGTGATTGGATGACTGAAATTTGGTTGCATTGCTATATTGAGCTGATTTGTTTTTTGGTATTTCTTTTTTTTCCTCAAGGCTATGAGTGTAATTTTTCCATTTTGGGGCATGAGAAAGGATATTTTAAGCCTGAAGATGCAAGCATGACTTGGCATAAATCTGCTTGTAGAGCTTGTGGGCCAAGGCCAGGCAATTATCTTGAGTTGTCCCACTAGGATTGGTGGTGGAAATATGCTTAACACAGCCATTGAACTTGTTCACTGCATGTTGAACAGTGCTCCATCAATTCTTGAGGCTGACAGGGGTGCAAAGAGGGAGAAGTATTTGGTGATGAAAGTGATCAGAAACTTGTTTCCAAAATGTTGCAGTGGTTTGGTTGGTTCTGCTGAGTGGATCTTCAGATATTTCAAGCCATGATATGCATATTTGAACATCATCATCTTTGGAGTAGTTTTTGGCTTGAGCTCTGACTTCCACGTTGTTAAATTTAATCATTTTGTCTTGCGTTTCAGTTTCTGGGATCACTGTGGCTGAGAATATTCATGTTTATCAGTCAAAGTGAGCAATTTACAAACATGAAGGGAATGGTTACCTGAATGAGCTCTCCCAATGGATTCAGCGTCTTCAGAAAATAGGGATGGATCAAGTGGTAACATCTTGATGATTGGGATGTCTATAAATACCCACAATTGTTCAAGTTAAAACAGGATATACAGTTGAATATGAAAGAGATTAGAGGGAAGGAATGTACCAAGGTATATGCCGGTGAATATAAAGGCCAGAGCAAGGTGGGAGGGTGGATGGTATGTGGAAATGTATGGAGGGATGAAGATTTCTGAAGTTGCAAAAGGGCAAGGGTCAATATTGCAGATATTTTTCCAAAATGGTGTGAATATGGGAAATGGGAGAGCAAAGAGAGTGCTTTCAAGGTGGGTGCAATATTTTGAGTTTTCACGGTTGGTAAATTGTTCCAGATGTAGAGATTCAAGGGGCCAATTTACAAATGCATTTAAAATAGCAACGGCCACAGCAACACTGCTGGAGGTTGTTTTTGGGCCCTGCATTTGTAAATTTACCTCCGTGCACCATTTACCAATGCTGCTTGAGATGCTCTTATGGCCCAAATTAACTGCTACTGATCTAAACCCAGTGTTCCCATAACCCATCACATCTTGAAAATGTGAATTTGTGGTATGGCTGTCTTTGGGAAAATGAAATTTTTGTATTGATACTAAGGAAAAAAATATCAGTATTATTTAAGATGATTGAAAAAAAAAACAATTCATGCTGACTTTATCAATAGCCGCCACTTCAAAATTTTCAGAATATGAATAAGACAATGTTTTGACCTTCATCCCAAAAAAGGGGTTAATAAGTGAACCATAGAGCAAGATTAATTCACAAATTTATTCACCTTTTCTATTTTAGAGGCTGTGGCTGTGGGAGAAAAAGTTGGATTCCCTAGAGGCCTATAAGCATCTTCATATTCATATTGTTTTTTTCTTCTCTTGATCCTCTTCAAAGTCCCAGGAATTAAATTCTGTGAAACAACCCTCTTATTGATGATGGTTCCTGACCTCTGAGTGACAAATGAATATATGACAATCAATGGAAACTAGAAAAAAAAACCTCATCCCCCCCAACCAAAAAGAAAATTACTAACTGTCTTTATTATATCCAATTCTTTAAGATCTTTGAGTTATTCTCCACTCAATTACTCTTCTGCTATAAACTCATCCTGTTCACAATGCAATGTTAGCCTAATTACAAAAAAAAAGAAAACACCTCTTCCTCTGATTCCTGTTTATTTTTTCACTTGGCCTTTTCATGGTCTTCCTTTCCTTTCCTTTTCCTCAGAGTCTGAAATTAAAGAAAACCAATTTCCAACCATATGCTGTTAAAATCAATTCAACAGAAAGGGATAAAAAAACACAAAAAGAAAAAACTTACCATTGAATTAAACACTTGGTGCTTCCTTGGTCTTCCTCTTCTCTTAGTTACTTCAACATATTCAAACCCAGACGGATCCCTCTTGGATGAAAGCTGAGAAAATCTTTTGCTTTTATTGGGGGCTCCTTTGGGTTATCCTTGAGTTTTCTTTTCTTCCTTTTCTAGGGGTTCTTGAATGGGAGTCAGTTGATACTTGCCTTTTAACAGTTTCATCATTTCTCCAAGGTAAAAATGTTGTTCTCCTGGGCGCAATTTAAGGAATTCTTCAAAGAGTTCATTCTGAAACTGGTGTATTTTGGTTGATTGGAAAGGTGATTCATGAGATGATTGAGAAGGTTGGCATTACCCCTTCTCAGAAATCTATGAATAATTCCAAAATAAAAGAAACCACTTCAGAAATCAATGTTAGAATTATTTTTTTCTCCAAGAAAAGAAAAAATACTGCAATAGGAGGTTTGACATGCCACTGGGGATGAAAATCATCAAGAAAAAATTGTTTCTTCTTGAGATTTTCCTTCTTCACTTGGTGTACACAAGGAATCCACATGAAAGAAGAATAATCACAATCAGAACAGGTGGTTGATTTTTCTTCTGAAATGTGAAAGGAATGCACAATCTTGAGAGCATAGTGACTTATTTTTCCTGAGAGGTGTTCAACACAATATGGGAGACCAATCAAGTTCTTGAAGTCTTGCTGAGTTTTTTCAATGGCAGTTTCATGGAGTTGAATTGAAAATGAATGATATATTTGGTGAACTACATCAGAGAAGGAACCAGAATAAGTTGTGATAAATTGTTCAACATAAGAGTGAAGCCCTTTTTCCTATTCTAGGTGTGCTGTTATTTCCAAAATGCAGGCGCTTGTTTTCAGCATATGAAACAAATTTTCTTTTTAGAGGAAGCCAGATTTCAAGAAGGTAGTCAGAAGTAGGGGGATTCCAGACTACAGTCAGTTTGGTAAAATTATCTTGATGAGAATTTTCAGATTTTGATTTGACCAGCATATTCCAGTGTTTTCTGAATATCATCCATTATTCTTCAGATTTAAAGTGTTTTCTACAATTTTTTTGAATGTTTTTGAAGATATGCCAGACACAGAGGAAATGATGAGAGTTGGGAAATACAGTTTCAATGGAATGAATCAGGGCTTGCTCTTTGCCAGTCACAATGACTTTGGGTTCTTCATGTTCTAATAATTTATGAAGTTGTTGGAGAGCCCATTTATATTCTTCCTTTCTTTCTTGAAAGAGAAAACAGAAACCAACAGAGAATTTTTTGGAACAATTGTTGACACCAACAATGTGAAGAAGATTTGTGGAAAATTTGTTGGTTTTATAGGTACAGTCCATCATTAATACTGATGAAAAGAATTTGATTAATTGGATGGAATCTGGGCGAGAAATGAATGAAGAACTAATATGACCATTTTGATTATTGATTTCATATGTGAAAGAAGAGTTTCACAATTCCATTAGTAAAGCTTCTATGGGTGATTTTCCTTCCATTTTTTTTTTTTAATTTTTGATCTTTTGTAATAGATTGTACTAAGGGTTGTGTTAAAAGGAAAATTGGAGGACTGCATCAAGGAATTAAGAATTTTCAGGGGAGGAACCCCAGATTTTGTTAAATAATTGCACATATTCTCTTTATCACCCTGAATCCTTCTATGAACTGGATGGGTGGATGGATCAGTTGATGGTGGATAATTGTGATCAGGGCATTGGATTTTTATTTCCCAAATACCAGAATTCTTCTAAAATCTTCCAGAGAATTTTAAGGGACAGTCTTTTTTCTATTTGATGAAAGTCTTTTTCTATCCAAATTGGTTTTATATTCCCCAGATTTGTCACATTGGTAAGTATATCTTTGCTCCTTAGTATTGGAGACTTTGGTGGAAATGGCATATCCATGGGATTTAGTCCACTCTTTAACAGCATCCACAAGGTTCCCCTTTGATTGATATGATAATTCAGCTGGAGGAGACAAAGGGGTGGAATCATTGGGGTGATATAAATCATTTGAAGCAGTAGAAGGAGAAGCAGCAGAGGCAGATAGTGGAGCAGAATAAGAAGAAGCAGAGGCAAATAGTGAAAGTGGGTTGATGTGTTGTTCAGACATTTTTTGTTTGGGATTTGGATTTTGAATTTTTTTTTATGAAGAATTGATTTATTTTTATTTTGATTGGGTTTTTGGATTCAGGGGGCTCTATTTAGTGGGGGTGGAGTGTTTAATTTGATTTTTTGATTTGTGTTGAGTAGTCATGTGTGATTGGCTGATTGGTGTTGAGTTGTGATGATTGGTGATGGTGGTGATGATGGTGTGGAGTGGATTGGATTTGGATTTTGACAGGTGATGTTGTGTTTAAGGAGAGGATTGGACTGCCCCAAGAGGTGAGGAGCAGGCAATAAATCATTCAAAATCACATTGAATATCAGATTATTTATATAGAAGAGCCCAAAAACGTGGACCTACCCCAAAAAGGGGTTTAAATATGGTATTTTGAGGTTAGACATTTGAGGGCTAAATCAAGGTCCAAAAAATATTGACAAAAATATATTTATGTTTCATTTGAAGTGCATTTTAAAACTGTAAACTCAGTTTCTCCATAAAAAGAATCAAAATAGTATCAGAAATTGCTTCAAAAAGCACCCCAAAACAGACACTTCCCATTATTGTTGTAGATGCATCAATTTTTTTTGGGTGAATAATTGATCCTAAAAATCCCCAAATAAGTTTTTGGGCCCTTCACTATGCCCACTAAAATACTGCAAACTGAAAATTTGGAGAATCTTGTGGAAAAATAACAAAAAACAAAAATTGAGAATAATGTCTCATTTTTTATGTAAATCCCATTTCCTGGCGGGAAAATGAAGTACCAAAATTCTGACAAAATTGAAATTTAATGGAATTCCATATTTGGAAACTTTCTGTCTCTTCGTATTTTTCAAAATGATCAACAAAAAAAGATTAAAAATGTGAAAAAATTTGAGATGCGGAGCGTTTTTTTCCCCAGTTTTTTGGGGGCAATTTTGAAGGCCTTAAAAATGAAAAAAATTCTTAGCATTTATTCTAAAGGGGTTTGAGATCCCCCCCTATCCCACGGTTTTTTTTTTGAAAACCCCCAAAAGCCGTGTTTTTTCCAGGTTTACCAGGTGGGTGGGGGATGTTGCAGGACATTGTGGGGACATCCAAACCGCATAAAAAAAGAAAAAAAAAGAAAAAAAGGAAAAGGGTGATGATAAATTCACAACTCCAGTTGTGTGGAAATTTTGTAGGGCCCCACAAAAACTGTGGGAGTTTTGTAGGGCCACTCAATGTGTGGGGGCCCATACCCTACTCCAAAGGGTTGTTCTAAACATGCGCAACCCCTGGGGGGGAATATACCCCCCATAATGGGCATGTTTGATTTTTTTACCCCTGTACACAACCATATGATTTATTATTTATTATTTATTATTTATTATTTATTATTTATTATTTATTATTTATTATTTATTATTTATTATTTATTATTTATTATTTATTATTTATTATTTATTATTTATTATTTATTATTTATTATTTATTATTTATTATTTATTATTTATTATTTATTATTTATTATTTATTATTTATTATTTATTATTTATTATTTATTATTTAGTATTTATTATTTAGTATTTATTATTTATTATTTATTATTTATTATTTATTATTTATTATTTATTATTTATTATTTATTATTTATTATTTATTATTTATTATTTATTATTTATTATTTATTATTTATTATTTATTATTTATTATTTATTATTTATTATTTATTATTTATTATTTATTATTTATTATTTATTATTTATTATTTATTATTTATTATTTATTATTTATTATTTATTATTTATTATTTATTATTTATTATTTATTATTTATTATTTATTATTTATTATTTATTATTTATTATTTATTATTTATTATTTATTATTTATTATTTATTATTTATTATTTATTATTTATTATTTATTATTTATTATTTATTATTTATTATTTATTATTTATTATTTATTATTTATTATTTATTATTTATTATTTATTATTTATTATTTATTATTTATTATTTATTATTTATTATTTATTATTTATTATTTATTATTTATTATTTATTATTTATTATTTATTATTTATTATTTATTATTTATTATTTATTATTTATTATTTATTATTTATTATTTATTATTTATTATTTATTATTTATTATTTATTATTTATTATTTATTATTTATTATTTATTATTTATTATTTATTATTTATTATTTATTATTTATTATTTATTATTTATTATTTATTATTTATTATTTATTATTTATTATTTATTATTTATTATTTATTATTTATTATTTATTATTTATTATTTATTATTTATTATTTATTATTTATTATTTATTATTTATTATTTATTATTTATTATTTATTATTTATTATTTATTATTTATTATTTATTATTTATTATTTATTATTTATTATTTATTATTTATTATTTATTATTTATTATTTATTATTTATTATTTATTATTTATTATTTATTATTTATTATTTATTATTTATTATTTATTATTTATTATTTATTATTTATTATTTATTATTTATTATTTATTATTTATTATTTATTATTTATTATTTATTATTTATTATTTATTATTTATTATTTATTATTTATTATTTATTATTTATTATTTATTATTTATTATTTATTATTTATTATTTATTATTTATTATTTATTATTTATTATTTATTATTTATTATTTATTATTTATTATTTATTATTTATTATTTATTATTTATTATTTATTATTTATTATTTATTATTTATTATTTATTATTTATTATTTATTATTTATTATTTATTATTTATTATTTATTATTTATTATTTATTATTTATTATTTATTATTTATTATTTATTATTTATTATTTATTATTTATTATTTATTATTTATTATTTATTATTTGTTATTTATTATTTATTATTTATTATTTGTTATTTATTATTTATTATTTATTATTTATTATTTATTATTTATTATTTATTATTTATTATTTATTATTTATTATTTATTATTTATTATTTATAATTTATTATTTATTATTTATTATTTATCATTTATTATTTATTATTTATTATTTATTATTTATTATTTATTATTTATTATTTATTATTTATTATTTATTATTTATTATTTATTATTTATTATTTATTATTTATTATTTATTATTTATTATTTATTATTTATTATTTATTATTTATTATTTATTATTTATTATTTATTATTTACTATTTATTATTTATTATTTATTATTTATTATTTATTATTTATTATATATTATATATTATTTATAATTTATAATTTATAATTTATTATTTATTATTTATTATTGATTATTTATTATTTATTATTTATTATTTATTATTTATTATTTATTATTTATTATTTATTATTTATTATTTATTATTTATTATTTATTATTCATTATTCATTATTCATTATATATTATTTATTGGAGACTAAACAACTTGATTTTAGTTTTTTAGCGTGCCACACAACTCAAATGGGACATGTAGCATGCCACATGGCCCATTTGAGTTGTGTAGCATGTCATACTGCCCATTTGAGTCGTGCAGCATGCCACACAGCCCATATGAGTCGTTTACATGACTCTAAGCAACTCAAAGAGTTGTGAATTTAACATTACCCAAAGGAAAAAAAGGAAAAAATGGAAAAAATGGAAAAAAATGGAAAAAATGGAAAAAATGGAAAAAATAGAAAAAAATGGAAAAAATGGAAAAAATGGAAAAAAAGGAAAAAAAGGAAAAAGGGAAAAAAAGGTAAAAAAGGAAAAAAAGGGAAAAACAGGAAAAAAGGGAAAAAAGGGAAAAAAGGGAAAAAAGGAAAATAAAAAGAAAAGAAAACAAGAACAAGGGCAAAAAAATTAACAAGAAAAAAGGAAGAAAATAAGAAAAAAGGGCAAAAGTTCAACTCAGAATCCTCCATTAGGCTGTAAAACGGGGCTTTGGGCAGGGCATGAGCCTCATCCCAAACACCAGACCCTGGCCATCCACCAAAATTCCCTGAAGCCCTGGGTGAGTTGTATATATGGCCACCTTGCTTGTTCATTCCTCCATCTGGTCATCATTCACACATCCTTTTCCCCTATTTTCAATACTTTCAGTCCCCCCAAACTATTCCAATCCTTTCAGTCCCAGAAAACTATTCTAATCCTTTCATTCCCTCCAAAACATTCCAATCTTTTCAGTCCTTAAAAACTACCCAAATTCATCAATCAAAGCCATTCTTTAAGAAAATGAAACGGAAACACAAACTGAACTCTCCTTCACCTGATCCCCTGGACCTTCCTTGATGTTTGACCCAGTCCAATTCAACTATCCTTGATGATCTTAGTGAAGAAAAAACCATCCCTTGCAGTAGTCAAAACTAAAAATGAAGCTGGGTCTGGAAGTACTTCAAGTAAGCTGTTGATGGTAAGAACAAAATTTGTCAGGTCACTTGCAAAGGAGGAACTCCATGTGGTGCTACTATCAAAAAGGATTAAAGTGGAAGCACAAAGAACATCCATTGCAATCTTATTCATGTCCATCAACTTCCTGACCCACAACTTTTGAAGAAGACCAAGAAGGAATTGCACTTGGATCTATAGAAGTGGGCCAGTACTGGAGCATTGAATCAAAATTTTTGTTTTATTCTATTATCTTGCCTCTGTATTTAATAATTAATATTCTTGAGATCATTTACTGGTTAATATGTTGCAGAAGGTGCTTAATAGTGACACAATGAAGAATGAAATAATCTATTTTATGGCCAAGTGCAACCTACCCTTCACAATTTTTTTAAAAAAATCATTCTGAGAACTATTTGAACTCCTCAATCCTGGTTCCACAAACCTCATTTTCAACCAATTTTGATTAATTTTAGCCACTCATCTTGATCAGGTATTTCTTGAAAAGCAGGAAACCATCAAGCTGGAACACCTTTCAAGACAAAAATCAATCTCATTTACAACTGATGCCTGTAACTCCCCCAATTATGTTGCTTTTATGGCGGTGACAGCACATTATATTGATTAGAAATTTGAGCTTAAGGACTTGAAGATTACAGCCCCTCATATTCAAGGTACGTTTCTTCTTCTTCTAGTTGAATGATTAATTTCAAGCACATCAACTGATGTTTTATTTTCCACAGGCCAACACATGGGAGAAATACTTGCAGAGCAATTCCACAAGGTACTTGATAGTTATGATGCAAGAGAGAAGCTCTTTAAAATCACTTCTGACAAAGCCTCAACCAATAACAAGATGGAAACCCACCTTTCCAATGAAATCAGTGGCTTCAACAATTCAACACACCTTCTCAGATGTGTTGCGCATGTCATCAACCTGGCTGCAAAAGCTGGAATTGTATCACTTTGAACCATGGAAGACAAAAATGAGTCAATTGAAAATGAGCTTGAAAAATCAAATATGGAGTCACAAGATAACTATACTGGAAGAGATAAGGAAATGGGAACTTTTTACCTCACTAAAAGAACCAATGGCGCCCAATTCAATGCATTATTAATACTCAAACAAGCCCATGTGTTGTGTTATTGGGTTTGTTTTTCCCCTCAGGGGTGTGAAAAATTTTAGAAGGTTGTATCATTTTCTCAGCCTGATCTTTATGGAAAAAAAATAAATTTCTTGAAATCAATGTCTCAACCCATTGGAACTCAAATTTTACAATTTTTCAGTGTGCTCTCTTACTCCCATGAAACCATTTCTTTCAAGATCAAGCAGAAACCCAACAGTTTGGCTTATCAATTTAAAAATGGAATCAAAAAAAGAATATGATGTCTCTCCTTGAGCCCCTATCTGAGGCCACCAACATTCTCTGTGGTTCAAAGTATCTAAAACTGAAAACTGCAATTCCAATATATTTCATCATCTTGAAGCATATTCATGAAGCCGGGAAAGGCCTTTGCAAAAAATCTAAACTTATTTTACCAGCCAATTTGATGAGCAAAAAGATTGAAGTTTACGTGAAAAAAGCACCCCAAAAACTGGCCTAAATTGTTGCCATGATCTTGTATCCCACTTTCAAGACCTTTTTCTGGGCTACTCATTCCAGTTTCATTGAGAAAAACTTCAAAATGAACCTCGAAAATATCACCATGATCTTTTGCAAAATTTCAGACAAATTTTAGGAGGATTTAGGGGGCCCCTCAACTCCAAACACAAGCAATAATACACCATCAAGCTCTACTATGAAAAGCCAATCAAATTTTATTTCATTGGCCTTGTATCAGCTCATAAGTCAAGCAGAAGGAATTCAAGCTGAAATGACCCAGTACTTCAGGGAAGACCCTGAGCCAGAGAGTGTCAACCTCCTGCAATATTGGGCTTTCAATCAAAAAACCATGCTTAGCATGGCCCCAATGGCTCAGGTATATCTCGCATTTCCTGCTACAAGTTCAGCTTCCAAGAAAGTTGTCTCAAACGTTTTTTGGATTGTTTCCTGGCAGAGATCATCACTAGAACCAATAAACATTGAGAAATTGATCTTGATTAAGGATTGGTACCAAGCCTTCAATGGTTCAATTTAGTTTTTTTCCTTTTTAATTATTTTGTTACTTTTTTTATTAAAAACCAAAAAAAATACATACAAGTATAAAAAACAAGCAAAAAAATGATGATAAAATTCAAAAAAAAGTTTCTTTTTCACATGGATCAAAATTACTTTTGTAAAGTATTAAATATTTAAGTAACTATCTTTTTTTGGGCTTTTTAAGAAATCAAATGCATGCAGAAATATGGTATATGCTTGGTAAACCAAAATGCCCCCAGGATTTGCGGCATCTTGAAATGCCATTCCAAACCCTGGACCTGGGTTTTAGAACCCAGGGAATGCAAACAGGTTACATCCTTAACCCAACACAAGCTGTTCACGACTAAAAATGGGTTGCCTTGCACGGTTTGCAACCCATCTGGGTTGTCAACAGCTTTTTGCAACCCATCTGAGGTGTAAATGGCCTTTCAAAACCCAGATGGGTTTCCAACTGCCCCACACGACCAATTTTGAGTCATTAATGGGTTGTGTTGGTTTGCCAATTTCACATTTTTTGTTTTTTTATTTAATCATTTATTTTATTGTTTATTAATTTTTTTATTTTTTTATTTTTTTTATTTTTTTTATTTATTCATGTATTCATTATTCATTATTTATTTATTAATTTATTAATTCATTTTTTCATTCATTCATTCATTAATTCATTAATTCATTCATTTATTTAATTACTTATTTATTTTATATATTTATTAATTTTATTTATTTTTTTCCACAACTAATATGTGTTGTGAACCTCTGTTCACAGCTTTTCGCGCCCGTTTGCAAGCCATGGGTTGCATATTTAACATTGCCCCCAGCAAAAATATCATCAAGTACCAAAATAATCATAAAAAAACATAAAGGAAAGATTTCTTTGAATATAATTCAAGGTTTCTGATGGAGAAAAAATGAATTTGTTACAAAAATAAAAAGGATAGAAAAATTCTACATATATATATTTTATGAGGTGAATTAAAATATGGTAAAAAAAATTTTTTCAAGTAAAAAAATAAAACATCAAATGTCAAGAAATTGATTTCCTTGAACAAGAATGACATTTAAAATTTAATTTGAATAACATTGAACCAATAATGAGTTTTTTTTTTTAGAAAAATGCTAGGCATCCTTGTTGTATGAGGAGAATCAAATACTTTGAAATATTCAAACAATTAATTCATTGAGTAACATGATAATAATAATAATAAAATCAAAAGTTGATTTCTTTGAATAAGGACTAATATCTCTGATGGAATTTAAATATCTTTTTACAAGAAATAAAATAAAAAACATAAAGAAATTTAAAATAAAACTGTTTTTTGAGATGAATCAACATATCATCAGAAATTCAAAAATAAACTTCATAAATTAAATTAATAAAAATAATACATACCCAAGAATGATTTCTTTGAATAAACTGAAATTAATATTTATTATCTTTTTTCATACTTGAGAACTTTATGGTTGGAGTGTTTCAGAATCTTTCAATTCCCCTTTGAAAACAGTTAAATTCAGAATTTTTTAATAATTTTTGGAATTTGGTAAAAATTCATCTATCTTCCACCAGAAATATCACATTTTATTCAAAGAAATGAATGTTTGATATTTTCTTTATTTTTTTAGTAATTGATGCATCTTTGGTTGACAAATTTCAAAATATTTGGGTTTATCCCATAAAATAGGTGTATATAGAATTTTTTATTAGCTTTTAAGAATATATTTACATTCATGATAAATATTGGTTTTAGTTCAAAGAAATAGATTTCTGATTTTGTTATTGCTATTATTTTAATCAATTAATTCTTTCTTTGAATATTTTAAAATATTTGATTTTCCTCATACAATAGGTATATATAAAATTTTTATCTCATTTCTTATGTATGGTACAAAGGTATTTAAATCACATCAGAAATATAAATTATTATTCAAAGAAATCAAACTTTTGATATTCAATGTTTTTATTTTTGTATTCAATGAGGTCTTTGTTGAAATATTTTTATTTCCCTCATGAAATTAATATATGACTGATATTTTTATGTTTGCTATAAAGGTATTTATATACCACCAGAAACCTTGGATTGTCTTCAAAGAAATCTGTTTTTCATATTTTTTATGGTTATTTTTTACTCAATGATTTTTTTTAAATATTTGTAAAGATTTGAATTCAACTCATTAAATATGTATATGGAAAATTTTATTGTGTTTATTTATTTATGGTACAAATGTATTTATATTCCACTGGAAATATTACATTTGGTGTAAAGAATTTTTTAATTTTTCTTTTTTTTCATGTTGCATTAATTTTTTTTCAAATCTGACCTTTGATTTGAATTCCTTGAAAAAAAATGAGCTCTATTGAATTTTTACATGTCGCATTGAATCAATTGGTGTCCATATTTTGATTCTTTCAAAAATTTTAGTAGGATGAGTATAGAATAAGGTAACATGTGAAATTTAATTATGCAAAACAGTACAGACCCACAGCTTGAACACATAAATATATGTGCTTAGTTAGTGAACATATGATTTTATATATTAGAGAATCTTGCGTATAAAATCTGATAAAACTAATAGAGATTTCTTCAAGAGAATTTATAAAGAAAAACCAGGCCAGAATCTTGATTGAAAGACAAGGTAGATGGACGGAGCGAGGACAACTTAGAGACTGGCTAAAGGAGGCTCTGAGGAGGTACAATGGCGCATAGAAAAGGTAGCATGGTGTTATTGAGCCACGGTTGAAGAATGAGAGAAGCAGATGAAGTTGTTGATGTAGAAGTTGTAAGTAACTCTTTCTCACCAAATAGAGCAAGGACCCGAAGACGTCCACAATATTGATGGGCGGTAGGAGTGGTCTTGAAGTTGTAGCTTGATCTGGTTTGATCGCGTCGATGTTGGTGTTAGGGGTCAATGTTGGTGTTAGGCTCAGTAGGAAGTAGCATGAAGTAGAGATGAGGGAAGGAAAAAGTAGAGATGAAGGAAAGAAATAGTGAGAGAACAAAAGAGAATAGTGAAGGAGAAAGAAGAAGCAAAGTCTGGTGTTGGGGAATTGAGGAAGAGGTCGGAAGAGGACAAAGACCAGGCAAAGGATGAAGACTGTGGAGAGTTGTGACAGGCGGGTAACAGGGAGAGTCTTGTGCGCGCTCTTCAGTGAACTTGGGATAGAGAACATAGCAGAGAGTCAACACGCCAGGATATTTGGTGAGTTAAGAGTTGGAGAGTTGGCCGTGAAAGCACACCAATATTAGTTTGGAGAGAGATGTGAAGGAGGCTGCCTTCAAAAGCGGATCGGCAATCATATCCGAGGAGCTGATAAGCTTGATGTCTATGTTTTTGGAGCTGTACTGCTCTGGAATATACTTGATTTTCATGTCAAGGTGTTTAGTTTTGGCGTTTGAGCCGAATTTCTTAATTTTTTCCAGAAAACCCTTATTATCAATGTGAAAGATGGATGCAAGGGGAGAGGAACCCCAAAGCTTGCTGAAAACGTGACTCAGCCACTGATTATCTTGAAGTCCGTCGGATAACGCGTTCATTTCGGACTCAGTTGACAATAAGGTAATGTTTTGCTGTTTCTTGCTGTTCCAGATGATAGGGCAGCCTTTCCATAGACAGATAGATCCACTCTGGGAGGTGCAATGGTGAAGATCGCTTCTCCAGGTTGCATCAGTGAAAAAATGGAGTTGGTTTGGAAGGGAGAGGTTAGGCAAGATTGAAAGGGTCAGAGAAGAGGTCCCTTTTAGGTATTTCCAGCAATGGATGACTTCCTTCCAATGAGTCAGACCAGGTCAATGATTAAACCTAGACAGTATCAACACAGCAGCTGCCAGGTCCGGGCGAGTGCGGCATGATAGGTAATTAAGCATTCCGGTGAATTGTTGGTAGTTAATGTTCAGATTTTCAAAGGCCTTAAGGTCATCGTCTGAGGCGGGTGTAAGCTGCACGTTAGGTGTCATAGGGGTGAGTACCGGCCGGCAGTTTTGGATATTCAGAATTTCCAATCCTTTGTTGATGAGACCATTTTGGGAAAGGAGGCAGGAGGTGTTTGTTACTTTGATGTCCATGCCTAGTAGAGTGTTGGGTGAGTGCGCCGAGTAGTTGGGAAATTGAGCCAGAAATATTCCTTGAAAGCGTTCCACATTGCCAACAACAACCAGGTTGTCAACGTGAAAGAAAAGGTAGGAGGATGATTCATGGTCAAGGAAAAGACACGCGTTGGATTGAGATTGATGGTACCCAATAGACTTCAACCACTTGGTCAGGGTGTTGTGCCAATTCAGAGGAGCTTGACAAAGACCGTATAGGGATTTTTATAGCTTGAGGAAAGGGATTTTTCTTGAGGACTTGGCAGGAGTTTTGATAAAGATGTTCTCCGCTAGTGGAGCGTAGAGGAAGGCACTTTTTACGTCAAATTGCCTGACTGGAAGACCTCTTTCCAGTGCGAAGCAGAGAAGAAGAAGGAGGGAGGGAAATTTACCAGTTGGAGCAAACGTTTTGCCAAATTCAACCCCCGGGGCTTGAAGAAATCCCTGGATGCAAAGACAAGCTTTAGTCTTTTCAGGTGCGGATTTAGTAGCTGGTTTATCACAAATAGCCCAAGTGGTTCTCAGATAGCAATCAGGTACTCCATCGTAGTCATCCCAGACCTCATGGTCTTCTATGTTTTTTAGCTCGACCTCCTTGGTGGCAAGAATCTTGGGAGTGTCGGCAGAAGATGAAAAGTGACTGTATTTTTCAGGTTTGACGCTGATGGTTTGTTCGCTAAGTACCCTGTAGCTCGGTTCAGGAGCAGTGGGAGGAGAAGCTTTGTTTGGAAGATCAGGTTCAATGCTGTCTGTAGAGGGTTCTCCAACCGTCTCAAAGTTGAGAATGGTCAAACCACCGTCAGATGATTCAGAGTGCCCAGAAGGTTTGGCGATGGGAGGTATAAAGAGTACAAGATTTTCAGATCCGGAGGATTAGACTGAAGAATGGTCCGCAGGGCAAGAGAAATCCAGAAAAGAAACGCTCTTGGTTTCCACGATTTTTCCGGTTGGGTTGATGATTTTGAACGACAGAAGATCAGGATTGTATCCAACAAGCCAACCTTTTTCTCCAGGAGGATTGAGTTTCCCTCTGGATGATTTTGGCTGAATCAGGAAAGAAAATGGATTGCCTATGGGGTGGAAGTAGGAGAGAGGAAGGGAAAAATTTTTAAACAGCTTGTAGGGCGACTTTTTGGCCTTGAAGGAGGGGATCTGATTGAGTGTAAGAGTGGATGAGAGGATTAGTTTGTGCCAGAGGCAGGAAGGAAACCCCAAATAGTGGATGATAGTTCTTAATGATTCAAGGATGGTCCTGTTGAACCGTTCAGCAATTCTGTTTTGCTGAGGGGTGTACGGATCAGAGAAGGATTGCTTAATGTGATTCTTACCACAGAAATCAGTCATCTGTCAGTTAACAAATTCAGTTCCTCGATCGGAGTGGATGACAGATGGGTAGTAGCCAAATTGTTTTGCTTACAATTCTAGGCAGCTGATCAGTTTCCCAGGGATCTTGTCTTTGCTCTTCATGGGCAACGCAGCACAGAATCTGGAGTAGGAGTCGACCATGGTGAGAAAGTACTTATGACCGGCAGAGGAAGTGGGTAGAGCTCTGACAGTGTCAAGGTGAACTTCTTCAAAAGCTCTAGTGGCTCTGGATGAACGGTCTTTGCAAGGAGGCGCGAGTAATCTTTGACAGGGAGCAGGATTCACATCAACTCTCCTCCTTGACAGGTATGTTCAATTTGTGTTGGATTTGATGGTAACTTACGTGTCCAAGGGATTTATGGAGAATTTCATCAGAGGAAAGATGAGAAGAGAAGTTGGAAGCAGGCTTGAGGTTAAGGTAGGGAATGTGGTTAGAGTAGAATCCATTGCAAAATTCCTGAGAATCTCTCTTGATTGAAAAATGGTGGGGGTGAAAAGACACATCAAACTTGTCGAGTATTAGACAATGAAGCAAGAGCAGGTTGGCTGAAATTCCAGGAACAAGGAGAACGTCTCCCAGGAGAATGGAGGAAGAAGGAGAAGTGAGTCTGATAGAGCCCGTTCCTTTAATCTCCAGTTTACCAAGACCACAGCTTGTATTTATGGATCCTTGGTGCTTGTCATCTAGGAATTCAAAGAGATTTTTGTCAGCCACCATGTGGTGGGAGGATCCAGAGTCAAGAACAAAGTGAAGGGGATCAGAATTGCAGGTGTATGACAGAAAGCTGACACTTTCACTTCCATCTTGATTGGAAGATTGCGGGCAAAGGTGAGGATAGAGCATCCAGCACTTATTTTTGGGATGGTTTGCCAGAGGGTTGTGCTTCCTGGGCTTGCATTTTCTGTTAGCTTTGGTAAGAAGAGAAAGAGAAGAGCCTCCTTGCAAGGCGCTGTTGGCCATCTTCTGTTTGTTGAGATGGATCATTAGGTGGTCAAGGACTGAATCCAGAGTGATTTCAGATTCAACCGCCGAGTGTGTAATTGATTGTTGGATGGCCTTCATAGCTGGGTTTGACAGCAGTTTGTCTAGTATCATATAGGCCAGGATTTTGGCAGGGAGTACAATTCCTATTTCCTGAAGACGAGTGATGCCCGTTTTTATCTTGGTTATGAATAGTTGAATGTTGGCCTCATTGAAAGTGACAGAGGCAAAGTTTTTGTAGACTCGGGCCTGGTTGGCGGGCTTTGATGAGATGAAGTGGTTGAGAAGATCCTTCCAGATAGCTTTAGCGTCTTCCTCGTTAGCAGCAGTGATGATGTTGGAGTGTACGCTGGGAGAAAACTTAGATATGATGATGGAGGTAAGTATAGCGTTGTCGTCCGGCTCTAAGTCACTGGAGAGGCTCATGAGGTCCTTTAGTTTAGCCAGGTTAAGTAGAGATAGCATTCTAGTTCTCCAAATGGTGAAGTTGTCCTCAGTGAGTAAGGGAATAGCCTCAATAGTTTTTTTGAGAATTGTAGGATTGATAGCGTCCATAGTGGCCTGGTTCTTTAGCTTGAAAATCAACTGTTAATTGTGATAAAACTAATAGAGATTTCTTTGAGAGAATGTATAAAGAAAAACCAGGCCAGAATCTTGATTGAAAGACAAGGTAGATGGAAGGAGTGAGGACAACTGAGAGACTGGCTAAAGGAGGCTCTGAGGAGGTACAATGGCGCATAGAAAAGGTAGCATGGTGTTATTGAGCCACGGTTGAAGAATGAGAGAAGCAGATGAAGTTGTTGATGTAGGATTTGTAAGTAACTCTTTCTCAACAAATAGAGAAAGGACCCGAAGATGTCCACAATATTGATGGGCGGTAGGAGTGGTCTTGAAGTTGTAGCTTGATCTGGTTTGATTGCGTTGATGTTGGTGTTAGGCCTCAATGTTGGTGTTAGGCTCAGTAGGAAGTAGCATGAAGTAGAGATGAGGGAAGGAAAAAGTAGAGATGAAGGAAAGAAATAGTGAGAGAACAAAAGAGAATAGTGAAGGAGAAAGAAGAAGCAAAGTCTGGTGTTGGGGAATTGAGGAAGAGGTCGGAAGAGGACAAAGACCAGGCAAAGGATGAAGACAGTGGAGAGTTGTGACAGGCGGGTAACAGGGAGAGTCTTTTGCGCGCTCTTCAGTGAACTTGGCATAGAGAACATAGCAGAGAGTCAACACAATCTTGCCCCATCCAATGCAGGAACTCTTCCCTCAACAAGGATTGAGAACACATTGGCAATGGAACGATAGCTAAAAGATTATTGAATTGGGCATTCATATAGTAGATAATGAATGCAAACCAAGGATTGAGACCAAATTTTTAACAGACAGGTAGCTAATAGATTATGGCATTGGGTATTCTTATACTAGAATAAATACATACTTTGATTACAGAGCATAAAAAACTCTACCTTAGACAGACCCCACAGGGGGTATGGAGGCCTTAATCTAACCACCCAAGGCCTCAATGAATGTTTAAAGGCCTTGGGGGGCCTAAAAATTCCTCAAAAGGCGTTTTTCACCACCCCAGGCATCCCTCCAAACCTTAAGAAGGTGTGAAAACCCTTGATTTTATAAAATCACACCTTTTTTCAATCAACACAAATTTTTAATTTTTACACACCTTACTGGGGTGGAAAAAAAATTCCAGAAGGTATGATTCCAGAAAAAAAAATTCCAGCATCATGCCTTTCTTTGAAGGGAGGCATGGATTTATTAAATTTGAAGGTCTGACTTTAGTCTGGTTCTTTTTATTAATTGGGGGATTAGTGGAAACAAGATTCTTTTATATATTGGCCAAAGAATTCCTGGAAATCTTTACATTTGAACCAGAAATTTTCCGGAATATTTCCACTCTAACTTCAAGAAGTAACAACAGGATGTTAGAAAAGTTTTGTACCAGTGAAGTTTATTTGGAAAAAAAGTTGATGCTTGATTTTAATTCTCAAAGATTTTCTCCAAAATGATGAATTCAATCATGGTCACAACTCAAAATTCATTTGATCTATCTTGAAAAACCACCTTCCCATGTTTGAGGAAGTGAAAATTATTGACTCAATCCTGAGCTTGTTGGAACTCATTCTTGGTTGGTTTTCAGGCACAATTTTTATTTCAATAATGTATGGTAGGTTTAAAATTTAATTGGAGTCCAAAATTCATTGGAACAGATGATTCTCACTTTGGGATTGAAGAATCTATCAATTATCTCAAGAGAAATTTAAAAGCACCTATCCTGTTACCTCTTCCCCTGATGGTTGGCATTCTCCCATACATTCTTAATATCTTTTAACATATTACAGTTGATCATCCATTGATTGCCAAAATTCTTTGAGTGGCTCCAATAAATAATTGAACATAAATAATATCTGTAACAATTTTAACCAACCAGATGAGCTTTGGATCACAGAGGGGAGATAACCCCCCCCCCCCAATCTATGTGATAAATATGTTGATATTTTATTGGGGGGGCTGGAAATATATTCAAAAAGAAATACAGAAGAAAAATTTATAACCAAATTTGTGGCTGGAAAGATTGTTGAACAAGTTCAAAATTTTAATGTCAATATTAAAAATAAGAAAGAGTCATGGGTAGAATCCACTCTTGGATTAAGAAAGATGAGTCAGAATATTGGAATGAGTTTTATTTAGAAGGATGAGGTACATCATCTTCAAAGAGTTCATCCCATCCATATTTTATTTTGGAAATGATGCCATGATGAATAACACAACATTTTATCTGTTTCATGAATATCCTTATGTATTTGGTGTCTTTGAGCTGTTTCTCAATTTCTCTTAAGCTGGCCTATCTTCCCTATGGGACCTCAATATAATTTTCAAATTGGACTCTTGATTGGGCTAAGATGATATTTGAAATCTGTTTAATCTAGATCAGAAAAAATCCAGTAAGCTTGCACAACACATTCAAGATTGGAATAAGCAGATTCATCCAGAATTTCTTGATTTTCATCATCAAATTGGTCCCAAGTTGTTTGAGAAGTTTGCATCTGATTCAAAACATCTAAATTATGACAGGAACCTGTAAGGCCAGCATAGATTAAAATGAAATCCTATTGACAAGAATCAAGTTTTATTGCTAAAGGAGAATCTAAAACTAAAAAGAACACATAGTTTTTTCATATTGATATTTTTTTTCAGAATTTTAATTCAAAGGATGACTTACCTTCCAATCAAAATTTTGTTTGCCATAAATCCTAGGATTTTGAATCAAGTGGATGATGGTTCCATCAAAAAAGCCAATAAGAGCAGGAAGTCCTTGGGTCTCCATTACCTGTTTTATCTCCCTCTGTTGTTTCTTTGTTTCCCAGAAAAGTTCTGAGTGGTAAAATCCTAGGATAGAAGTCATAACACATTGGGTGTAAAAGTTTACTGTTCCATATCCAATTGAGGAAGATATTTTAAAATTTATGAATGGATAAACCATTACCATTTGTTCCAAATAAAAAAATAGGAACTGAAATTTGGGTAGCTGGATCATGGTGAGGATCCCAAGATTCATTCTGAAAGACTTGATGGGTTTCAATCATCTCTAAAATTTAAAAAAGTGATTCAAAAGAATTTCAAAACAGTTGGTGGAAGCTTAAGTTAGAGAGCATGAGGATGATTTTGTCTTTCATACTGAGAATTTTGCAGAATTTGTTCTTGGGACAAAGTATTTATTTTACAAAAGAGTGTTCAAGTTTAACCAATTAGATTCTGAATCAGGGTAAAATAGTATTAAATATTTGGTAAGGTTGATTTTATCTTTTACTTTCTGTTCAGAGGATGGTTTGGACATACTGAGAGTGATTATCTGATGGTTTGATGTGGGATCATGAGTGTAGGGTGCTGGTTATGGTTGATAGTTTGATGTTTGAAGCTTGAGAGAGATTGAGTTTGATTGGTTGAGGCCTGAGGAGGGATGTGTGGAGGTGTGGATAGTTGTTTTGAATGCTGATGTTTTGAAACCCAATATTCAAAAATGGTAGGTTTTTAATGGAATCTTTGCTAAATTTGATGCACCATATTTCATTGAAAGCTGTCAATATATCCAGGGCTGTCTCTGATGAGGTTGGAGATGGAAGCAATTAAAGACAAAGGTATCAATGGATGAGTTTAGAGGTGTGGTTGAGGATGTACTTGTTTTGAAAAAAAAAAAAAAAAAAAACTCTTTTGGGAAACAATTGGACATACCAGTTTTGAATTGAGTGGGATTTCATTTGATTTTCAAATGGCTGATCTGGCTTCAACTTAGATTTTTTTTTTTTTTTTCAATTGTGGTTTGACTAACTTTGATAACCCCTAAGTGATTGTTCTTTAAAATGTCTATTTCTATGTAATTACTAGTACTCCAAATAATCAAGATCAAATGAGAGCTTCTTAATCACAAAATTCTCCTACTTCATATGAGCCAGACTTGGGTTTCCCCTGCTCAGTTTTAAGAGTCATCTGCAAGTGAGATTCCCCTTGACAGGGATTCACGCCTTCAGCCGACGCTCTCTACCAGCGGTCGATTTCGATCATCGCAAGTACGACGGAAGCGCTTTCATGAGTCGGGCTGTCGTTTACTACCCAGACTACGCTGGCCCAGCCATTGCCCATCCCCACCACCTCCACCTCCTCCTCCACACCTGGATACACTCTAGTTCTTTCCTCCTTCTCAGCCAGACCACCCACCATCACCTCCAACTTCGACCTAGCTCTCCTCGATGATCCAGCCTGGTTTTAAGAGTAAGTCTCTCAATTCCTCACCCAAACTCACATCTCAGCCCACGCAGTTTGATTCGATGTTTGAAAACAATGGTCGATCATCTCCTGATTCATGGTCCTTCGACTCACGACCCCCTCGAAACTGATCACCATGCAAAAACCATCCAGCCATCATATTTTTATCGATCATCCTTGCACTCGGCTTTCTTTTGGTCATCTTAAGTTGCGCCCTCTGGGGAGAATGGTTGCCATTACTAGTCGGTATGTGAACATATAACCCGAGAAACCCCACCACACATATGTGACATAAGCAAAAAGAAATCGGGAGGGAAACAGGAGGAATGTTGTTAGAAAACTAACGAGTTCGATCGACCGCCTTTGATCTTCAACAGCCCTAACATTTTTCATCGCCCCTCTACCCAACATGATCGCTTCAAGTGTTTGTGGCGGGGCCGATTATGAATTATCGATAGATTATTCATCGATCCCAAAGGAAACCGCAGAATTTTTTACTAGCTTTCTTCTAACCACCGGTATCGCTCTACCCTTGGTTCTGGCCCATTCGTACGTCCTTTGGGTCTCTCTTCCTCATCTCTAATCTCTAATTCGATGCTCACTTCAGCCTGAACGCCCAACACGTTTGTACCTTTATGTATCTCGAATGTCTTGTGTGACCAAATCCGCCGACCCCTCAACAGGGATCTCATCAACCAATCGGCTTGTTACCTGAGCATGGTAGGCGGTGCTTTAGTTTACGGTACCAGTTGAGTAACTTACATACCCATCACAGCCTTTCCTTCGTTGTAAAGACCTGCAGAATCGGGTTTGTCTAACCTTTTGTTTTAATTTTCCCTTTCTCATCCGTATCCGCATTCGCGTCAACCTCTTCCGAATTCGTTCTTCTTTTCGCCGAGAAAGTCGTCACCTATTCACATTTCTTTTCACCCAAGGATGAATTTTGAGGGATTGGAGGTATTGTAGCTCCCTGGGGAATGGAGTGCTGTGTCGTCAAGCAAAGCAACTACGTGGGAAAAAAAAAAGAACGTTTCTCATACCGATCTCTCTTGAACCTTTACCCTCTTATTGTCAGATAGTATCTCAGTTGTAACACTAAGAGTTTCCAAACCTCACAGAAAAAGAAAAGGGCTTGTTGTTTTAATTGCTGTGACATTAGATTCGTCTTGCCGGATATATTAATCGAACGATTACGTGAAAGACTTGGGCATACTTCTGCAGTGGTCTCGGCGATGAAATCGAAGCCTAGGAAAGATTTTCGGCTGGTAGGTCATCTGAGAAAGACCGCCAGGTTCAAACTCTAGCTCACTGTCAAAACTGCCACATGACTCTAATCCGTCAAGCCCTACTCGCCCTAGCCTTTCGTTGCTTCTTATAAGCATATGCTCCCAGTTGTGAATAGATGATGGGAACGAAAAGACCCCCCAAAAAGCCCCTGGACAGATGAAGACCTGCGGGTGAATATCGATGTCTAGACGAAAGAACAAAGGTCCAAGTTTTTTCTTCATTTTAGGGGGGGGGAATAAGATCATCTTGCTACATCCATCCTGGTCCATACCCACAGAGGCCGATACTTGGATGGAAATCAAGATGAAAAACAGTCGTGAGTTGAGTCCAAACTTAGGGTAAACTCACATGATTGTCAGTCTGAACTGATGATGTATGTACAGTACATATGTACTCAGAGGAGGAACTTGACATGACATGATACCTACATGTGATCCTTGAATCAACCCGAGGTGAATTGTGTATGAGCAATCACCAACATCATTGGCTAGCATGAGAAATGTTTACATATATACTAGAGTATTGCCCCAAAATTTGAGGACTGATTGGAACTGAATAATTTAGATTGGGAATGAAACGTAGGTTGATTGGAAAGATGTGAAAGATCAAACTAATTTTTAATTTTTGATCAAATCATGATTAAGCTAAAAAATCTATTAATTCAAACCAAATATACATTTCAAATGCATTAGTTTCTGGGATTTACATATAGCATTTAAAACCTCATTGTAAACAATCTTATCAGTTTCAAATGAAATGTGGTTGTCAGTTCTATGTGTGAGGGCTACCCTTTTTGAGTGGCTGGATCTGCTCCTTGAAAATGCTACATATAAGCAACCATGGCTGAAGACTGGATCTTGCAGATAAACACCAACGTTTGAAATCATCTGACCTTGAGATTTGTTGATTTTCAATGAGAAAGTTGAATTTATTGGAAAGTGTTTGAAAGTCAACTTCAAAGGGAGGCCATTTTCATAAGGGTCAGTAACTGAGGGGATACAGGGCAATGGCAACCAGCCATGTTGTTGGATCACCAGTTGCAATCTTGTAAACTATGACATTGCCTCTCAATCTGACCAAAATCAATCAAGTTCCATTTCAAATCTCAATTCTATGGTCCATGTTCCTCAAAATTGTTATAGGGGCACAAACTTTCAGATTCAAGCAATGAGGAGGAAATTTGGGAAGAAATCATGTGTTGAGGAACTCTTGTTGGTATAGACTTTGAGTGTCATCTGAAACGGAGTCATGTCTGTAATAAGTCTGCATAGTTTGGTTTTGTTGATTTTCAGGAAGAGAGTCCAGTAGGAATATATTTTGTGTTGGAGACTGTTGTATTATTGCAACATGAAATAACACAGTCCATTAGATAACCATTTCCAAGGTAGCAACAGAGCAAGTTTGAGAAAAAATTCTTGATTAATCTATCCAGAGCTTGATCTTCACTATAGCCATGAATTACCATGTGTTGAGGAAGCAGAATTTTGTTTCAAGGCTCTATATTATTGAGACCATCTCCAAGATTGAGTAAGCAACTCTGGTAATCAAGATCCAGTGGAGCACACATATTTGAAGTAAGGTGAAAGACTTGGAAATTTTCACAGTGAGAAGAATTAAACAAACTTA
The DNA here is from genome assembly GCA_025617555.3 of Puccinia polysora. NCBI lineage: Eukaryota > Fungi > Basidiomycota > Pucciniomycetes > Pucciniales > Pucciniaceae > Puccinia > Puccinia polysora. The sequence continues at coordinate 2,728,602 of CM062630.1, read as the reverse complement.
AATCAAAAATCAAGGGGTGTAAAATTTTGAACCACAGGTAAAATTTGCCTAAAGTCTCAGCCAAGGGCCATAAGCTTTCCTCCAAAGAGTAGATTGGAATCCATGAGGTCTTGAAGTTGTCAGTCAACCAACTCAAGAGCATGCCTATGACTCATAGGTGCTTCATCCCAGATTATCCAAAAAGCCTTTTTGAGAGCTTCACCCTTCTGAGAATTCTTTGATATTCTTGGTACAGAGGATTGATTCAAACTTAAGGGAATTCCAACTGTGAGATCAGCTTTTCTTCCATTTGGTAGATTCATGGAATCTTTTCCACTACCAGAACATTCCACAGATATTCTTCCAGATGATCTGATAGAAGCCAGAAATAATTTATAAAGGAATTTTTTTCATAGCCCACCAGATCCATCAATATAGAAATAAGAGGGTTGAGAGGAATTGCATGCATTCATTATCAGATCAAAAATTTATTTCTGTCTTTGATTCAGAAGAGAGATGTTTTGCAAGTCTTATTTATTTATAACAACATTTTAATTTTCCTCAAGGATCCAGTTCCTGTTGATGCTTTTTGCCCCAACTGATTGATAAATTCTTGGAAGATTGTGAATAGCTTCTTCAACACTTGTTGCACAATTTTGAAATAAAATAGTGGTAATGGATCTTAATATTTCATTTTTCAGAACTATTTTATCTGTGGTTTCACAATTAATCAAATCATCAAGCATAAAATTGAAGGAAAAATTCCCATAGGAAATGTGGATCTGCAGACTGAAAAAGTGATAAACTCATTCCAAACAACTGCCTTAGCTCAGAAGGTCAAAGAAATTCATTGGATTCTTCCATTTTTGCTTCCAAATGATGATTCTACTCAATTAGAGCCTTGGCAAAGTCATCCCCTCTGAAAGTTTTATAATAAATTCTATTTAAATGCTTTAGGTGATTAAAAGAAGTTGCACCAAAAGAATTATTGAACAACAATATGGGAAAATACCTCTTGGAATCTGCAGGATAAACTGTTTAAAATCCTTACAAGTGAAAGACATCTATGTCTTGACCTCCATTCTCTTCTCTGGAGATCCCATGTGAAATGTTGTGGAAATTCAGAATATTTGATGGTCCTTGAAAAAGGTTCAATTGAATTAATTTTGAAATATTCTGTCAGCATGGTTCTTGATTTTATTTTATTTGAAATACTTCATCCAGGGCTTCATGAGGTTCAAAAATGATTTTTTTCTTTTTTCAGTCAGGAAGGTGAATTTCCAGTTGTATGAAATCAGGTGAGATGGCAGAAAATTTGATGGAAAATATTCTCCAGAATGCCTCAGGTGCAGAAAAACATCTTGAACCCCTCAAACTGTTTTTTTCATCCAATTTTCCGCCAAAATCAACTGTAAGAATTTCATGGCTCTCATAAACATTTGCTTTAGATATATTTTACAGCTTAGATACCTGCACATACTTCTACATTAATTTGAAATTTTTATTTTTCCAAGAGGTAGGTATTTTAAGGTAAAAACCAGGAATTATCAATGTGAGGTTTTTATATTGTTGTGGGAGCATGATATTATAACTCCATTTTGGATTTTTTGATAGATGGGATAAGCAGATTCACCCACAATGGTTTCAGGGCAGATAGATTTGGGGTATCTCTTTCTCCATGTACCATTATCCATTAAAGGGGATTCAGGTTTCAAATTTACATGTGGGTCATGTACCATGTGTCTCTTGAATTCTTGAAAAATATTAGGCTGATTATTTTAATTAGGAATCTCTTCATGAACAATCATGTCAATGTGTTCAGATTTTCTGGGATTGTGCTAATGATGCAGGATCTACAAGATGTGAGAATGTGGAAGGCCTCTCTCCTATAATTCTATTAAATGATTCCATCCCATTATGGTTCCAAATGTTCCATACTTGAATATTTAATCACATATGTTTTTCAATTTTGTTTTGAAAAAATACATGAAAATACTGGCCTATCCTGTGCTTTTTGACCCGGCAAAAGATTTCTTCAAATTTCTGGCCATGCTGGTTTCCATTTTGATGTTATACAAGATCAGGATTTCCCATATGCTGAGCCATTTTCACAGCATCTTAATATTGAACCTTCATTTCCCCTTGGGACACCCATAAATTACTGGTGAAGGAAAAAAAGAAACCTAAGAATAAGGAAATTTTAATTTGTGCACAAGGTTTGGAAGGATATGGAGATAAATCTAAAATCATAAATTGAAGAGAAAAAGATTTACCTTTTCCCTGACCCATCTAAGCATCATTATTCATGGCATCCAAAATACCATAGAACTTCTAAAAACTTGAATTATTTTTCTGATTATGAATATAGAATAATATTTATTTCTAAATTTTTATGTCTTGTTCAACACAAAACTTTTGGAACAGATGGCAGCCCCAGTGGAAAATTAAATAATTGGGATGAAAAAAGGCCAGACAATTTTAATAATAATCAATTGCAGGGAACCTATTCTTATTGGTGGTAGAAATATGGTTGGTAGTTAAGTATAATAATATTTTGATTTATTTATAATATTTGGTAATTTATTTTATGGATGATGAAATGAATGGATGGAATGGAATGATGGAAGGGAAATACAATCTTGTAGAGGGGGTCTTTTATACACAAGATCTCCCTCACCAATATGACTATATACAAGCTAAGTGGGAAAGAATGGACACATGATTTTCTCCTTGGTTTCTTTTTTTTACCATGTTGTGTAATGAAATTGAAATTTTCATTTTCTCTGATAGTCCCTGCTATTTGCATCTACTTTTGATTCAAATTTCTTTTCTTATCTGTGTAGGACATTTCAGCATTAAATACATGAATATTTCTTTTAATTGTTTATTTATACATCTCAAAATTTCTTTTATTTCCTTCATCAGTATGTCTTTCCCAGGTTTCTGGGCTGTGTTGATATTTCTGTAAAACTCCTGTTCCATATCTGAAAAGTACTGAATCTTTGATAAATTATTTATTACTCAAAATATTTAGATAATTCTTTTTTCTATCATGATACAACTTATCTTCTCTTTCAACTGGTAATAAATTTTATTTGTTTTGAAAAGTATATTTTCCTCAAAATGGATTACAATCCCAACAATTATTTCCTGGTTCTTCTTTCAATTCTGGAAACCAAGCCAATTTAACATAAGTATGAAAAAGAACATAGTGCAGAGGGTCATAAAATTTTCTCAGTTCACCATTTCTCCTCAAGAATCCATCTGAGTGCCTGATCATGAAATATCCATGGGTAAATTTAGAAGGAACATTTCCTGGTTGCAATAAATATTTTTTAACAAACGTTTAATCTCATAATCAGAAAAAAAGGGGGGCAAACAGGAAATACCCTACCTTCCAACCATATTTCAGATATTTAACCCACTTTTGGTAGTTTCCAAAATCTGATACATATTTTTTGATGATGGATTGATTTGGACCAACCTGAGGAGAAAATTTTTGAAATATATGTATCAAACCATTATGTTTTTTTAGACTGTCTTGAATCCTGAGGAACAATTCCTGTGCCACATTTGAGCCCCATCTGTCCCAATTTTGAATTAATTTTACCTTTCAAATATATAAAATTGGAGAAATGATGTTGTTATTTCCACTAGTGGGGTTAAAACTACCAATTTTGTGGTTAATATTTGCATTTACCATAATTTTTTATATTCCCCTTTTCTTGAACTTGAGGTAATTGCAATTATTTTGGTTAAAACCAATTTATTTTAATTTGAAATTAGAGTTTATCAGCCTGGAATTGAAGAGAAGTTGATGCTCATTGGAATGATGATATCCAGTAGAAATCTTGAACATATGGAGCATCTCCTTTGGTGGAATTTGCTGTGTAAATAAAAAATGTCCTTTTGCAAATCACAGGGAGCTTTTCTTGCTTTGGAAAAGGATTACTGGGAAATCTTGGCACAAAATGGTGTTTTGTAGAGTCTATGGTTCAATAATTGTAGGTTTGATCCACCCCAAGAAACAGGGTGGCCATTTTATGCTTTTTGAATGTTCTCTTCAGTTTCAACCATGATTGGATTGTTTCAAAATTTTGTGAGCTGCCTAAAATAACATTTAAAAAAATTCCCATGTGGTTGGGCTTCATGGTAGTCTATAATTGTAAGTGATGCAGATTTCAGGAAACTATGGTCATTTTCACAGTTTATTTGATCAAAACATTCAATATTTTGATTTTTATTGAGGCCCAAATGGTCCCAAGAAACATTGAGATCCTTATTGGTGTGAAAACAATGAGGATGACTTTCCAAAGACATAGGAATTTTGGGAATTTGAGGATTAGTATAAATATCTTGGTGAGGATGTGGAGGAATTACACTTGAAGTTGGTAGAATATAGAATAAATCTTGAAGGGTGATGTTTGAAATGCAGAGAATGAGGAGGAGGTGCAAATCTATGATGATTGATGTGTTTTAGAGGTTGAAAGTTTTAAAGATGAGGAATGGGAAAATAATCATTTTCATTTGGTATGGTATGAAGATGAAAATACATCACTGTTTCTTCTATTTAGAGTATGGTTGGGAAGGTCAGGCAAAAGTGGGAATAAGGAAGTGGTTCTAATATTATGGTGATGGGTATCATAAAGAAGGGAATTGGAATTTGGTTGGTTTAGTCAATTCAGAACCGCAAATTCAGGGAATGAGGACCTCCTTCTATTTTATGAGTTTGGAAAGTGGGTTATTTTGTGTTTGAATTGAAATTTAGGAAAAGCAATGTTGAAATTTATAACTGAAAATAAAATGAAGTTTGTTGATTTCTGGGTTGAGGGGTAAGTACATAAAAGTGGGATGGAAGGGGTTCTAAATAAAAATTCAAAGTTCAAAAAATGATCCTTAAATTGCAGGATTCATTCAAAAATCACCATTAAACATAAAAAAAATACCTGCTTAGTTCTCATCAATAAGACATATCAAAGTGGCTGGAAAAAAAAATTTATATTTTTTTAAATCAAGTTTATAAAGTTACTCAAAGAAAAGATTCTCAACCACACATCAGAATTCACTATCATCCACCCCCTGGTTGCCAATTCCTTCCATCTCCAACCTCATCTCAGAGATATATGTTGCTTGTCATCTTTCCATTGATACTTGCCACTTCCCATTTTATCACTTTATCTAAATTACCCATAAAAATAAAATTCCCCTCAGAAAAACACAACAGAAGATTCCACACAAGGATTCTCAAAGAAATAAGCAAAAACCCCCACTTAAATAAACAAAAAACAATCTACTTCCCTCCAATTCCAAATCTTGAGGTCAACAAAATCAAGAACATCAGCCCTTCCTTGTTGACTTGCTCAAAGTTTCATCAAACTATGCTGAGCTTTTTCAAGTCTTTAAATAAGACATGGTTTTTCTAGCATCCATCCTCTAATTTAAATTTTTATCTCCTGCTGGAAAATGAGAAAAAGAAGGATGATAATAAAAGAGGTAAGCTTGATTTTTCCTCAAAACAGATGAGGGGGCACTTCAAGAACTATGAATTAAAGGGCAGTGAAAAAAACTCTGTTTGCATGTCCATCTCCACTGGTTATGGAATGGAAAAAAATCCAGTGGAGCCAAGGGGATCAGCTTGATCATAGAAAAAGAATTGGATTTGATTTTTACTTCATAAAATCAAATGGATAAAAGCTTTGTGAAAAAATACAAAATCACCCCACCAGCCAATTTGGATGCCCAAAAATCTGAGTCAAGTGAGCCTGAGCAGATTTTTTTCACTCTTCAACCTGATTAAAACAATAAAAATGATAAAAATAAAAATAGGGCATTACATTTTTCATGCCCCCAAAACTGGGTTTCACACAGTTTTGACATTGCCACAATGTCCCCAAAAATTCCCAATGCATGCAGTAATCCTGGAACTCACACATTTTTTTGGGGTGGTAGAAAAAATTCCAGGGCCTAGAAAGGAATTTCAAACCCCTGCAAAATATTTACAAGAATTTTTGGCCATTTTAAAGGCCTTCAAAATTGCACTCAAAAAATTGAAAAAAAAAACACTTTAAGTCTCAAATCTTTTGATATTTTTTAATTTTTTATTCAGTATTGTTGAATATCTGAAGAGAAATAAAGTTTCTAAATATTTCAGGCCATTAAATTATAATTTTTTTAGAATTTTTATACTTCATTTTCACGCCAGAAAATCGGATTAATACAAAAAATAAGACATTTTTTTCAATTTTTTTCCTTCTTTTTCCATGATATTTTCCAAATTTTGAGCTTGCAGTCTTATAGTGGGCATTGAAAAGGGCCAAAAAAACATTTGGAGATTTTTTGTAGCTTTATATTCCCAAAAAATTCATAATTGAAAACACAAAAGTGGTGTTTTTTGCAAATCAATGAGTCAATAACCAATAGAAAAAAAATTATGAAAGATTGAGAAAAAAAACAAACCCCTGATTCAATCAAGATCAATTTGTACTAATTCATCTTTTATAATTTGAGGAAACAAAATATTCATACCAGTTTTGAAGTTATTATAAATCAAATCTTCCCATTTTTGTGATTCCTTTCTAGAGAAATCCTTCCAAAGGGGATCTAATTGGAGAGCTGGCCACATTTCAGAATTCTAGTGGAAAGAAACCATGTTCTGAAGACATTCAAAAATAATTAAAAATATGGGAGATATTTTAGAATTGGCTTTTGGAGGGGAATTAAGGCAAAAATAATTTGATGAAAGCAACTTAGATAAAAGTCCCACTGGCCTTTTGTATGTATCTACTAGCAGGAAACCTTGGAAAGGTAATTTCATTGAGTAACTTTGAGGGGCAGTTCAAGAAGTTTGGTTGAGATTTTTTCTTGCTTTTTCAAAATTTTCATCCCAGAATTGATCCATGAAGTTTTCATCATTGAAGAGAGAGTTGGATTCCATTTTCTCAATCATTTCCTGACATATTGAAATCAAATCTTCAGATTTATGGCCCAAATTAACTGCTACTGATCTAAACCCACCATTCCAATCACCCATCACACCTTGAACATGTGAAATTTTTGGAATGGCTTTCTTGCAGAAAATGAAAGTTTTGTATGCATACTAAGAAAAAAAAGATGAGTATTATATAAGATGAAATTAAAAAAAAATTATACTTACTTTATCAATAATCATCACTTCAAAATTTTCAGAAGATGAAAAATACAATTCTGTGAACTTGAATATCATCCCAGAAAAAAAAAGGAAAGGTTAATAAATGAACCATAAAGACAGATTATTTCATAAATGTATTCACCCTTTCATTTTCAGAAGCTTTAGCTGTGGGAGCAAAGATGAGATTCTCTGGAGGCCTATAAGCATCTCAATCTTCATCTTGTTGTTTTCTTCTCTTGATCCTCTTCAAATTCCCAGGAATTTAATTATGGGAAACAATATGATTTTTGATGATGGTTCCTGACCTCTGATTGACAAGGAAAAATATGACAATTAATGGAAAATAGCAAAACTACACTGACGCCCCCCCTCAAACAAAATCACTAAATGTCTGGATTATATCAAATTCTTTGAGATCTTTTATTTATTCTCCACCAAATTCATCTCCTGTTATGAAGTCATCCTGTTCAGAATGAAATTCTAGCCTAATCAAAATACAGAAAAATAAAATAACCTCTTCCTCTGATTCCTGTTTCTCTTTTGCCTTGAACTTTTCATGTTATTCCCTTCCTTTCATTTTCCTCAGATTCTGAATTTAGAGAAAACCAATTTCTCACTAAATTCTGTTGAAATTGATCCAAAAGAAAGAGAGAGAAAAAACAGAAAAAGAAAAAAAAAACATTGCTTTACCCACTGGGTGCTTCCTTGATCTTCCTCTTCTCTTGACTCCTTAAACATATTCAAACCCAGATGGATCACTCTTTGATGAATTATGGGAAAATATTTTGCTTCTATGTGGGGCTCCTTTGGGTCTTCAACAAATATTCCTTTCTTACTTTGATAGGGGTTCTTGAATGGGATTCAGTTGATTTGCTAATTTATTTGATGATAATTTATCAAATGGATTTGCTAATAAGTTAGCAAGTTTATTTGCCAATAGATTAGCAAATTTATTTGCTGATAAATTAGCAGATGGATTTGCTAATAAATTAGCAAGTTTATTTGCCAACAGATTAGCAAATTTATTTGCTGATAAATTAGCAAATGGATTTGCTAATATATTAGAAAGTTTATTTTCTGATAGATTAGCAAGTTTATTTGCTAATTGTTGAGGTTAAACCTGCTAACATGATGTATCACCAAAGTACGGAGGATGTGCAGTTGAACCTAGACCAGTAATACCAAACAACCCTGGCAGCCACAAGCGTCTGTAGCCTAGTTGGTAAATGCAGCACTCTAGTATGTGTCTCAGTCTATCTGAGGTTGTGGGTTCAACTCCCACCAGACACATCTTCATTTTCACAGTCTCAACAGGTTATGAGCCCAGAGCCTCCCTGAGCGTATACTTGCTTACTTATGAGACTTGAATAAGATGTGAATGCTTCCTGTAAGACCATCATCCCCTGTAAGCCTATCACGGGTTCAATCCCCACACTGATCACACTTTCACCTGGGTATTTCCATACCTATTTCTACATCACGTAGCAAGGGGGGGTGTTGAGGTTAAACCTGCTAACATGATGTATCACCACAGTACGGAGGCTGTGCAGTTGAACCCAGACCAGTAATACCAAACAACCCTGGCAGCCATAAGCGTCTGTAGCCTAGTTGGTAAATGCAGCACTCTAGTATGTGTCTCAGTCTATCTGAGGTTGTGGGTTCAACTCCCACCAGACACATCTTCATTTTCACAGTCTCAACACTAATAGATTAGCAACTTTATTTGCTAATAGATTAGACAATTTATTTTCTAATAAACTGGCAAATGTATTTGCTAATAAATTAGCAAATTTATTTGCTAATAAATTAGCAAATTTATTTGCTAATAAATTAGAAAATGTATTTGCTAATAAATTAGCAAATTTATTTTCTAATAAATTAGAAAATGTATTTGCTAATAAATTAGCAAATTTATTTGCTAATAAATTAGCAAATTTATTTGCTAATAAATTAGCAAATTTATTTGCTAATAAATTAGCAAATTTATTTGCTAATAAATTAGCAAATTTATTTGCTAATAAATTAGCAAATTTATTTGCTAATAAATTAGCAAATTTATTTGCTAATAAATTAGCAAATTTATTTGCTAATAAATTAGCAAATTTATTTGCTAATAAATTAGCAAATTTATTTGCTAATAAATTAGCAAATTTATTTGCTAATAAATTAGCAAATTTATTTGCTAATAAATTAGCAAATTTATTTGCTAATAAATTAGCAAATTTATTTGCTAATAAATTAGCAAATTTATTTGCTAATAAATTAGCAAATTTATTTGCTAATAAATTAGCAAATTTATTTGCTAATAAATTAGCAAATTTATTTGCTAATAAATTAGCAAATTTATTTGCTAATAAATTAGCAAATTTATTTGCTAATAAATTAGCAAATTTATTTGCTAATAAATTAGCAAATTTATTTGCTAATAAATTAGCAAATTTATTTGCTAATAAATTAGCAAATTTATTTGCTAATAAATTAGCAAATTTATTTGCTAATAAATTAGCAAATTTATTTGCTAATAAATTAGCAAATTTATTTGCTAATAAATTAGCAAATTTATTTGCTAATAAATTAGCAAATTTATTTGCTAATAAATTAGCAAATTTATTTGCTAATAAATTAGCAAATTTATTTGCTAATAAATTAGCAAATTTATTTGCTAATAAATTAGCAAATTTATTTGCTAATAAATTAGCAAATTTATTTGCTAATAAATTAGCAAATTTATTTGCTAATAAATTAGCAAATTTTTATTTGCTAATGAATTAGCAAATTTATTTGCTAATAAATTAGCAAATTTATTTGCTAATAAATTAGCAAATTTATTTACTAATAAATTAGCAAATTTATTTGCTAATAAATTAGCAAATTTATTTGCTAATAAATTAGCAAATTTATTTGCTAATAAATTAGCAAATTCTTTTGCTAATAAATTAGCAAATTTATTTGCTAATAAATTAGCAAATTTATTTGCTAATAAATTAGCAAATTTATTTGCTAATAAATTAGCAAATTTATTTGCTAATAAATTAGCAAATTTATTTGCTAATAAATTAGCAAATTTATTTGCTAATAAATTAGCAAATTTATTTGCTAATAAATTAGCAAATTTATTTGCTAATAAATTAGCAAATTTATTTGCTAATAAATTAGCAAATTTATTTGCTAATAAATTAGCAAATTTATTTGCTAATAAATTAGCAAATTTATTTGCTAATAAATTAGCAAATTTATTTGCTAATACATTAGCAAATTTATTTGCTAATACATTAGCAAATTTATTTGCTAATACATTAGCAAATTTATTTGCTAATAAATTAGCAAATTTATTTGCTAATAAATTAGCAAATTTATTTGCTAATAAATTAGCAAATTTATTTGCTAATAAATTAGCAAATTTATTTGCTAATAAATTAGCAAATTTATTTGCTAATAAATTAGCAAATTTATTTGCTAATAAATTAGCAAATTTATTTGCTAATAAATTAGCAAATTTATTTGCTAATAAATTAGCAAATTTATTTGCTAATAAATTAGCAAATTTATTTGCTAATACATTAGCAAATTTATTTGCTAATACATTAGCAAATTTATTTGCTAATAAATTAGCAAATTTATTTGCTAATACATTAGCAAATTTATTTGCTAATACATTAGCAAATTTATTTGCTAATAAATTAGCAAATTTATTTGCTAATAAATTAGCAAATTTATTTGCTAATAAATTAGCAAATTTATTTGCTAATAAATTAGCAAATTTATTTGCTAATAAATTAGCAAATTTATTTGCTAATAAATTAGCAAATTTATTTGCTAATAAATTAGCAAATTTATTTGCTAATAAATTAGCAAATTTATTTGCTAATAAATTAGCAAATTTATTTGCTAATAAATTAGCAAATTTATTTGCTAATAAATTAGCAAATTTATTTGCTAATAAATTAGCAAATTTATTTGCTAATAAATTAGCAAATTTATTTGCTAATAAATTAGCAAACTTATTTGCTAATAAATTAGCAAATTTATTTGCTAATAAATTAGCAAATTTATTTGCTAATAAATTAGCAAATTTATTTGCTAATAAATTAGCAAATTTATTTGCTAATAAATTAGCAAATTTATTTGCTAATAAATTAGCAAATTTATTTGCTAATAAATTAGCAAATTTATTTGCTAATAAATTAGCAAATTTATTTGCTAATAAATTAGCAAATTTATTTGCTAATAAATTAGCAAATTTATTTGCTAATAAATTAGCAAATTTATTTGCTAATAAATTAGCAAATTTATTTGCTAATAAATTAGCAAATTTATTTGCTAATAAATTAGCAAATTTATTTGCTAATAAATTAGCAAATTTATTTGCTAATAAATTAGCAAATTTATTTGCTAATAAATTAGCAAATTTATTTGCTAATAAATTAGCAAATTTATTTGCTAATAAATTAGCAAATTTATTTGCTAATAAATTAGCAAATTTATTTGCTAATAAATTAGCAAATTTATTTGCTAATAAATTAGCAAATTTATTTGCTAATAAATTAGCAAATTTATTTGCTAATAAATTAGCAAATTTATTTGCTAATAAATTAGCAAATTTATTTGCTAATACATTAGCAAATTTATTTGCTAATACATTAGCAAATTTATTTGCTAATAAATTAGCAAATTTATTTGCTAATACATTAGCAAATTTATTTGCTAATAAATTAGCAAATTTATTTGCTAATAAATTAGCAAATTTATTTGCTAATAAATTAGCAAATTTATTTGCTAATACATTAGAAAATTTATTTGCTAATAAATTAGCAAATTTATTTGCTAATAAATTAGCAAATTTATTTGCTAATAAATTAGCAAATTTATTTGCTAATAAATTAGCAAATTTATTTGCTAATAAATTAGCAAATTTATTTGCTAATAAATTAGCAAATTTATTTGCTAATAAATTAGCAAATTTATTTGCTAATAAATTAGCAAATTTATTTGCTAATAAATTAGCAAATTTATTTGCTAATAAATTAGCAAATTTATTTGCTAATAAATTAGCAAATTTATTTGCTAATAAATTAGCAAATTTATTTGCTAATAAATTAGCAAATTTATTTGCTAATAAATTAGCAAATTTATTTGCTAATAAATTAGCAAATTTATTTGCTAATAAATTAGCAAATTTATTTGCTAATAAATTAGCAAATTTATTTGCTAATAAATTAGCAAATTTATTTGCTAATAAATTAGCAAATTTATTTGCTAATAAATTAGCAAATTTATTTGCTAATAAATTAGCAAATTTATTTGCTAATAAATTAGCAAATTTATTTGCTAATAAATTAGCAAATTTATTTGCTAATAAATTAGCAAATTTATTTGCTAATAAATTAGCAAATTTATTTGCTAATAAATTAGCAAATTTATTTGCTAATAAATTAGCAAATTTATTTGCTAATAAATTAGCAAATTTATTTGCTAATAAATTAGCAAATTTATTTTCTAATAAATTAGCAAATTTATTTGCTAATAAATTAGCAAATTTATTTGCTAATAAATTAGCAAATTTATTTGCTAATAAATTAGCAAATTTATTTGCTAATAAATTAGCAAATTTATTTGCTAATAAATTAGCAAATTTATTTGCTAATAAATTAGCAAATTTATTTGCTAATAAATTAGCAAATTTATTTGCTAGTAAATTAGCAAATTTATTTGCTAATAAATTAGCAAATTTATTTGCTAATAAATTAGCAAATTTATTTGCTAATAAATTAGCAAATTTATTTGCTAATAAATTAGCAAATTTATTTGCTAATAAATTAGCAAATTTATTTGCTAATAAATTAGCAAATTTATTTGCTAATAAATTAGCAAATTTATTTGCTAATAAATTAGCAAATTTATTTGCTAATAAATTAGCAAATTTATTTGCTAATAAATTAGCAAATTTATTTGCTAATAAATTAGCAAATTTATTTGCTAATAAATTAGCAAATTTATTTGCTAATAAATTAGCAAATTTATTTGCTAATAAATTAGCAAATTTATTTGCTAATAAATTAGCAAATTTATTTGCTAATAAATTAGCAAATTTATTTGCTAATAAATTAGCAAATTTATTTGCTAATAAATTAGCAAATTTATTTGCTAATAAATTAGCAAATTTATTTGCTAATAAATTAGCAAATTTATTTGCTAATAAATTAGCAAATTTATTTTCTAATAAATTAGCAAATTTATTTGCTAATAAATTAGCAAATTTATTTGCTAATAAATTAGCAAATTTATTTGCTAATAAATTAGCAAATTTATTTGCTAATAAATTAGCAAATTTATTTGCTAATAAATTAGCAAATTTATTTGCTAATAAATTAGCAAATTTATTTGCTAATAAATTAGCAAATTTATTTGCTAATAAATTAGCAAATTTATTTGCTAATAAATTAGCAAATTTATTTGCTAATAAATTAGCAAATTTATTTGCTAATAAATTAGCAAATTTATTTGCTAATAAATTAGCAAATTTATTTGCTAATAAATTAGCAAATTTATTTTCTAATAAATTAGCAAATTTATTTGCTAATAAATTAGCAAATTTATTTGCTAATAAATTAGCAAATTTATTTGCTAATAAATTAGCAAATTTATTTGCTAATAAATTAGCAAATTTATTTGCTAATAAATTAGCAAATTTATTTGCTAATAAATTAGCAAATTTATTTGCTAATAAATTAGCAAATTTATTTGCTAATAAATTAGCAAATTTATTTGCTAATAAATTAGCAAATTTATTTGCTAATAAATTAGCAAATTTATTTGCTAATAAATTAGAAAATTTATTTGCTAATGAATTATAAAATTTATTTTCTAATAAATTAGAAAATAAATTGCTAATTCATTGATTTTTTTTGATTTTTGATTGAATTTTTGGATCTTGGGGGGTTTATTCAGTGGTTTTGGAATGTTGGATTTGATTGGTTGGTTTATTTTTGAGTATTGATATGTTATTGGTTGATTGGTGTTGAGTTGTGATAATTGGTAATAGTGGTGATGATTGGTGTGGTGTGTAGTGGATCCTGGATTTTGACAGGTGACGTTATGGTTGATGAGAGGATTGGACTTCCCCAAGAGGTGAGGAGGAGGCAGGAAATCATTCAAAATCATATTTGATATCAGATTATACACATAGAAGAGCCCAAAAATGCGGACCTGCCCCACAAAGGGGTTTAAACAAGGTAATTTGAGGTTAGATATTTGAGGGCTAAAAAAAGGTCCAAAAAATATGTAAAAAATATATATTTGTTTCATTTTAAGTGATTTTCCAAACTACAAACTCATTTTTTCCATAATCATAAAAACAATCAAAGTGGTATCAAAAATGACTTCAAAACACACCCCAAAACAGACACTTCCCATGAATTTTATAGTTGCATCAATTATCTTTAGGTCAATAATTGATCCTAAAAATATCCAAAGAATTATTTGGGCCCTTTTAAATGCTCACTATAAGATTTCAAGCACAAAATTTTGAAAGTCTAATGGAAAAATAAGGGAAAAAAATTGAAAATAATGTCTTATTTATGTGAATCCCATTTTCTGGTGTGAAAATGAAGTGCTAAAATTCTAAAAAAATTACAAAATAAATGGCCTGCCATATTTGGAAAATTTATGTCCCTTAATATTTCCCAAAATAATAAATAAAAAAATAAAAAATGTGAAAAGATTTGAGACGTAAATTGTTTTCTTTTTTAATTTTTTGAGTGCAATTTTGAAGGCCTTTGAAATGTCCCAAAGTTCTCACAAAATATTTTAAAGGGGTTTGAGATGCCTGTCTAGCACCTGGTATATCTCTTTTTTTGACCACCCCAGAAATTCATGTGAATTGCAGGATTACCACATGTATTGGTGACATTTGGGGACATTGTGGCAATGTCAAAACCGCATGAAACCCAGTTTTTGGGGCATAAAAAATGTAATTCCCTAAAAATAAAAATAAAGATAACCATAACCATAACCATACCCATCAAAATAAAAATGAAAAATTTGAATGAAACCTATGCTTGGAAAGCATGTGATTCCTAGGATGATATTTGAGAAAATCCAGTTCTATTGGTTCAAAACCAGTCCACTAAAGCTTCCAAATCCAAATTTCTGGTGAATTAAATCAGAATATATTTTATTGAAATTGACACTAAAATATTGATTTAAATTTGAAAACCAGGTAAATCTAATTTTTAAACTCAAAAAATAGATTTTGGAAGTAACAAATCAGAGAAATACCTGGAAATTGAGGAAAAAAAGCAAAAATATGGTCTTAAAGCTTAAAAAACAAAATATTGATGAAGGAAAAGATTTTTAGAAAGTAGAATTGGAGTTTCAGAGAGAGGAAAAGGTATCAGATCAATTATATAAAAATGGAAAATTATCCTTAGCCATTTATTAGGGTGTATCAGAGTTAGCAAACCGGCCATTAGAAACCTGCCATTTTTTTGACCAAACCTGCCATTTTTAATGGCAGGTTTCATGAAAATTGCGGATTTCAAACATCAAACCCACCATTCAACCCGCCATTTATGCATCATCATCCATCCACCATCCATCACATCTAAAACACCCATCCACATCAGCAAATTCATACTGGTCCCATCTCCATCACATCACACACATCTCATCTACATTGCTTCACATATCCATTGCTTCACATCTCTATTGCTTCACATCTCCATTGCTTCACATCTCTATTGCTTCACATCTCCATCTTCACACAAACCCCATCATCATCTCATCACCCCACATTGAATCACCATCTTTCTCAACATTTTCAATCAAACTTCCTGCCAGCAAGTTGAAAATTCAAAAAAGCTGACTGAAATTTTGTTAGTATTTGACTCAGATTCAGACTCCTATTTGGAATAAACTTGGTTGGCTTTGAATTCTCTATTACAAAAGCAATACATGGTTCCCAAGAATCCTAGGCTGACTCACTCCGGGGTTTTTTTTTTCTTTTTTTCTTCTTAGACAAAACTGACCCAACACCTCACACCACCACACCACCCACCTCACCCCACCAAACCACCGGTCCACTCTCCTCCTCACCCACCACCTCCACCTCACCCACCACCTTTGGCACACCTGGTAAGCTCTCCTCATCCTCCGCCTCATCCTACCCATCATCAGAAGCTAACCAATTCTTCCATCCACCTCCAGGCACCTTCAGGTCCTCAGGTAAGCTCCCCCTTGAGCCTTTGGAAGCTGATGGGAAGGATTTTTGGATGTTGAGTTCCTGGGGGATGTTTGCTTTTTTCCATTGGATTTTTTAGTGGAATTGAGGGGGGAGGATTGCTGAGGGGCCATTTTAAAATAGTAGGAGGGATGAAGGGATGAAGGGCTATGAGAGTGTTTAAGTGGTGAGAGTGATGATGTGATGAGAGTGATGAAGCAAAGAGAATAGGAAGAGATGAGATTGATGAAGTGAAAAGAGGTATAAAGAAATGAGAGTTAGGATGTGATTAAAGCAATAAAGTGATGAGAGTGATGAATTGCTGAGGATAGTGATCCAATGATATTTAGCTGGATGTGATGAAAGCCATAAACAGATTAGAGAAATGAAGTGATAAGGATAGTGATCCAATGAGAGTTAGCTGGATGTGATGAAAGCAATAAACAGATGAGAGTGATGAACTGATCAGGATAGTGATCTGATGAGAGTTAGCTGGATGTGATGAAAGCAATAAAGTGATGAGAGTGATGAAGTGATGAGGATAGTGATGAAGAGATGAAGAGAGATGAATCAATTTTTTTTTCCAATGAGGTCAGAGTAAGAAGGAGGTGGGAAGCCAGGGGTGGATGACGTGGACAGGTGGTGGAAGCCTTTAAAGTAACTCTGAAATGCTGTGGTGAACCATTTGAGACACCGTGGAAAAAAAAATTCCTGTCCTTGCGCGTCGCTTGTCCTCATCCTTGTCCTTGCGTGTCGCTTGTTGCTTGTCCTCATCCTTGTCCTCACGCGTCACTTGTCCTCATCCTCATTCTCATCCTTGCGCGTCGCTTGTTGCTTTTCCTCATCCTTGTCCTTGCGCGTTGCTCATTCTCATCTTCGCGTGTTGCTTGTTGCTCATTGTCATCGTTGAGCGTTGCTCATCCGTCATTGTTGCGCGTCGCTCATCCATGCCTTACCAAACCCATCCCAACCGCACCTCCAAGCGCTTGTCCAATCCTCGGATCCATCAATCTCCCGCCACACTCAATCTATCAGTCGCCAATCTCAAGCCCGTCAAGATTTACTCAATCGCCTCAAGCCAATCTCCTATCCGCCCATCCGCGCTCTCACAAACTTCATCTGTCACCCTTCCTGGCACTCTCCCACCCTCTTCCGCCTTTGGCCAAGGGGTGGAGAGTGTTGACTACCGCGCGCAGACATCCGCGGCGGTCTGGTTCATTTTCCTTTCCCACCGCTTTCTGCCTTTGGGCAAGGGGTGGGTGATTCCGGTATTGTTGTGCGCGCCCATCCGCGGACGGACGCAAGAGATGACCTGATTTTCTTTCTTTTTCCGCTCTATTTGTAGAATCCGTTGTACATAGTCTAACAGGGCCTCCTGACCATATAAGGAGGGGCTCTCCCCTGCCTTTTGGATCATCATCAGCACATGAGCAACATCAGCACATCCTATCATCACATCAGATATCTATGATTGCCCCTTGATCCTTGAGCCTCCATACTCAAACCCCTTGATCCTTGAGCCTTATCACCAACCAATAGCTTTGCTGGTTGAAGAAGAATTTTTCTAATCAAATTCTTGAGTGTGTTACACCACTCCTGATCCCTTTATCCAACCATACTGGTCCTGATCATCCTTTGATTATCTTTCTGGAACCAGCCACATTTGACTGAAGAGGTTTTATTAAGCTTAAAACCTGGAGTGTTAAGCCTCTCTTCCCTTCTTTTGAAGTTGCATTCCGCCACACTAATCTTGAGTCCCTTGAGAAGTGTTGGGTTATTCTTGTTTGAATCAGTTATTTTTTTGCTTCTAGAGCTTCTTCAACAATTAGCTTTGTCTTGTGCAGCCACCCACAGTTATCTGGTACCCTTCAAGCGCTTGATTGCGGAGAGTTGGGCAGGTTCATTGATAACCTGGAGGTTGTTTGGGATTGAGTTGATCTTTCCTAAGCTCCTGCTGACGACCAGAGCTATTAGCTTGTGGGTTTTGTCACTCAAAATTGCCTTGTATTGTTGAACTCTGAACAATTCTTGACTCCCTCTATTCAAGTGTTCCCCGACATCATCTTGCCTCAGATAGTGTTGTCTCCCAGCTACCAACCACTACAATCTTTATCCTCTTACTTTTGGTTCCCCGTTTACCAGGTTCTGGACTTTGATCTCAGTTACATTTAAATATTTTTGTAACACTCAGGAGGAAAGCCTAAAAAAGCACCTATCCCCTCCACAGAACTTCCAACGTCCTGCGCCGTTTGGAGTCTTACAATGCCTGATGTGAAATAAGTGGTTTTTTTGATTTTTAATGGCGGTTTTGAAATGGAGGATTTGGTTTGAAACCTGCAATTAAAAAATGGCGGGTTTTCTTAACTCTGATACGCCCTATGGTGTTAGTAGCAGTATACCAGTTGGATAAATTGAAAAAAAATAAACATAAAAAATTCCTCAGATACCTGTATTTTTAACAGATTGCTTCATATTCTTTTCTGGAGAAAATTAAAAGAAATTCAATGTTTTTATTTTTTACAGCTATGATTGAAAAAATTTCTATGTCCTTCTATACACAGATCTTTATTTCTTTTATTTTTATTTTTTCCCTTGAATAGATCTGGCCATTTTTTAAGTTCCTGCTGGTGTTTCTTATTTTTCTACTAATCTGCATTTGGTTGACCATCTGAGTGTGAGTGTTTGAGACCTGAGCTGGAAAAGAACAGTGTTTGTAATTTTTTAATGGCCAAAGTATTTCAACCATTCATTTTTTCTTCTAATAAATGCCAAAACAAAATTCAGTAAAAAAAAAGCAACAAAGACAACAGCAACAAAAAAAAACCACCTGTGAAATTGAAATTTTCCACTTTTTCACCAAGTATTCTATTTGATTTTTTCACTGGCACTACCAGAAGGAAGGAAAGAACGGTCATGTACCTATGATCAATATAAAAATAATTGAATAATCTATGCTTTTTAAATTTAATTTGGGAGAAAAATCACCAGTGTTCAGCTTATGAAAAAATTCTCATGATCAGAAGGAAAGAATGCTGATTTTTGGAAATTATTTTTTAGTTTAATTTGAATAGAATGCAAGAAATAAATCAAAGAAGTTGACAAAAAATATTGAAATCTTTTTTGGATTTCATGATTGAAAATTTCAATTCATATAGAGACAATCAAACAAATCTTTGATATATCTGCCAAATGAATCCTCTGTCTCCATTTATTTTCACCAACTAGTTGCCCACAGCTTTCCATCCAAAGTTCAAAAATTAAAAAAAAATGATTCAAAAATCTTTGGACCAGCAAATTCAAGTTGAAAAAAAGCTTATTTCTTTCTTTTCATGTTCAGAAATTTTCAATATCCACAATGTAAAATTCATTGGTTTTATCTTTTGAAAAAAAAATTCCACAGCTGAAAAATAAAAAAATATTTAACTGATTCTGATCCACCACAGAAATCTGCATGTCACTTGCTAGCAAGTGCCATCAAGGATCTAATTCCCAATGTATGACCAAGCTCAAGTTAAGCTCTGGCCAAGCTCAGTTCAATAATTATCCAAGCTCCAATGCACAGTGACTGTGTACCAAAAACCTTTCAAAGCATGAACATCCTTCAAATATGGATTGGAGAGAGCTTCAACCAGATCTTCCTTGGTGGCACTTGCTAGCAAGTGCCATAACCTTTTTTGTGTTGTGAGCTTCTTGGAAATCTTCCTTTGTTGGTTTATGAGCATGCATTTTATTTTCTTCATGGATGGGAGGGTAAAATGGAAGGATAGAAAAATGTCATTTGGAATAGATGAATTTCTGATGAAATCTAGGAATTGGATTGAATTTCAAAAGAAAAAAAGAATTCTAGGAAGATGAAATTAAATGAGTGACAACAGTAAGAAAAAAAGAAGAGAAATGAGGAAAAAAAAGATGAGTAAAATCATCATACCACCAGATAGAAAGATTAAATTTGTGGTTTATCAGATTGCAAGAAAAAAAAGAAGGTAAACAAAGAAAACAGGGCTTAACAGAAGGATACTTTTGATTCAAATCATCAGAGGTGAAATAACCAAAGAATGAAAATTAGATGTTTTCTTTTCTCAAAAGATTGAAGCTACATGTTGAGAAAAGTTGAAGAGCGTTGAGATAAGCTCAGATTTGAGTGACTGTAAGAAATTTAGGAGAAAATTTAGATCATTGGAGATTAGAATGTTCTTGGAGCTTGGAAAGGAGAATTTTGAAGGTTTCAGGAAGGGATTAGGAGACAGAGAGTGGGAGATTGAAAGATGACAGAGTTAGAGTAGGGTTGAATGGGGAGCTGAGAAGAATGTGGAAGGAGAGTGAGAATTGGTAGAAGGATGATAGAGGGGAATAATGAAGGAGAGTTTATGATGACAATGTAAAGGACTGTGGTTGAGAAGGAGGAAGAGAGAAAGTGAAATTGGTGTGAAATTGGTGTGGTTGTGGTGGAGATGGTAAGTAGAGACCCAGAGGTTTCAAAAACCCTTGTTTTCTGATGAGAAAAAAGTGGATGTACATCCCTTTATTAAATTTTGAATGGATTTCATATTGCAGTCCTTGGTGAGGGAATTGGAAATCATTTCCAAGGTGTCAATCAGTTTGATGGAGATTTGATTTTTTGAGTAAAGATTTAAAAGAAATTTCATTTTTATTTTGAGGTGCTTAGCTTTTGAGTTAGAACCAAATTTCCTTAATTTTTTGAGTAATCCTTTATTGTCAATAAGGAAGACTGTGGGACTGATTGACTTTTTCCAGAGCTCAGAGGTTATGTGAGTCATTCAGAACTTCTATTGGACATATTCAAATAGAAATGAAATTTCTTACTCTGTAGAAAACATGGAGATGTTTAGCTGTTTTTTGCTGTTCCAATAAACAGGAAATCAAATCCAAAAGTCAATTTTTCTGCTTTGAGAAATTTGAAAGACAGGATTTTCTGCCCAAGTGGCATCTGTGAAAAACTCAACCGCCAAGGAAGCATATTTGATTTGATGAAGATGTAAGGAAAGTGCTTTAGTCCCCTTTAAATACTTCCAGCAGTGGAAAAAGTCTTTCCAGTGGTTGATGCCCATTTCATGGTTTTAGCAAGACAGTATGAAGACGCAGGAAAACAAGTTGGGTCATGTTTGACAGGCAAGATAATTTAGGATACCAGTGAAATTCTGGTATTTCAACCCCAAGCTTTTGAATTCTCCTTGCTTGGATGACATGGATGGAGTGAGATTGAAATTGGGAGTAAGGGGTAGTGAAACAGCCTTGCAGTCTTTCATATGGAGAAAATCAAGACCCTTGTCAATGAAGGAGTTTTTATTTAATTCAACAGAATCTTCCTTGATACAAATTTCCATGCCCAGGATGGTGTTGGGATAATGAGCCAAAAGGTTTGCTAATTGCAGGAGGAAGAATTTTTCAAAAATTTCATTTTTCCAGCCACAACCAGGTTTTCAATCTTAAATAAGATTAAGGATCAATTGTCCTTGTCTATATAGACACAAGCATCTTATTTTTACTGATTATAGCCCAGATCATTGAAAAATGAGGTAGGGGTTTGGTACCATTTGGCCAGAGCTTTTTTGAGGCCATAGAGAAATTTCTTGGGCTTGAGGAAATGAGTTGTCTAATAGTACTCTTTTGGTGTCTTCATTAATATTTTTTCTTCAAGATTTTCAAAAGAAAAGTGCTCTTTACATCAAATTTTTGAATGGGTATCTTTTTGTCTAGTGAAAGGATGAGGATAAGAAGAAGGGAAAGGAACTTCCCCATGGGAGAAAAATTATCCAAATACTTGATTTTGGGTAGGTAAGATAAGCCTTTGAAAAACAATCTGGCTTTCAAATTCTCTTTGGAAGAAAGGGTGGCATTCTTTGTCAGAAGTCATATGAAAACAAATGAACACTGTGGGATTCAAACCCACAACCTCAGACTCTTTATATGAGTGATGCTCTTACCAATTGAGCTAAGTGCGCTGTTGAGTAAGGAGTGGTCAATTCATAGCTATTTGGCTGATCACTCCAGAAGAGGTGTACTTATCCCAGCATTCTATGATGCAGGTGGCACATACCAGTCAATGAACTGCTCATTGCAATTATTTAATCTAACATGCTTGAGCCTGGTGGCCCAAGCAGTGTGTAGGTAGTGACCTGGAGTTTTTGGTAGTCTTCCAAGACATAATGAGCTTCAATGTTTTCAAGTTCAACATCTTTGGCCGATTTTAACAGATCTGGATGGAGTGTATTGGAGTGGTATCTGTACTTGGTGGGAACTTGAGTCTCTGTGGGAAAGTCAATCATTTTTATTTCTTTTTTTAAATGTAGAGTATTCATTTTGATGTGTTTGAAGGCCTTGGTAATATTGTGGAGGTGCTTGAGCTTTGTAAATATTCTGGAAAAAATGTGGATCTTGATAGAAATTGGATTTTGTGGTATAGCCCAGGGGATCAAACAGGGGATAATATTTTATAACCAAAGAAATACTTGAAGTATTTTGGTAATTCTATTCATAGTTTTGTAATGTTGGCTGAGGAGGATGATGAAAATCTTGATAAATATTAGACATATGGTGGGCTGAATAATTGGTAAAACTTGAATTTTAAAATTGATTCATTATAAAAGAGGATTGATTGTAAGCAGAATTAATTAGCCTTTTTTGATATATAGATATTCTTGTTTTTATTTAATCATAATAAGCATTAGATTTTTTAGTCTAATCCATTTTTTAATATGTTAATTTTTGAGTATTGGGGTGGGTAAAAGGGCTGTGGTGAGATAATAGTGATCAAAATCAGCATTTTGAGGATGGAAAAACAGTTAAGAGTCCCCTGTTTCCCTTTTCAAGATTAAATTCTAAGAAAATACATGAAAACTGTTGAGATTATATTTAAAACATCAATATTCTTATCAAAGTGTGCATGAAATTTTTCAAACAAATGAAAAAAATACTTTTCAAATACTAGATCTTGAAACAAAAGTTTGTTTTCATTGCTTCAAATAACTATAAGATATAAATAAATAAATAAAATATACAAAAATGTGAAACTATGTACAAAAAAAAAATAAAGGGGGAAAAAATAAAAAAAATTGAAAAATAATAAAAAAATCAAAATGGAAAAAAAAAATTAGAAGAAATAAGAAAAAAAAAGAAAATGGGTGGGGGCAGGAGAAACCACCACCATCTCACCCATTTCTTGGTGAGCCACTCAAGGATTCAACATCTTACATTTAATTTTTTTTTTAAAAAGAAAGATTAAAAAAAATTGAAAAATTAAAAGATTAAAAATAAAAGAATAAAAAATGGGGGGGAGGACTTCCACCACCATGTCCAAGTTTGGTAAAGGTTTAAATCTGAAGCACATTGGTTTTTTCAGAATGGCCTTCAAAAGAGCATGGTGCAGGCTACATGGTTTCAATCACTGGGCTACCAGAAGGTCCAGCCCCATCTCCCCCCTCTGGCCTGTCAGGGGAGGGGAAAAAGCCATGGTGTTGAATAACATGACTTCCTGTATTTTAAAAGCATTCAAGGTGGCATGATTAGATTTAAAAACTAGTATGGTATGTAGAGCTTGCTTGGGAGGCATGTAAAGTTACATCATTTTTTTGGAAATGGCACATGGCACTTTGTAAAGTTCACTTTTCCATTGGCCAAGTCATTTGGGCCCCTTTTCAAGTGCGGTTTGGAGCTTAGCCAAATTATTCTTGAGCCTAGTAAAGTTCCAATTGGCACCAATCAAACCTGGTTGCAATGACCCACTCACTAGACTTTTCACACATATGTTGATCAAAAACTACAAGGATGAAAAGTAAAATTACAAGGAGGAGGATAGTCAATTCATCCCAATCATTATCATCATCATCATCATCATCTTACAACCTCCCCATCACAACCACCATCTGATGCTCATACCCTCCTAACTCATCCCAACCATCATCCTCCCTCAACAACTCCCATCCATCCAACCTAAAACCTACTCTCAATCCAAGCCTCAAATAAATAAAATCCCTAAAATTATCTTGTTGGACTGCTTTCAAAGCTATCATTCAAAAAGAATAGAGAAAAAAAAATGAATTTTTCAAAAACAAAGAAATATGATTGATGGTTGGGGAGGAGTGGAGGAAAGTTGAAGCTTGTTTTTCAGGTGCAACCAGCTTTGATTGGAATCCAAAAAAACTTGACTGGGCGCCAAGTTTGGAACCCTGAAAGTGTGACCCAATCAAGTTCTCTAGGTGCCTATCCAACTCCCGCTTTTCATGCGCCAAGTGGACTTGGAACAGCCCCCAGGTGCACTTTACACACCATATAATCACACCAATGTTGCCTTTTGGTGTGTTTTAGAAAATAAAAATATCTAAAATCATGCCTATTTCAAAAATTGGTGCAATTTTAGTAACTCTTTTGGAATGATTTTAGCTGGGGCCAAGATTAAATATATGATTCAAAGCTGGTTTACCACAAAAAAATAAGACATTGCTTCTCCCATACATTAATAGATTCTCTAATAATTGAATTAAACATTTGAAACTTTGTTTTACCTGCTCATGCATGTGGCCCTGATGCATGAATTTTTACTTTCAAAGGAGAAAAATAATAGCTTTTGCATTAAGAATTAAGTAAATCCATTTTAATAATTTAAAATAATATATGTTATATTTCAAAGTTGGATGATCACTCTTGATGAATCAAAACACTGGTTGGTAAG
Source organism: Puccinia polysora (assembly GCA_025617555.3). NCBI lineage: Eukaryota > Fungi > Basidiomycota > Pucciniomycetes > Pucciniales > Pucciniaceae > Puccinia > Puccinia polysora. The sequence goes on along the minus strand of CM062630.1, from coordinate 2,703,570 downwards.
TGTAACTACTATTTATTTTTAATGAAACAGAAATAACAAATATTCAGATAATGTTGAAAAAATGATTTTGAAATTGATGCAATTTGTATTTTATTCAAATATTTACAATTTTTCTACACATAATTAGATAAATTTTCATGGTTATATGATCAATAAAAATATTTGGAAAGATTTTTTTCCATAAGGGCTATATTGTATTTGGAAAATTATTTACTGGAATTTATTAGTCATGATTTCTATTGTTATATATGGTGAGTGTTTTAATTTAGACATTTGGATAAAATGATCTTTTATTTAAAGGTTCCAGACAGGAAAGCACCTGAAAAAAAAGGGTTCTACAATCAATTAGAACCACCGCCAGAGCTCCCAACAGCATTCAATTTTTGAGGCATGTTTCAAACAATATTAATGAGTTTTTGCATTGTAAAATTGTTCTAGACACTCTTGAAGGCCTTCTCCATCTAATTTTGGTTTTTTGATTGGTATAATTTTTGAATATTTCTCATCAAGCTGTACCAAAAATCCTCAATGGGATTTAGGTCTGGTTATTAAGCCAGCCATTCTATTTTTTTGAGTCATTTTCAAATTTTCCACTTTTAAAAAAAAATTTCCTGATGGAATGCAGCACAATCTCCAATTAGGGTAGGATCCCGATGGTTTTTTTAAAAAAAATAAAAACTCTCAAAGCACCTTCAAAAAAAATTTTAATGAAATACTTTGTATTTTGTATTTTTGGTGCCATGAAAAAAATTGGAGAAGTACTTTCACCAGGGAAAGCACCTCATATCATGATTTCTGTTTGATCACTCTTGGATTTTGGGTCTAGGCAGGTTGAATTAAAAATTCTCATGGGGGAGTTCCAACTGTTCAATTTCTGAGTGTTATTTCCAACTTCAAAGGAAGATTCACTGGTCCAGATTATCATCAGTTAGTCAAGATTTCCACAAGAAAATGCAAGCCATAGAGCCTATTCAGGAAGTGTTTTTGAACAGAAAATTGGAAGTAATAGCCAAGTTGATGAGCACATTTTAAAAGTGTCCTTGTTGAGACATTTTTGGTTATTGAGTTGGAAATTAATTGAGATTGGCCCTTCTCTTGCTTCTCCAGACATGAATGACCTGGCAAACATCCCAATTTTTCAATTTGGATGGTCAACCCAATTGCTTTAGATTCTTGATTGTCCCTTATTTGTTTTATAATTCTGTGACCCTATAGATTGTGTCTCAATTGATGCCCAATTGGTTTCTGATCTTGTTGCCCAACATTCCACCTCCATACATTTGTACCCTCCTCATCCCCACCTTGTTTGACAGGTCTTCCATCTTGAACTTGTTCAAATCTATAGGAAAATTCAAGTTGAAAAAAAATACAGCTCAGATCACTGTAAAAACATCACAAACCAAAAAAATCATTGAAATTGACTTGAAGAAATCAAGAGACTTACCTGATTGGATTGACCACATCAAAAATGGTCATCAAGCCAAAATCAAAAGCAAGTCAATATTGGATTTTCAATTGAGGCTGTGCAAATGTCACTCTGGGTTTGGATTTGTCTGCACCTGAAGAATTTTTAAACAGTTAGGCAAATTTTTTCCCCCCATTGTTTGCAGCTATGCATGCGGCTGCATGTGGGAATTTTGACACAAGCCTATTTATGGCAACAATTCCCAATTTTACAAAACAATTAATTTCTGACTTCATTTCTGACCTGCAACACATGTTTGGAAAATACCTTGACCATTTAACCCATCGGTTTGCACTGGGGTACCGTTCAATTAGGGAAATCATAGAGGAGGAGGAATCAGGAGTGGTGCCACCTAAAATGGCACCCGAATTCATTCTTGAAATAACATTTTAGGATCTCTCACTCCTTCATATAGTTTTTCAACTCAATTTTTTATTCTCACTTTATTATTGCCCTTATATTATTCTTGTATGAAGCTAGCTCTGCTATAGTAGGGAGCTGACATTTGGCTCATTTTGCCTGCTTATGTTTGTCATTCCCTTCAAATTTTTTTCACGCACTACAATTTCTCATTTATCGTTTTTCTTTCATGTGTAATTCTTCGACATCTTGACTTCGATTGGTTTTGAGATAATCACCCCCCTCCCTTAAACCCAGTGGGACCAATGCCTTTGCACATGGAGATGATCTACAGACTGAGACATTTCAGAGGAGTTCTAGTTTTTTCTTTTCCACGTTGACCTTAGTAGTTTCGCCGTCGTTTCAGTGTAACCCCAATCCATACGCAGGGCTAGTTTGCCGTAGTTATGGCTAACGACGTGGCTTGAAGCTCACTTGTGGTTGAATCATTTCTTTGAGATCAACGAGACAATAAGAAACATGTTCCAAAAATCGAATCTGAGCCACATATAGCGCATGTAGGTCGCGCACACTTGTCCAGAACGTTCTTCGTTGTTGCAATAATCAGCTAGCCGTCATAAAACCAGTGGCGCTCAAAACCAGATCCAGTTCACTCGACAATGTTTGCACGCTATCAATGTTGCTTGTGGGCGTGGATGCTGGTGGTCGGCTGCTGTTGGTTGGACCGCACCATTTCAGCCATTCCAGGATCGTCGATTCGACTTGCCCAGGAGACCTTGTCGGGATCACATGAATTCGAGCCGCACGAAGATGAGCAATGGCCTGATATCTTCAAGGACCTGGTCCCGTTGGAACCTTGTTGGGAAGCCGGAAGATCAGCCGATCATGGGCATCCGGCGTTGTTGTCGGATCAGGGTTCTCATTACGGGTCTCTCTTGACGAAGACGGCTGCCCCTGGTGTGTACTTGTCTCGCGGGTCGGACCATCAGAACAAATCTGCAAGCCGCTCATGCTGACTTTCATTCGGTAATCGTACGCCTGACGATAGCATCGCCAGGAGAGCGCTCACTCGTACCCCCGCGCCAATCTCGCACTGAGGGCGTACATTTATCAAGTAAATATTTACTATCCCACTCGTTTGGTTTAATGATTTTGATGTCAGCGCAGCTGGGAGTTAGCGATAGGCTGACAGTGTTCTCAGATTGTTGACCAAAAAATTTTCTCCCAAACTTATCCAGCCGGTTTAATTAATAGTCCGCATGCTTCAGATCGACAAGGCTCAGCGATAGTACTCGAAGACCGGTTTGAGGCGGCTCATGTTCTCTCAGAACCGCGATCAATGCTCGGGTCGCATAGGCCAGGTATGTTGGTTCCGCAAAACCGAGAATTTCTATCACTGCTGGATGAGGTCCTCGGATATTGTCCCTTTGGCACTGGATTAGAAAATGACTGATTGAATCCTTTCACTTCCAGCTTCCCGGTCGGCGAAGGATCTTCACACGCTAGATTCTGGTCGCTCATCAACCTATCGAAGCCTCCTCACAGAGGTCCCACCGGCGGTCGAGGATGATCAAAATGTCTCAATAAGCGACCAAGCTTCGCGAGAGATGTTTAATGGTAATAGCCAAGCTGAAACCATGTTTATGATGGGTAGTCTCGAGTTGAAAAGCTCATGGCTGCTTTACAAGTTGCCCAGCGGTTTAGACTTAGATGATGTAGGAGAACCGAGCCCGGGGTTGAAGATTCCCAGAAAACCTCATAACCCGACGAGAGCTGACGCCAAGTTCATTAAGACTCAGTTGGCACCCCATGCCATGGAAATGAAATCCTGGGATCATCAATCGAGATTCGCGACTGAGTCAAAGCTACTGGAACCCTTGCCGATTTGCGCGACGACAATAATCAAGTCCGGTGCAGATAGTTCGCAATTTATGCTGCAGCATCGAATAATCTGCGCTTCATCCGAGCGCCTGCGCTTGCCCAACGAGCTGATCGCGCAACTCAAAGACTTTTTTCAATGGATTTTAATCCATCATTCTATTATATGCACACATTTTGAAGTTTCTAATGGGACACGACTTCTGCATCGTGATGGATTATTTGATTGGATGATGCGGGCAATTTTTCATCCATCGATCGGTAACCCGGTCATGGGCACCGTAGCCTTGGACAGGTTAACCTCTCAACCAATCTTTGGAATGTTCCAGTTATTGATGGTTCGATTTCTGTCAAAAAGGAGCTATCAAGAAGCAAGCATATTTTCAATGGCCACCATCGGCATATGGTACAAGAATTTTCACAAACATGTCTGGAGAGAGTGGTTTGTCAGCAACACCAGATTCTGGGAATTATCGGCCCGTTTGTTTGAGAAAAATTTCGGGAGACCAACTGATATTCAAAGCTCGAAGGTCTCCCATCCACAACAATATGTCCCTCTAGAGCTTGAAAATTTCCAAGTGGGATTCGGTTGGAAAGTATCACACTACATACGAAAATGGGTACCGTCATGGGTCGCCCATTTGGAAGACAACAACTTACTCGGCGCGCTGGAAAGTAAAATCCTCAGTCGAATTGAATGGCCTTTTGACCATCTTCAGCTCGCGGACGACAAAGCGCCACGTTATCGCTTTGACACCGATTTCGTTTGGCTTGTTCCGATGATCGGGCGCGATGAGAATTTGTATAATGTGATCAGATTGACACGACCTTCACAAGACTTCGTCACCCAGACAGAATTGGTGAGAAGGATGAATAGGATTTTTGGCATCGCCGGAAAAGTTCATTATAACTTGTGCAGTTTACTGCCTCGTGTAGAAGGCTTGGAAAGGACCTATGGAGAGAAATTTCTTGATTGGTTTTTGCGAACTATTATTGAACCAGCTGGAGGTTTGCCCATCACGGGTATTGCACCGAGGGGCTTGGTCAATTTGACCCAGGACTTGTTCTCAACGCAGCAAATGTTCTTGATAAATTACCTAGCCCAAAGAACGAATTCGATCAAAGATTACGAGGTGGGAGCTAGCCTAGTTGGGTATTGGTATAAGACTCAGGAAAAAGCGCTTTGGTTCGATTTATTCGAGAACGACCAACATTATTGGGCGACAATATGGAGAAGCCTAGGTGGACATCCGAATAGGGAATCCGCAACGTTTCGGACTCCTGAATCAGAGAGTGCCACGGCGCAAGCCTTCCCTGTAAGGCTTCACAAGGAGCTGAGCCCAGGAAATGGCAAGAGTTGGAAAAGGGAGACTCAATCAATCCATACCGATGGACAAGGTCGAAGCAAAGTGACCAGTAAGTCCAGACCCACTCGTTCATTACCCGGACCGTGAGAAAACGGCACTCAGCGCGAAAAACGGAAAACCCCCTTTGCCTTGCCTTACAGAAAAAGTAGCCCTAAACATCCCTACAGGAAGCCAAGGACTAGGTCAAATTGAGCTTTGAGAGGATCCGCAAATTAATTGATGGTGATAAGAGAGATTCAGATTGATTGAAGATTGATTATGATTACAAAACCAAGTATCAAGGGTGAGAGTGAAAAATGGAATCTTATGACGCCAGCACAGTACCCTTAGATTATAGTCTACTACTACATAGAAGACTGCAACAAGCACTCTGTCACACTGAATCCTTTCTTTTACCAGATATTCTTTCCTTTTGCAATTTATTCTCCTTCAACATGCGTCTTCAATACTACCGTAGTAGTCACGCTTTGATATTCCATTACCTCATCTGTCATCCATTTGGAAATCCTGTCACAGTCCATAAATTCACAATTCCGTTGGTCCTTAATTTCTAGAAGATTCAGTTTCAACAAGGAGTTTACTTCAAATAAAAAAATATATCAAATTCTTCCTCCAGCACCTCCGAAGAAAAAGTCTCCTGCATCCCAATCCTCAGCAAGTTAGCAACTATCTGCCATGGTTCCAGAACGTGATGATCTTCTCAAATTCAAAAAGCTTGTAGATTTCATGCTTTCAAAGCCCAGAGAAAATCTAACCCAAAAACAAAAGAAAAAACTAAAAAAGCCATCCCGGAGCATAATCCAAAGAATGAGTGAGAAATTTTGCAATAGAATAGTCAGTGATGAGAACTGTTATAACTATTTTGGATTATGGAAAGGGCTCAAAAATACATATACCAAACCCACTGAATGTTTGGGAGAACATAAAATTGTTGCAACACAACCAACTGGGAACCAAATTAAAACTTAAAAATTTACCTAATTCACATGCCAAGCCTTGCTCATATCTACCCATTAGGTTTCTCTCAAAAGCTTTTATCTATTCTTATACATGTATCTTGTTATACTATTCTTTCCTTTCCTCTTTTTTTTTAAAAATCTTTTAACCTGCCTTCTTCAGGTACTTTTGAATTTTTGAATTTTGTTTTTCACTCAGTCCCAAGACCTGTCTCTCACTCCTCATCTTCCCATTTTTTCCATCCAATATTTTATCAGCCCAGGATCTTTCTACCAGTTGTGAAGAGAACTGGATAAGGACTGTGCATACAATAGTTTTTGGACAGATATTTTGGGGTGAGGGAATCCAAAGAACCACTAATAGACACAACTCAGTCAATAAAGCATTCATTTCCAACTTTTTAAATCATCAGTTAAAAGTATAAATTGAACCAATCTCCTCTTCATTGTCTGGCTTTTGTATCAAAAATATGCTTCTTGGGGGGTACCAATATTGTCTTCATTGGCAATTGTTCTCCATTGTGGGGGAGAACCATCAGCTTAAAGGAATCCAATGCAAAATATTGGAAGGATCAAAAATATTTCACAGTTGGCAAAACACTTTTGTCACTGGCCAGGGATAAATAGATATGGACAATTTCATACTTGAAGAAGCCAAGGAGGATAATACTTTGAAGATCAGGCTGGTGAAAATATTTTTTCCAAATTTGATTTGAATCCATCTTTACAAGAAAAAATTCACCAAATTTTTCAAAAATCCCACTTTCTATGAGCACCCAAGACCTGCAGGAAAATTTTTTTGATAATTATGCAGCAAGATTTCTGGAAAATTGGGTGAATCAAATAAAAAACTTGACAAAATAGCCTTTGCAGATGGAAAAATTCAAGAATTGATCAAAAATTCCAGCAAAAATTTAAGCTTTTTCCTGTAGTCTCAGATAATTGCCTCAATCATTCAACCTTTGGAAAAATTTTGGAAATTCTTTAAATTGCTCCTGGAACTTCTTTCTGAAGGTAGAAGAAATTCCTGGGATATACTTTCCTTTCATACATGAGTCCTTGAAATTCCCTATGACCAGTTTTTGGAAGTCTTCCCGTCCAAATGCTTTGCTGATCCTTGAGAAAAATCCTCCTGTTCTTTCTATTAAAATCCCATATCATGAGTGAATCTGTTTGGTATTCCATTTGCAATATACTTGATATTTATATTTTTGTTTGATTCTTTATCACTTTGAAATTTTGGTTTCTGTTTATATAGCTATTTTCAGCTTATAACCATGCAAAAAGAAACATGTTTTAGAGGCCACAGAAAAATAGAAGTGATTTCTGGAGTCCACATTAACTTCTGCAAGAGAAAATATTAGCCCAAAAAAAAATTGAAGAAATGGAAAAGACAGATTATATGCAACTTGAAAAGCACAATCTTTCCAAGGTCTGTTTCTAGAGGTTTTAAAAAGATCAATTCAAATTTTATATACAGAATATTTTTTTATGTTTGAAAAAACTATTTTTACATAATATTATAAATGTGAACTTTTATTCAAAAAAAAAAAAATATATCTTTTCCATTGCAATTTGTCTAATTTATAAATTTTTTTCTATAATCTGAAAGATTATTTTTCATACTTTCAAAAAATTATTTCATTTAGCACTTATTTATTAATTTTGATTTTTGGTACAATTTTAATTACCTCCAACTGAAAATATTCAATTTTTTTTAAATAAATTGAATTTTTCTTACTTTTATTATATGAATGATTTTTTTTAAGGGTGATGATAAATTCACAACTCCAGTTGTGTGGAAGTTGTGTAGGGCCCCACACCACCTGTGGGAGTTGTGTAGAGCCCCTCAACCCATGGGGGCCCATACACTACTCCAAAGGGTTGTTCTAAACACGCGCAACCCCTGGGGGGCATATACCCCCCACAATGGGAATTTTTGATTTTTTTACCCCTGTACACAACCATATTATTTATTGTTTATTATCTATTATTTATTATTTATTATTTATTGTTTATTATCTATTATTTATTATCTATTATCTATTATTTATTATTTATTATTTATTATTTATTATTTATTATTTATTATTTATTATTTATTATTTATTATTTATTATTTATTATTTATTATTTATTATTTATTATTTATTATTTATTATTTATTATTTATTATTTATTATTTATTATTTATTATTTATTATTTATTATTTATTATTTATTATTTATTATTTATTATTTATTATTTATTATTTATTATTTATTATTTATTATTTATTATTTATTATTTATTATTTATTATTTATTATTTATTATTTATTATTTATTATTTATTATTTATTATTTATGATTTATTATTTATTATTTATTATTTATTATTTATTATTTATTATTTATTATTTATTATTTATTATTTATTATTTATTATTTATTATTTATTATTTATTATTTATTATTTATTATTTATTATTTATTATTTATTATTTATTATTTATTATTTATTATTTATTATTTATTATTTATTATTTATTATTTATTATTTATTATTTATTATTTATTATTTATTATTTATTATTTATTATTTATTATTTATTATTTATTATTTATTATTTATTATTTATTATTTATTATTTATTATTTATTATTTATTATTTATTATTTATTATTTATTATTTATTATTTATTATTTATTATTTATTATTTATTATTTATTATTTATTATTTATTATTTATTATTTATTATTTATTATTTATTATTTATTATTTATTATTTATTATTTATTATTTATTATTTATTATTTATTATTTATTATTTATTATTTATTATTTATTATTTATTATTTATTATTTATTATTTATTATTTATTATTTATTATTTATTATTTATTATTTATTATTTATTATTTATTATTTATTATTTATTATTTATTATTTATTATTTATTATTTATTATTTATTATTTATTATTTATTATTTATTATTTATTATTTATTATTTATTATTTATTATTTATTATTTATTATTTATTATTTATTATTTATTATTTATTATTTATTATTTATTATTTATTATTTATTATTTATTATTTATTATTTATTATTTATTATTTATTATTTATTATTTATTATTTATTATTTATTATTTATTATTTATTATTTATTATTTATTATTTATTATTTATTATTTATTATTTATTATTTATTATTTATTATTTATTATTTATTATTTATTATTTATTATTTATTATTTATTATTTATTATTTATTATTTATTATTTATTATTTATTATTTATTATTTATTATTTATTATTTATTATTTATTATTTATTATTTATTATTTATTATTTATTATTTATTATTTATTATTTATTATTTATTATTTATTATTTATTATTTATTATTTATTATTTATTATTTATTATTTATTATTTATTATTTATATTATTTATTATTTATTATTTATTATTTATTATTTATTATTTATTATTTATTATTTATTATTTATTATTTATTATTTATTATTTATTATTTATTATTTATTATTTATTATTTATTATTTATTATTTATTATTTATTATTTATTATTTATTATTTATTATTTATTATTTATTATTTATTATTTATTATTTATTATTTATTATTTATTATTTATTATTTATTATTTATTATTTATTATTTATTATTTATTATTTATTATTTATTATTTATTATTTATTATTTATTATTCATTATTTATTATTTAGTGGAGGCTACACAACTTGATTTTAGTTGTTTAACGTGCAACACAACTCAAATGGGATGTGCAGCATGCCACACGGTCCATTTGAGTCGTGTAGCATGCCACACGGCCCATTTGAGTCATGTAAACAACTCTACACAACTCAAATAGTTGTGAATATAACATTACCGTTTTTCTAAAGCTGAGCTAAGATCCAACTTCCTTGAAAACGTTTAATACTTTTTGTATTTATCAATGCTATGTTAGCTCAATTTGTGTCCAGTTCTGGATTATCTAAAGGTTTCTACCCCATGCTGACCTCAGAGGGGATCTGGAGCCCTTATTTCAGCTCCCAAAGGCCTGAATTGATGTTTGAAGGACTCCAACAACCCAAAATGTCCTCAAAAGGTGTGCAAATTTCCTTAAAAGGCATATTTTGCCTCCCCAAAAAGCTTTTCAAAACTTAAAAAGTTTCACCAAACATTGATGGTATTAATTCATACATGTTTTCAATGGGGAAAATGTTTTAGTTTTGAATTCAATCCTGGAGTGAGAAAACATGTCAAAAATTTTGACTTTAATAAAAAACAAAGTAATTCATTAATGCCTTTTTTTTTGAAGGGGTATGATCTTAAAAAACAAAGTCATAAGATCATGAAATCTTTGAAAAAAAAATTATTGAGGAATTATGAAGGCTTCAGTTTAGCCTGAACCATATTAAATACAGCAACAAGGATTATGCAAGAAAAATAAACAATAGAAATCCCCCTTTTCCCTCCTTCATTCAAGGCTTCTATCCCAAAAATTGATGCATAATCAGCCCCAATCATGACACTAAGGATGATCTGCATATTTTTTTCCATCTCCAATGTCTTAATTTTCAATCCATTTTGGTTACACACCCCTTTTCCGTTGAAATCTTAGCTTTGGACTGACCAATTTGTTGCATACCTGACCCTTCATCAAGTACAACACATGTCATGATGTAAACACTTCAAATGAGGAGTGGAATTCCAAGCGAGTACATCTACTCAAACTTCAAGAGGACTCCCCCTTGGCTTTGTTAATCTTTTTCTTTCATTCATCTGTTTCTTCCATATCACATCTGATCAATCTACTACTTGCACTCATCATTCTCAAAATCTTGACTCAAGCTTCCATTGCAACAAGGTGCCACAAAGCTGGTAATTGCAATCCAACGCTTGTCAGACTACAAGACACTAACAACATCTCCTCCACAGAATCACATCTCAATAGTGCAAATCAGAAGGTCTTGGGCAGCCTTGACCATTGTTCAAGACCAGCAAATTTTTTATGCAGATTATCTTTCATCATCATGCTTACTGTCCAGATTAACCAAGACTGATTGTTTCCATCAGACCTCATGTTATCCAGTCTGGCTATTCATCTCATCTAAGATGGTTTGGGGCTGATTAACTTCAATCAGCCATTGCCTTTGTTGATTCTTTGTCTGGTTTCATTTGTGATTCTATTTATCAAAAAAGTCTAACCAATGTTGTGAATGTTCTTTTTGTTCTTTTTATCTCATACGTGAAATTAAAGCTGGTCCTGGTTTTCAGTCCAAAATTTCTTTCATTTTCAAACCCCCCTTGACTAATCTTGAATTCTTTCCATCCTTGAATTTCCCTGTGTGTTGTCCCAGAGATTACCTGCCTGATCTTGTATGGTGAGTCTTCAAAGGAACTATCCCAGCATGAACTTCATCTGCCAATTTTTGGGAATAAAATTCTTAAGTAAGGTTGAGAAATATTCTGGGCCAAAAACAATAAACACCGCAGGGTCTGCAATTGTAAACTTGAACACAAAGACAAATTCATGGCAGAGGAACTCCATGCTTTTTCAAACATGAAATCAAATGTGAAGCTTATTGTTAAAAATTTTGGGAACTGTAAGATTTCATGTTTTTCAAATAAAATACAAATTTAAATTGGATACTAAATGTTGGAAAATGAAGATTATAAATTACAGGGCAATAATTTAAACAAAGAAGATCAAAAAATATTGGATTGGGAAGGTCATAGTTAGTAAAATTGGATGTGGAAATTTGAGGATGCTTGAGATTCTGGATTATTTGTTCATTATTTAAAAATGGATGCATCACCAAGGCTGATTAAAATTATGATGTCAAATAATGAAAAAAATATTGCATCAAACTTAGTTTAGATATTTCAGTTGATCATGTTGTATTATTAATTTATTTCTGCACAGGATGGAGGAAAATGGGGTTCATATTTTTTGTGATCTTATTCTCTTTGTTGTAGTCAATATTTTATGAATTAAAATATATTGTATGAATGAGAGGTGGAGGGGGATACATCAGAAATAAAAATAATATAATATAATCAAATATTATAAATATAAAAAAGAATTTAAAATTTTGTTTGAGTTATTTTTAGATTTTCTGCACTTCAAATTTATGTCAGAAGTGGTTTCAAAAGTGCTTGGTCCTTTAAAAGAATGTTCCAAATTTTGGATCTAAAATTATTTGGTTTCAGAAAAGGAATGTTTGCAAACTAAGGTTATTTTTAACAGAAGAAGGAAGCAAGAAAATAGTGAGCATATATTGGTAGGGGGGGGATCAAAAGAAGTTAGATTCATTCTGTAAAATCTGAGCAGAATACCAAAATTAGTTGAAAAATCTGCCATTAGCACCACACAAGTCACATCCTTAGAAAATATGCTTTCCTTTCATTTTTTAGTGTTTTTACCCATTATCCCCCACCTGTCCCTCACCCTGCACTTTTTCTCCACTTATCTTGTAGTTTATTCCAAGAAATATTAATTTTTTCAAAAAATTGTAACACTTCCACAATTTCTTTCTTTTTCCAAAATCATGGATTTCAGCCACAAGAAAAATATATATTTCCAAATCTTGGAGAAAATCACGTTTCTTTTTTGTATAGTAGTTAAGTACTGGGTTTATCCTTGCATTTTCTAACCTCATAATAATTGATTCAAGACATCATAGATCCCAGAATAACTTACCACAAATTTTTTTGTAAGTTTATCATAAATTTTGACAATATTTTGTAATATTCTATAATATTTTGGGGATATGCTTTAATAAGTATCAATTATGGAATAAAAACCTTGATAATTCATATTATCAAGAAGGGGATCAAACATAAATTTAAAATAAGTCATTGGGACCCAGATGCTTCCAAATTAATGGAATATAGATACACAGAATAATGTAATTCTTTGGGAATATAAATTTTATGACCTATATCCCATAGTATAGATAACTTTTATAAAACTTAATCTTATTCCTATTTGATATTAGTTAAAACCAAAATAATTTCAAATTTTCTTGAAAATTCTCCCATAAAGAGAACATCAAACTTGAATTTATCAAATAAGCCTTACAAGATGATTGCCAAGAATTATATATACTTTACATGTATAATTACTACAAAGATACATGTTTATGGTGGATAAAAGCCTGCAAGGATATGTGTATAAGACTTTTGGTATTGATTTATAAATTTTTTGAGGCTCCTTCAACTTCCATATGACTGATATTTAAGCTGTAAGACTTATCAATTAACCTTCTTGGGTGTATATTCAAAAATTTACATTGAATATCTGCCCCATGAGTAAATAGTCCCTTATTTCTCATTGGGGATGATTCAATGGGGTTCAAGCACTTGAGGATGAAACCAGGGAGATATTTGTAATCCCCTGATGATCTTTTGGGCTCCCAAGGGATCCTTCTAAATTACAGCTATGTAAATTAAAACCTTAAATTGAATATCCACTTCAATGAGCAAATAGTCCCTTATTCATCATGGGGGATTACTCAATGGGGTTTTGAGACCCTGGGGAAGACGCCAGGGAGAGCCTTGTACTCCCCTGATGATACCCTGAGTCCACTGAGGGCTCCTGTTACCTTTAAATAGGAAGGTCTTTACACTATAGCCCCTTGTTCAGTATTTATTTATTGCTTATTATTTATCCTGGGATACATAAAGAATTAAAAAGTCCACCAGAAAGAAGATTGACTGGGGCCTTGAAAGTTAGTATAAAGATCACCCAATAATTCACTCATCAACTTCAATTTTGAGTTGGAAGTCCTTTGGAGTTTTGAAATTTGTTTTCACTATAAAGAGTGTGATTTTTCTGTTTTAAACAAGTCTCCTTTGAGCCTTATTCAGTTAAGGCCAGGCCCCTTATTTCTTTCAATAGACATAAGTTGTAACTTTATTTCTAATAATAATCTATTATTATTTGAATGTATTTTAGAGTAGTAGTATGAATTTTATAATAGAGTTTATCAGAGTTAGAAAATCTGCCATTTTTTTAATGGTGGACTTTAAGTCAAATTTGAAATCTCAAACCTGCCATTGAAAGTGAAAAACCCCAGTAATTTCACATCAGGTGTTTCAGCTTTACTGTAAAATAATTGTGTTTTTTCCAATATAATATATAAAGTTACCTACCTCTCTTTGTTTCTTCTTTTAGCCTCTACCCCCCCCCCACCTCTCTCTCTCTCCTTTTTCACCCTTTCTCATCCTCCCTCAATCCTTATTCATTTCTTTCAGTATGTTCATTTGTTTTTGATATCATCTCTCCCATTGGTGTCCTTTTTTTTATTTTTTACTTCTGGTAACATTTAGATGGCTACAATGATCAAAGAAAAAGAAATCAAGGTAAAGCACATTTGGAAACAAGCTGAAGCTTTCCACCAGTATGTGGAGGAAGCATGAGTTGTTTCTTCCCAAAAACTCCTTTTATCAATTAAAAAAATCATTAGAAGAGTTCCAAAGGTGATTTCAAACCTTTTTGATACTTTCCATCTATTCTTTCTTGAAAGAAAAACTAAGCTGAAAGCCACCATTGTATTGGACCAGGGGTGTTGAATTGAACAAAGGTTCTGTTGTGTTATCATTCTCATATGGATATGTGATTTGGTTTGGCTGTGTGACCAGTTGATATACCATCAGATGTTAGCAATCTGATCCTCTCCTCTAGTTCTCACTGACATGGATTCATGTCTCTATATGTATATTTTTATTTTATTTTTTTCCTTTGATGAACTTGATTGATGGTCAATTACCCCTCAAAAAGTGGTGATTGGAGGAGGATGGATGGATTATGAATTTTATAAGACTGGTTTGATTGGAGGTCCCCCTAAGGATTTTTCAAAACAGCCACAGGTGTTTCAGGGGCAGATGGCACAGGCACTACTGCTCATAGAATTCAGGATAGATATATAATGTAGGCCAATGTTAAATTTGCAACCCTGTGGTTGCAAACGGGTGCAAAACGCTGTTTGCAACCCATCTGAGTCGCAAATGGCCATTTGCAACCCATCTCAGTTGCGTTTTTATAATATATATATTTTTTTTAACATTTTTTTTTAATTTTTTGATCTATTATTTCTTTTTTTGATTTGAATAAAAAATAAATAAATAAATAAATAAAAAATAAATGAATAAAAATAAATCAATCGATTAAATTAAAAATATAAATATAAATATAAAAACAAATACAAAGAAATTCAATGAAATGAAATGAAATAAATATATATATATATATATAATAAACTAATTAATCAAAGGATATATATATATATATAATGAAATAATTCAAATCCACAATTTTTTTTGTTTTTTTTTTTACCATTCACTACCCAAAATGGGTTGCGTGGCGCGGTTTGCAACCCAAAATTGGTTGCAAACTGCCATTCAAAACCCACCTGAGTTGAAAACCGTTTGCGACTCAAATGGGCTGCAAATTTCACCATGTAACCCGTTTTGGGTAGTGAATGGGGGTTGCAAGGTTGCAAGGTTGCAAATATAACATTGGCCTATAATGTATTGAAAGGATTGGATGAAGCAAGGGATGAGATGAACAAAGATTAAGTCTCTGAAGGATTCTGATTGACCAAATCCTATAAAAGTAACAACAGAGGGGAAGTTGAGATGATTAGGGCAGGCTGTTTGACTTTCTTGTGCTGAGATTACACCTGTTGGAAGGTAACTAACCAATAAGAAGTAGTATACTAATTCCTTGGTTTTAATTAGTGCATAAGGGAAGAGAGGCCAGTATATTTGAGATCTGAGAGGAGGCCTTGAGGATGGAGTGACTGGTGCTGGGGCTGAGATGCCCCATGGCATTACATATTGACCTATTAGGCTGGAGGCAGTGACTTGACAGATTTGTTGATGGGCCTGTCTACAAAGTTGTGACATGTAATGAACTGGAAGTGTGGGTTGTCCAGCCAGAAGTATGTACTATGTATATACAGTATGTTATATGTATGTAATTCTCATACCATTTAGGTGAAGAAGAGATGGAGGATACACCAAGCCATAGAGATAGAGGGAGATCCTGGGATATTTCCTAGGACCTGCAGGGGATGCAGGGAGATACTTCAGGAAGTGCACCTGTTAGATCCAGAGGTATAGGTTTATTGTACTGAGGGTTGAGAATGGTTGAGGGGACTGAGGAGGTTCAAGTTGTGGTTATGAAAGGATTCAACACATACCACTGGTTCATCATCTGGATCTTTCACAAATTCCTTTGAAACATGCCCTGCTCTTAGTAGTACTAAAACCTCTAGTTACAAAACACCTACCTAATTCATTGACAACTCTTCCTTGCTTCAAAATTGAACTTACTTATAATATGAAAATTTCTAATGATATTGGGGAATAATCCTTGGAATCATTTTAACAGATTTTATTTGTTTTTCACTTCTTTTCCAGAAGAAGAAGAAGAAGAAAATAATCTGCTGTAATTCTTAATTTCTTCACAATTGTTTTATTCTCTCTCTCTCTTTCCCTTTTCTCCTGTTTATGTTATTGCTCTTTTCTTTTTTTATCTCTATACTTCTTTTGATCTGTTTTTTTTCTTTATCATCATCATAAACTGTTCCAGACTACTCAAACATCATCTTTATAAAAAACAGCTTGATAGGTTACTGTGCAATCCTCCTTGCCTCAAAGCCCTGAACTAGGATGCTTCCATATAAAAGGTTTTAAAACCAATAATAAATCAAAAACCATACTCCTCTTATTTAACAATCAACCATGGAGGGTGAAAATCTGGCAGAAATTGTTGGTTTGATGATTCAAATACAAAAAAATGTAAAAAATATGTGTTTTTCAGGTCCAAGGACAAGAGATCTTTTCAATAACCTTGATTGTAATAGTAACTTTAACATCCCTTTCCTGGAAGGGTGATTCTTGCTGATTATAAAGCAAGGATATTTATTTATTGAGACTAGAGATTTATTCAAGTTTATAGGTACTGATTTGTTGATTTGTGTCAAGTTTGATATTGATTTCTTTCTTTAGATTTTTCTTGATATACAGTTTGACATGTCTTAAATATGGATGATGAAAATTTTGGAATAGATGGGAAATTTTTTCAATGAGGGGAAAATGTTTTGAGGAGAAAAATAAGTGCCATAAGGGGGATGGTGAGTGAGGGATACTTTTGAGGGTTTTAATGTTTGAGGAGTGCCAACTTTTGCAGAGAATTTTTTTGGCTTTGAGATGGTGTTGGTTTTGATATGATGGATGAAGTGGAGGGGTGGATGGAATTTTTGCATGATGGTGGTTTGAGATTAGTATATGGCAGGTTTTATGTTCAAAATACACCAATTTGAAATACACCAGTCACATTTTATGTGTATTTCAAAAACCTGCCATAAAAAATGAAGGGTTTGGTAAAAAAAATGGCAGGTTTATAAGGGCAGATTTTTTAACTCTGATACCCCCTAATAAGTCAAATGATAATTTAAATATTGGTTTTTGTCTTAATTTTGCAGGTTGAAAAATGGTCCAAGTGTGGCAGTATAACTTAAATCCCAATTTTTTCATGATATATTCTTCCCATTAGATTAACCTACTTTTAAATTTTGATTGCTTTTATAAATTCTCATTATCTTTATTTGTGGTCCCAGGGGCTATTTCTCCCACACCTTGGCCAATCTGGGTAAAGTTTAGTTTTTACCTATAAATAATCATCACTTCATCTACTCTAAGTGGAAAATTTTCTAATTTATATCAAATTATTTGAAGGGGGCTTCTTTTTGACTCATTTTAAAGTTCAGAATGTGAATTAATATTCTTAAACACCCCCTTCATTCATATTTTCCTAATGGGAAGCATTTGAAATCATTCTTATGTTAATTTTTTGAAGTCTTGTATTTCAGAGCTTCTGGAGCTTTTAAAAATCTTCAAATTTTGCTTCAAGCTTGAAGCTTATTGAGGTAAAAAAGTTCTAGCCTCACATTCTTACTCCAGTATTTTCTCTGAACTATGATTATTCAATTCAAATAATGAAACCAGATCTCATTAAATAGTTTTGTAAGGATAAGGAGTTTTCTCATTGAATGGAAGACATTCTCAGGACTCTATTTTCATGGGAGGAGAATGAAATAATTTTCACATTACAAAGAATGAATTCAGATTTTAAGCACTGAAAAAGTTTTTTTGAAATAAACCCTTCTCTAAATCAAGAAGGGTATTCAAGATAAGGAAAATATAATTTATAAAATACTGCAAAAAATTATAAAATATTGGAAAATTACACCTAGAAAATAAAAACTGCAGGAGAACAGTTGGGAGAGATTCAAGGGATAAAAAAAATCAATTCTGGAAGATTTTAATTTTCTAGAAATAATATTTTTTAAATAGAGATAGCTACAGGATAAATTCATTAAAATTCAAAACTGAATTTTTCAAAATATTGAAATGATCCAATATATCAAAGATAAAAATTTATATCCTTGAGTATGAAATGGAAACACGGGAGTTTAAAAAATCAATTGAAGAACAAAAGGTTAATTCTGAGTTTTGAAAATATGCAATATTATTCTTTTTCAAAATACAATTCAAACAATTTTTAATTTCAAAAATATACTTATTATTTTTTCAATCATTCATTTTCCATCAACAGATCTGTAAGATTTCCCCAATACAATTTTTTTTTTTTTTATTTATTGGTTGATCTGAATTGGAATGGCCACAAAAGTGTTTCAACTGGATTCAAGATCAATTCAAGTCCAATAATTCTGTGCCTTTTCACTAAACTTTATTCTAAAAAATCCACCTTGCTATGAATAAATTCTGAATCCAAATTCTAGAAAAACAAATTTACCTCCAGTGACACTGCATAAGTCTGAGGTTTGTATCATTCTTTTATCAAAAGTAGTAGTTTTATCAACCAAAATAAATTAAGAGTAGTAAATATGAAAACAATAAATCTGAATATTTCTTTATTGAATCAAAAACTTTGAATCTGATATTGCATAAAAAAAAGCTTAATGTTAAATTCACAACTCTTTCAGTTTTTTAAACAACTAAAATGGGCAGTGTGTCACGCTAAACAACTCAAATGGGCCGTGTGGCATGCTACACAACTCAAATGGGCTATGTAGCATGCCCAAATCTAGTTGTTCTCTGTGCCACAAAACTAAAAGAATTTCAGGCTTAAAAAAACTAAAATAAACTAAATATATATAAAAAAAAAGCAGAAATCAACCAAAAAATCAAAAAATGTTGATTTTTTGGTTTAAAAAAAATATAAAATATAAAATATAAAATATAAAATATAAAATATAAAATATAAAATATAAAATATAAAATATAAAATATAAAATATAAAATATAAAATATAAAATATAAAATATAAAATATAAAATATAAAATATAAAATATAAAATATAAAATATAAAATATAAAATATAAAATATAAAATATAAAATATAAAATATAAAATATAAAATATAAAATATAAAATATAAAATATAAAATATAAAATATAAAATATAAAATATAAAATATAAAATATAAAATATAAAATATAAAATATAAAATATAAAATATAAAATATAAAATATAAAATATAAAATATAAAATATAAAATATAAAATATAAAAAAAAAAAAAAAAAACTAAATTCTTGAACAACCCTGGGGGGGTTGTATACCCCTGTACACAGGTCTAAATGGTTGTGTACAGGGGTACATGAATCAAAAATGCCCATTATGGGGGGTTATATGCCCCCCAGGGGTTGCAAATGTTTTGAACAAACCTTTGGAGTAGTGTATGGGCCCTAAACAACTCCCACAGGTTGCTTGGGGCCCTACACAACTCCCACACAACTGGGAGTTGTTAATTTATCATCAACCTTAAAAAAAATGAAAGTAGTCAGGTTTTCCAAAAATCCAAGGGTAAAAAAAAGATGGAATACAGCAAAAAATTTGACAATTTTTCCTAGAAAGACTCATCAAGGAGCTCAGTAACATCATTTGATCAAGCTCAGGTCAAGATTTCAGAATGCTAAGGTCAAATTTTGACCAAGCTCCACTGCACATTCACTGTGCACTAATTCTATTATTTGAGAATAGAGATAGATTCAAAAAGAGGATGGGGAAAGCATCAACTAGAGCTTTCTTCATGATCATTTCTTGAAACCTTTCCTGGTTGAATATTTTCTTATTTTCATATTAATCTGTTTTTATTCAAACTTGATCCTTCACCAGGAAAAATAAGGGATTGTGTGTATTCAAGTGAAATATCAGATTATAAAGGCCCCTTTTTACTTTTGAGTGTAGTTTGACTACAATTGATCATTGATTTTTCATGATGCTGGTTATTCCTTAAACCATTTTGATTAATATATGGGATAATTTTTGGGATTTTCAAATCCAAGCACTCATTCATTTGGAATATATTCAGACAGACTTTTATTTCTATACCAGACCAAAAACTCACAAGACATTTTCACAATTTTTCCAACTTTTTTCTCACATGCTTCCATCCCAAGTTATTCAAATCCTAAAATCATTAAAAAGACTTGGTTAATTTTTAGGATAAGTTTTCAAAATTTTTGATTTCCTTGTTCCTGGCCTTTTAATTTTTTCCCATCTGTATGAACCAAATTATTTCAAAGATTTATCCTTGTTTCTACTTATAAAGAACTTGGATCTTTCCATTTCTGAATATTTCCATATCATTAAAAAAATTATCAGCTTCTTGAGGATCTTCAAAATTTGGTTTATAGATACAATTTTTACTTCCTTTGAATCCTTGAACCCAAGGAATAATTCTGAGGAATAAAAATTTTTTCTGTTCCTTGCAAAGGGTTTCATGCTTCTGATTTTACTTATTATTTTTATTGATATTTTCAGCAGATTTATTTCCATTGTAAATAAATCCACTCAAATATTTTTTTTGAATCCAATAAATACTTCACCAGAAAAAATATTTCAAATAATTTAAAACATTAGATGGGAATTCATTAGAAAAGATGGGATGAAAAAATAAAAAAAATAAAAAAATCAGAAAAAATCAATTGACCATCCCACAGTGAAAATCAAACAAAGAAATGAAATAAGAGAAGCCTTTCATGATTATTCCATTTTCAAATAATGGGATTTTTCCATGAGGTCTTGGGGAATTTGATCAGCAGGAATTTTTGTGATGGTGGCCCATATTTTGGTGAAGATTGTGGAAAATATGATGCAGGTTGTGATTTTGGTGGTGGAGATGGATTTTGTGGTGGTAAAGATGATTTTTCTGGTAGAGATGGTGTTTCTGGTGGTATGGACAATGGTAGTGGTGATGGTGGAATTGATAAATATGATGGTGATACTATATCTGAAAATAAATTTTTCATTTTGATGAGTCAAGACACAAATTAATTTTCTTGATTGGTTTGAAAATTGATAGAAACTCAATTTCAAATCAATTTTTGAGGGAGATTACAGGGAATGGGATTGAGGGTGAGAGGGGGGGATGGGTTATGGGTAGATGGAAGGCTTTGAGAATGGGGTGAGGTAGGTTGAGGTAATCAATGTGGATTTTTGATATATTCTGGGTGTTTTTTTTTTCTTACAGAAAAAACATTGGGGTGGAGGTTGGTTAGAAAATCAAGGAAGAGAAAAAAAATTTCCTTTAAAAAAAGAAGGAATTTATTTGGGTTAGAGACTGAGTAGGGTGATTGATTGATGGATCAGGGCGTTGAATCATGGTGATTTAAATTTTTAAGAGTTGATGGTTTGGATTTTTGAGGTTGAAATAGGTTGTGAGGTTGAGGGTGATGTTGTGGTGGTCGGTGAAAAATTTTATTCCAGGATTTGAGTTGAGGGGGGGGTCAATTTGGGGTGGTGGTGCACAGGATAAACTTGAAAGATTTAAATGTTTACCTGGAGCTTCAAGTGATGAGGTGGAATTTATGTTGTGTCCACTGAGTTTGGTTGTTTTTTAAACTAAGTAGTTTTTTTAAAAAAACCATGGCTGGAAGGTGCTCAAAGCAGCATTCCAGCTAGTAAACCACTGCTTATCAGGTGTTCAACCAATGGGGGTGTGCCATTAACTTGGCCATGGCGGCTTTCAACTGAAGCTTCCAAGAGTTTTCTTTCTTAAAAAATGAGTAATCATATCTACACTTGTGTATCAGTAATGTGAAAAAAAGTATGTAAAAATTAAATCATGGTCCTTCTAAGAGAGGGCCTTTAATAGGCTGAATCTCTACACAGTAACAATAAAAAAACTTGCAGTGATTAAGAAAAATTTCACATGTTTTGGCTGTAACAGCCTCTTGAATTTCTTTTTTGTTGTAATGGACAAGCTCAAATTGGTTGGTGGGATTCTCTGATTGAATGTACTGCTTGATTTTATAAAAGGAGTACTCCATTGGATTGAGAAATTGAAAGTAAGAAGGAAGGAAATCAATGTAGATTCCCTTTGACATCCTAAGGTTTTCCCTCATCTCCTAAAATTTCTTTCCACGGTGGATTGATTAATTTTCCATAATTATAATGGCCTTGGGAGGGAGTTGAAATCCAAGGCTGCCCAAAAAAAAGAAGAAATCATTGGCCCCAACCCCCTTGGGCTTTATTCCATTGGAATTCAAGAGTTCATAGTGAGTTTAAACCTGGTTGGATATGGCCCCAATCAGGTTTACTTTCTTTTCTTTGGGGATTATGCTGAGACCAGAAGGCTGGCCTAAAAAAAAAAAGAAGAAGTAAGAAAAAAAATAAAGTAAAAAGATAGATTGAAACATACCACAGGGGGAATAACCTGATTTTCAATTCAAATCCAGATTCATAAACAAAAATAAAAAAAAATGAATCATTGAATATCCAAAACTTGAAAGTTGGCTCTTTTTTCAACAAGAGAATCTGGTTTATTTCAAGCGGCTGGTATGTTCCATACTTTCTTCCAGGTGAAATCAACCTGATTCAAAATCTTGCTGATAGCTTGAGGGGTGACCAAGACTTGAAATCTGTCTTGAAAAAACTCAATTATTTCTTTCAAGTTAGTTTTTGATTCCCCTTTGAGGTTGGTAAACAGCTCAGTGACCATCTCAGAGTAAATCTTGCCTTGTATCTTATTTTCGACCTTCATCAGGAGTTGGTCTTCCTTGAAAATTTTTTGAATCTGTTGGACTGATAAATTGAATCTTTTGAATGCCTCCTTCTGAGGAATTGATTTTTCTAGAAAATTCAGTTGAATCAGATGCCTAACATCCAAGTTGGTGCTTTCCTTTGGATGGCGCTCTTTGTGAGTCAATTGATCATTTTGATGAGTTTGCTGCTCATCTGATTCTTTTTCTGTGCATTATTAATTATCTGGCAATGGGAAAAACTTTTTTTAGTTTGGAAATCTGATTGGAAATATGTTTTGCCTCTTCATCATCAGCCTGATCTTCAAGGTATTCAAGGTCTTTGGAATAAATGATGTTGCTTTGGGGAGCCATCTTACTATTTTTAATGGTAATGAGGATCTGATAAGGACAATCAACCTTGTCTTGTTGCCTGAGTTGATCAGAAAACAAGCCAGGTTGATTACCCAACAAGATGGGGCCCCTTTGGCTATTTCTCCATAAAACCATTTGCTCCAGCAATCAACCATGGCTTATCAAATTACCAGCAGGAGTTGAAAACCCAATCAAACTGACTGGATACAAAATGCTTGAGTGAAAGATATTTGGAATTGGGTTTTTATCTTTGGCTAATTTGGAAGATAAAAAACCATGAATCAAATTGAGTTAGAGTAAACTGTAAAATTCTCCTATCAAATTGAAAATCTGAAGGTCTAGATCAACATTAAATGGCTTGAGGAGGATCAGAAATGTTTATCTTAGAAAATATTTTACCCCATCAATTATTTATGTTTCAAATTCAATATATTATGAAGACAAAAAACTTCTAAATCCAGCTGGTGAGTACCTTCATTCCTTTGAAATTTTGGAGATTGATCTTCAGTTTGGTTTGGCTGATCTATCCTCATTTCAGGAAAAATAAATCCTGTTCAATTTTAACTTGCAATTGATGCAGAAAATGGTTTTGTTTAAGATTATATTTATAATAAAGATATACATTCTGATATTCTGAAATAAAATATTTTTCAGTGCTCCAAGCTAATTTTAACAGAAAATTTTGATCTTTTTCAGAGAATTGATAGGTTTAATTCAAAATTGATATCTTATTGAAAATTTAAGAATCATGAAATGGACCTGGGAGGCCAGAGTGGATCAAATCAAAAAAATTTCTATTATCACAAAAAATTTGAACTTGAACAGATTACCTGATACAAAAGAAAAAATAATTGGTAAGAGTTTTCCAAGCAATTTTTCTTTTCCAAATCAAAAAGTTGGTTGTCATCAATCTTGGCCATTTTAATTCATTACATGAATTTTTTTTGATGAAAATATCCATCAAAAGCTATGGAAATTCTTCTTTATACATTTATTGTGATATATATCTTGCTCTGCACTGACCTGGTTGGACAGAAAAGGGATGAGAAATGAAATTTTAGGATATCAGTTATAAATTTTTTTTTATATGAGTTCAAGGTTAAAAAAACAATTGATGAAATAAATTTTAAGTTAATCACTGATACATCCCAACTTGATTCCAGTTTAAAAATTTGAAACTGCAATTTGGATACATAGTAGGACTTCAAATTTAAAGATTCATTCTGAAATTTGGATTTTTTATAACCCATCTCCACAAATTTCATCAATACCAATTCTAAATCATTTCAAAAAAAATTCTTTTGAGAGCTTAATTCAGTTATAGATTAATATTTTGTGATTTTCAACATAGTTTGGTTTAGAGTATGTATTCTGGGGAGCAACTATTACATTTCCAAAGGACCATATAAGTTTAACCAGTCAGATTCCAGATCAGATTTGGAATTATAAGAGTCAAATAGTAATATTATTTTATTAATCTTCATTGGATTTTTCAACTTGCCATCTAGAGTTTAGGTTGGACATGCTGACGGTGATGAGATTTTATGATTCACTGTGACAAAATGAACAGAAATGAGGTGTAGTGTGGTTCAAAGTAGTGATGAGGTTGGATTTGATGTGTGATTCAATGAGGAATATTGGTTTGTTAGCTTGATCATCTAAATTAGTGAATGGTTTTTTTGAATTTTTATGGAAAATGATGCATGAATCAAAAATTTGAGTTTTGATACCACAAAACTTCATAAATAAAACTGTCATTGTTTTTTTTTATTCAGAAAAACACCACTAAAAATGGTTATGAATCTGATTAACTGTATTTATAACATTATATTAATAATTTTTACAGCTTCTACCTCTGCTATATTAGGGGGCTGAAAGTTAGATTGATTTCTGTTATGAGTTTATTGATGTGATTTGGTTTATGGATTAATGATGTTAGATAAGGTGTGTGATAAAATTGAGAAGGGATCTATGTGAATTCAATCATGTGAAGGTGTGGATGGAAGTCTTTGGATTTTTATGGATCATGATGAATACATAAATGGTGTAATTTATTTTTTAAACTCATCACTTAAAAATAAAACAGTTTTATGGTACATGTACAGGGGGAAGGGGGGGGGAGTCTGCACACTGATGTGTGAAATGAAAAAACTAGAAAATTTTATTGGTTTTGAAAAATAATCTGGAAATAAATGGATTCGATTAAGCTCACAAACTTTTGAATCATCATAAATATGACAAAGATTAACAATTTTTACTCTAGATTTTTGAATATAAATTAATGTCTTCCTGAAAAATTTGAAAAAATTGTACCCAGAGAATTCTCAGATTTTTTTCAGTCATTTTCAACATTCAAAGTTTTATTTTATTTGGCTCCTTTTTTTTTAAAAAAAGAAAAAGGTTTCAAATTATTTTTCAGATCAAATTATCTGTTTTCCAAAGTATTTTATTTCATTTTAAAAATTAAATTAGTTTGAAAGCCATGGGATGATCTCCTTCTCAAAACCAAAAAAACCAAAAAATTTCAAACAATTGTGGAGGCTCAAAAAATGGGAAATAATCAAATTGAAATTATACTGAAGAACTCAAATAGCATCAGAAATATTTTCCATTTTACTTTGATGAGTTCTCACATTTCCATTTTGATTATTTAATCAAAATATCATCAAACCCACAGAAAGACCACATTGATATTTTTTTTACCATGAATGGAACAATGAAATTCTGCAGAAGTTTGAGTTGAACACTCTGGTTGAAACACTTGAGAGGATGAGGATAGGAATCTTATAATGGTAAGAGGAGTGAATCTAAGATTAAAAGGGGGAACTCTGGTTGAAGGTGAGTCAGAACAGATGATTTTAATTCACTTTATCAGGCATCACTGTATATAGATTAATCACAGGATGGCTGAAAGGTGGTTGGCAGGTAAGGATAAAAATTAAAAGAAGAAATTAAAGACTGATCTATTAAAGTTTGCAATACTTTGAGGACCACTTTAGAAAGGATTGAAGATGATGAGCCACATGGATTTAAGATGAAGAACTCAATATAACTATAACTCAATAGTATAGTACAAAGAAATCACTAGAATTTAGTAATCATGAGAAAATATTGATAAAGGAATATAGAGTTGAAAAAAATATGTTTTCACTCAATATTTAGGCAACAGAGGCATTGGATCAGAATTTCAACAAATTTCAGTAGTTTTTTCATTTTATATAGTTCTATTCTGATTCTTCTTTAACATCTAATCTATTAAAAATAACACTTGCCACAAAGGAATGGCTTCATTTCTTCTCTCTCTGGAACATCCATTTTGGTTTCTCTTATTAACTTCTTGTATTAGTTTTTGAAAAGAAAGAGTTGAATTATTCTACTAATTGATCAAGTTCTGCCTCAAAGAACAGATTCTAAAATACAGTACCATAAAATTTGAAATAAATGAATTGAATTTTTTTTTTGGACTGATAATTTTGGCTTTGAAAATGTTTATAAAAATCAAACTTATTTTTCACAATCAGTTGGAAGAATTACTCTCCCCCCCCCCCTGTACATACATACTTTGGCAAACCTGCCATCATAAATGGGGTTTTTTCCATACAAAGGAAAAAGTTGAAGAAAAATTGGGGTGAGTCTCTAAGAGTGAATTTTATCACTCTGATAGACCCAAATTGTGGTTTCTGCTTGGTAAACTTAGTGAAACCAAGAAGGATTTTCAACCAAGAAAATTTTAGGGATGCTCCAAGTACAATAAAAATTCATGGTGAAACTGAAAACCCAATTATGTGTATATTTTAGAACAAGATTAGGCTTTTCTTTTTGAGTTCTCTTGTCATTGGTTTTTTGCTCTCAGAATAGTTGTATGCACACTGTTATCTAGTCTATGAGTGATTGTGATTTTGTGAATATCAACAACCACCCACTCCTTTCAATTCAAATAAATTAAAACATACTTATACTTATCACTTTTTTTTTATAGTGTTCTTTTCCATTTCATGGTGGAGACTTTGACTATGAATAGTGAAAATTAAATATTACTATCTAGTCTCAATCTTTGGGCAATCCTAAGAGCAACATTCTTCCCCCCCCCCTATTTTTCTGTCTGATTTTTGTTCACATAGAAAATAAAAGGAAGAAAGGGAAGAAAAAAATTAAAAATAATGATGAAAAAAATAAAAATAAGGGATAGGGATAGGTAGGGTCTTCCCTGAATTGGAGGATCCAGAACTAGGGAGATTGGTAGGCTTGAGGAAGAAAATTGGGGGGGGCTAGTGATAGTTTTTCAGTTTATAGTCATTCATCTGTTGGCTACTCAGGTGATCCAGTAATCTGCAATATTTATCTTTTGGTTTCAATTCCTGGAGGAAGATTCATATTTTGGGTTCAATTACTGGAGGAATCTGAAACTGTTTGAGGTATGTATGAACTTCTCCAAACCACAGCCAAGCCTTTTTTTATATTTTTTAAATCCATAAGCTTCAGAAAATAATGTTGTATGTGATCTTCTGATCAGCTCAAAGCTTTTAATCTAAATATTACTCTTTAACACCCCTCTTGTACTATGCATTTCTGAAATAATGACCTGGTGATTGATGATTTTGGTCCTTTTTCTCAAAGCTTTTGTCCTATGTTTTTTTTTTTTTTTGTCATTTTTTTTTCAACTTTCCATCCTATATTTAAATTTATTTTATGTCCTAAAGTAAGAAGAAAATTAGAAGAAGAATAAAAGACAAAAAAAGTTGGTTAATTTAAAGCATCCATTCCACCTTTAAAATATCATCACTGCTAAACTTTATTCAAGTCTTCTTCTCTGTTTGCCAGTTTTTTTTTTTTTTTTAATTAAAAAAAAATAAAAACCAGTTGGTGGACTGGCATTTAGATGTTCATCAAAGTCTTGAAGTCAAGAAGGAGTGACTGATTGGTGAGTCTAGGGAAGTGTCACCACACCCTCCTATCCAGTCAAGTCCAGTTTGAGAAAAAAAAAACCCTCAGACTAGTGGAATAAACCTGTCACCTAAAAATTCCTGGAATCATTTCTTCCCCCACACATCCCTTTTTTTTTCCCTACACTGTTCAGTATTTCTTTGGATTGTTCACCAGTATGACATGCATGTGCTTAAAAAAAAAACCATAACATTTGTCTTGCAACTACTGCCTACTTTTAGCTGGCCAAAAATGAAAAATCAAAAAAGGTGTTTCCTTGTTAAGATTTGGGGAAAAGGTAACACATTCAGTGGGAGTCAAACCCATGTCTACCCATTGCATGTTTTATCCTCTAACTGTTTGGGGCCACACCAAGCATTGTAAACTGTCATTTGGTAAATAAGGTTAGTGTCATAATCAATTTTGGGCAAAATTGATTATGACACTAACCTTATTTCAGGGCCTGAGGTGTTTGGCATCCACAAGCAACATATGGGATGGTGGAGGTGAAGTTGAGGGGGTATGGAGTTAAGGGCAGATAAAGACCAAAGGGGGGGGAGGTGCGGGGAAGATGGTTATGACAGTAAATTTTGGTCTTGGCCAAAATGTGCCTTCATATTGGTTTTTGGCCTATGGGAGACCTGAAACCTTAGCAAGCATCATTTTGGAAAATGTGGATGGATGGGTGGATGCCAAATGCCAACCATACAACGCTTTGTGTGGGCCTAAATGGGGCCTAAGCTATAACTGCTTGGTGCAAGGTGTATATCACAACATTCCTTGTGATCATCAATGATATTTAGGGGCCAACTACATAGGTTGTTTGTGATCTACTCTCCTTATCCTGTGTAGCTCAAGTAAGAGGTATCCATCCATCCACCATTCATCCTACACCACCCTGGGGCAATCATCTGATTGATCAAATCCCAACAACACTCTTCTGATCTGATTCTTGTCTATGTATTTTTGCACTTGGCATGAGATGATCAGGTGGGGTGAGTGGCTCTGCAATTTGTCTGGCTAAGAAGACTCTGTGTACGTTTGGTTTCCCTTTGATTTTAAACTCCTAATACACAGCACAGATGTCTCACAGCTTAACTAAGCTTTCCAATCCCACCATCTCATTCTTGGCCTGCATGGGCTATTGGTGCTTGTTCCAGATGCCACGAACAGAGGGTGCTTACACTTTCTAGTGTGAAGCAGCAAAAGGGATGGCACGTGGGGCTGAGCCCACAACAATTCAGTACATGAAGTCCTGCGATGAGAGTGGAATGCTTGACCAGCCGAGCTGACCGAGCGCGTAGCCTCCCCCGGGCCGGGATCGAACCAGCAACCTTGGGATGAACATCAATCAGACGATAGCCAATTACAGTCCCACGCTCTTCCAGTTGAGCTACCGAGGGTTGTGTTGCGATGATGATTGTAAATACACATATTGATTGTCAGGTCCTTCAGGCTGCTGACGGGCTGTCACACGAGCCGATCATCAGCAGTACTTACTCCGACGGTTGCTTATGCCAGACCCGTGCCGGGCCACGTTCCCGAGAAGAGAGCATGTGGAAGATGCTCTGCACGGTCGGCACGCTGATCATGAGCTAAGTAGTACCTAGCCGCAAGGGTACGAGTCCCTGAACCCTTCGTTCGACGTATGCAGTATAGAAATAAATATTTACTTTTACCCCTACCACTTAAACCACGTTTCTCTCCAAGCTGTCCCCAATCGTTTAAGTCCTCTCACTCGGCTGCCACCCTCCCCTCAAGAGATTATGATGTAGATCCAACCTGTGAGGTGATCATGGTGACAAACCGGAGACCAGCAGGGTATCGAAGATATCTCGATCGACTGATCGGAGATAGAGCCTATATAAACCTGTTTTTTTGGACGGCTCTTGGGGACCACAGGACTCTTATAAATCAATCTACATAGGCAGTAGTACTACTGGTCCCCCTTTTTTTTTGGGGGGGGGGGGGGGAGGCTGCTCCCATTCTACTGTACTATGATGGAGTATCTGAAAACTCTCGCACCTCTAGATGGCCTTCCTCCGGATATCATGCCAAATCCACGGGTAGGCGCCGGGGATAACTTCTCGGCAAGCCATATACATACATAGTAGACCTTTCACAATTGTTATTCCTTCAATCCCCCCCCCCTTTTTTTAAAAAATAAAGGAAAGTTTTTACTATCTTCCTGAGATCCGATCATCCGTCCCTCACCCACGTAGTGGCAAGCGGCACCTCGAATCGAAGCACATGCCAGACCAATTTTTTTTTTTTTTTTCAGCCGACGAGGCGCTTCGCAAGCGACTAGCAGCGATCGAATCGTTCGAATCGATATCTCAAACTGCAGATGCACATATATGCTGACTAAAACTCTCAGAACGGAACACTTGAACCGACTGATAACGGTAGTTTTGGACAGAAATGGCATATCTTGAACTATGGTTTCTTCACATTTTGGATTATTTTTTTTTTTTTCGTTTCCTTGTAAATAGGAATCGTTCGGCTTGTGGAGGGGGGGTCAGGCATGAGGCAATACACGTTCAAATTTACAAGCTGCCTCGCGACAGCTCACTAATAGTGAGGATATATATACAGTTATCAATACGAGAAGGAACTCATATGGAGTAATGAGGATACCTTGATCACAGGTTTGACTTCAGACGGCCAAGTCTGATTGAATTCGACAGATCGAGAGATGTGGGCTGGCAATTCCTTTTTTGAAGCCCATTCGACCATCGTTAGTAAAGCCACGAGCGGGGGAGTGAACACAAATAAAAAAACAGTCAACATCAATTTTAGTCGAGTCAAATGAATGCTCAAATGATCAATGATGGGAGAGGGGGGGTGCTTGATTAATCTGTCATATAAATACTTAACCTGTCATCAACAAGTTTGAGTTCCAGACTGCTACGCCTGTCGTCCCACTGACTTGTTGTCCGTCGTCAGCAAAAACCTACCGAGCATCATTCGTTTTTTTTTGTTTTTTTTTTTGTTTTTTTTGAAGGGAGCATCAATAAGTTTGGAATTGTTTTTGATCATGACGATATGTAAGATCAATCAATTACCTTCTCCAGTTGATACCAAGCATCACTAGTGGTATTAGTATTTATTTTTGAGTTATCTGATGAACCCAACCCAGTCGTCCTATTCGATAATTTCCATACCTCAGTCGGTGAAATCAACCGGGATCGATGAACATGGTCGTCTTTTTCGAATCTACCGATGGCCAGGGCGTTTTTGAACTTGAAAAACGAAGGAACTGTGACCATGAAGACTGAACCGGAAAGGGTGACGTATAGATTATCCAAGATCCTGGGAATCTGATGATGGGTTTATGAATTTAAGTACAGGATCAATCACATGAATGAGAACACGATTGAATATTGATCAGTTAAAATTTTCGTCTGACGGTCAACAAGTTTTTTGAAACTCTCCAAACCCCTGTCATGATCTCAATCGAATCAGAACTACGACGTGATTAATCCTACCTTGATCTCCTGCTTCAATGTTAACGTCTTATCGTCCTCGATTTCGAGCAATCTTAAGTGAGAGCTTAAAGAGTTGGACATATAGATCAATCGACCCGGCCCCTAATTTTATAAGCTGGGATTAGGCTCAATATCGACGTATTTCAAGCGTTCATTTTTGTTTTTTTTTGTCTGAAAAAAAAAAAATCGACTTACCTTGGCTATTCCGTTCGGGAAAGGATAACGAGCATGCAATGCAGGGATGCATTTTAGGTGATCTTCAAAAGAACAATGTATAACATTGTCGAACTAATATATGTAAAAAAAAAATGGATACAAAAGCGCCAAAAGATGGGACGTCAGAACTATGGGTTTTCTCTCGATTCGAATCCCTCATAACATTCAAGTACGAATCCATGGTTTCTGAGTAGGAATCATCTTTACTTACCGCAGGGTTCAAGAGAAAAAGCTTGGTGCAAAGATTTAGATCACATCATCATGTACCCCAAAACGCCAATCCTCAGTTTGAATTCGTTTTCATTCTAGCTTGGGACGGCAGGAAGGTGGGATCGTGGGATTAGAGAACCAGTGGAAGTACGACTCACCTCGATGGCCCTGGTCTGAATTCCAAGTAGTTACATCGTTTGATCAGTTCAAGATCGATTTAAATCCGGAGAGACCGAGATTTAACTCTTAAAAGATAAGAGAACGAGCAAACTGACCGGGGATGGTTTTTTACTACGATCGTTCGTCACATAGAACGAGTGATCGTTCAGTCCGACTAGATTGTTGGGGGTCAAGATCAAATCATCCTGAATCGTTCTACGATAAACAGCTTGACCTGAGCCGATGATCGTATCAAAGACTTCGATGACACTATCAGGGGTAGGATGATCATTCGATCGAGACACTCGATCAGCGTCATCCCTGGCAGGAGGGCGGTGATTGATGAGGTAGATGGTCGCCTTCCTCCCAGATGAACTCCGATCAGACTGGTGGGTAGAAGGACTGATGTAGAGATCGATCCCGTGTAGATTGAGACCGTGATCGGAGATCGGTTTTGGAAGATTGGTGAGATCTAATTTTTTATACTCTCGAGTCTCAAGGTCCAAGATGGCGATGTAATCAGGTGATCGATCGGGAAGTTTCTGGAAACTGGAGAACGAGGGATAGGATCGAAGGATATCAACTGGCGGAAGGATAAGTAAGAGATGAAAGGGATATTACACAAATCGAATCGTGTGAATTCGAAAGCACCATCGATCGATGGCTTTACTCAACTTGACTATATCCATGGCTGGGATCCAATTCAGGCGTTGGTTCAACTGACTACAGGCGAGGTAGGCTAATCCACTGGGATGGTCTACGTAGATATCCTCGCAGGCTTCGAGACCATGGATTGGATGACATCGTTGGTTGTTGAGATTTAGAACGGTCCTAAAGAGACCTGAATCCCCCAAGTCATCCGGATGATGATCATGACCGATTTTTGAAGATAAATTTGGGGTGACAAGAGCAGTGGAGACAGGTTTCAATCTTCCTCGATACTCATGATGAGTGACTCGATGATCAAGGAACTCATAGAGTAGTTTATTCGGATGCTGATAGGGATACATGATGATTTATCAATCCTTCATTCAGCTCACCAGCTTCTTGGATCGTCGGCTTGAGCCAAGCGATCAATGAACCAAATGTGATGATGATCAAACTAGGCACGAGGATCGAAGTCATGATTTCTTGTGACTGGGCAAGCTGATGGATGGATGTGGTCTTGCTCCCTCAACCAAGTGTAAGTGAATAATTAGTGTACTGTAGGCTGAAGGATGATACTCGATGAACCCAGTCCTTCAGTATCGAATCCCTGATCTGGTGGTGGTTCTTGTCAAGCTAAGATTAAGTTAATGAATGTACTTCTATAATCTATCTATCAAGTACTTCTGAGGTTATCTTGCTCGATACCACCCACTAACTAACTATTTGTAAGAGTTCAATATCTTCTCATCATCCCCTTCGCTCTCTTCCTTTCGTCGGGGAGTCCATTAATTGTACTTCATACATACATATTAAATGTATAGGTGTAGTATACTTGGTATTCGAATCTGGGACTTCTTCCTTCGAATCGTCCCTCCAGCCCTTATGCGCAGAGCTATCCATCCATCTACCCATCCATCCATATTGATCCTCCAACTTCACACCATCCTCGTGGACGTGATCCACTCCGCCATGGGATCGATTAGCGATATCCATCAAGCATGATCGATATTGGAACGTGGTGAGTAAAGAAGTAATTTACATTGCCAAATAAACACGATTGAGATTAACATCAAGTTCATCAGTATCCGCTTGAGCTTCCAGCTAGCGACGCTCACAGCCATTTAATAATTACGTGGCATCCTTTAAGTCCTTGGAGGTCTAGCCTCGGCTCAACATCTTCATGACCTCCATCCACTACAGTTCATCTCTCATCACTCTTACTCAAAACGCCGACCCGGACCCCCCTGGATAATCATCATCAGGTGATGGGGTACATCTGCTCTCCAAGGGACTCTTCACCTCTCCCCAACAGGCCACTCTCTTCGCTCGATCGATGACGGGTCTCCTGATGGACCCCCAGAGCGAACAAACCCCGCTGGGGTGATGGGCGGAGGATGTCCAAAGGCCCGTCGAGGATAACTATGTCCATCTATTCCGTCGAGTACGCTGGCATATTTATCACTTACACGAGGCGGATTCCAGAGTCGCATTCAACCGTGAGACACCCAGTCGCATGCATGCAATCTCTATGCATACTCAAGTATTTGCACAGCAACAGATCAATTTTGGTTGGGAGACAGAAGATACATAAATACATTAAAATATGTAATGTGAGAAGAAATCCAAATTGTCGTAAAATCAAAATGTCTGAAGAACCTAAAGGCCTGGCCCGCCCTCGCCCACTACGTCCATGCCACATTCAGATTCACATTCCTCAACCAGA
Source organism: Puccinia polysora (assembly GCA_025617555.3). Taxonomy (NCBI): domain Eukaryota; kingdom Fungi; phylum Basidiomycota; class Pucciniomycetes; order Pucciniales; family Pucciniaceae; genus Puccinia; species Puccinia polysora. Next base: position 2,668,720 of record CM062630.1, on the reverse strand, counting down.
CGGCCAACTTCATCGTCCCGTCGACTCCTCCCTAGGTCGACACTGGCTCTCAAACTTCCTCCCCTTATTCATTTTTCCCCACCGGACGTCTTCTTAGTACATCTATGTCTCCCCCTCTTCTTTTCCCTTTGCTTCTCTCTTTTCTTGGTAAATCCCTTTCCTTTTCCTTTTCCTTTTGTGCCTCCCATCTCGATCCAGCGGCTAGCTTGTAGTTCCCACCTGTGGGATCTGACCTGAATCATGTCCTTCACCAGGTTCTTTGCATATGCAAAGTGGTCCATGCGAAATGCAAAATACCACTATAAAAAAAATAAAATAAAATAAACTCATTCTCAGCCTCTTGAACACAGGTGAATCAGCCTCCCTAATCAAGGGCTGTTTGGCCCTCATTGTTTGACCATCAGGTGATCTAATCAACCTAACTGGTCAACAGTTACTTCATCAGGTCTAATCAAAAGTAACTGATCCGCACTCATCACCCTGATAACAAGACTCTTGGCTCTCCAACAATGCTAAAACAACCACATGAGATATGAACTCCCTGCTTGAACCCACCTCTCCTTTCCTCCGGTTAGTCAGTCTCAGTAACCCCTCCATCACCTACCACCCTCCTCCTAAACCAAAACAAAAATAAACTTGCCTTTTTTCCCCCCTTCCGTATCTTTCAGTAAGTCAGTTGCAGCACCCACCTTCTCACTCTATGATATCTTGAATTTTCTGATACCTACATCTTGATCAGAAAAAGAAAAGAAAGTATACCACCCTGAATTTTCCCAGTCACTCTGTTGTTGAAGTTGAGAGCATTGTCACTCAAGTCTTTTGAAATCAATCAGTGTGCAGTGAGAAAAATGAATAATGTTGGCACCAGAACCCACTCTGATGCCTTGGAAAAAAACTTCATAAAAAAACTCTAATGCTCTGAAATCCTTGAGTTGATGGCCTCCCCACTCATACACCTTCCACAAGCTTATCAATACATGAAATATAAAATGAATAGGATCTGTGAATATAATTAGACTAAGACTATCAAATTGATCCTGTAAAACTTGGTCTGTAATAACAACCCATTTTCCTAAAACATACTACTTCCACAAATGAAAACTAATGTCTTCCTTATTTTGTATCTATAAACTAAGCTAAAATCTACATCTTCTTCTGTCATGATGCTTCCTTCCCCCCCCCATCATTATACAAAACAAGTGTCCTTTTTATAGTAAATACATCAGTAATAATGAGATTGATTTCACAGTTTGAAAATTGAGGCAATTGTTTGAAATCAAATTTGAAACTCCTCCTCTCCCAAATATCTGATTTGGGATTGATAGTATGACACCTAAAACCACCTTAACTACTTGGTGCATTCTTCTGACTAACCTCCACACCAAAGGCAAGGGACCATTTCATAGCAACCACTTAATCATCACTTGTGATTGAAGTTTGAATCTTTCATTTAAACTTTGAATAATTCCATCTTTTTTATTATTATTGAGATTTGGATCCTTTACATTTACTCAAATCATCCACCATGGAATCCTAGCCTAGTCAATCAATAGGCCCCCTATTTCCTAGATTCATTTGACTCATTTTTGATTCACCTGTATAAAATTAGTTTTCACCTTTCTTGTCCTGTGCATTGTCAATAAATTATCATTACAATTCAATCATGACCAGGATCTAATCTTATAACTTCCTATCTTTTACTTAACCCTATTTTTTCTCCATCTCCTTTTCATTTATTTTCATTTTCATTGAATTCTGTTTTCTGTTCATATCTGCATTTATATTATTTATCTTTCACTTAGCCTGAACTTTGATTACAAAATTCATTCTCATGTTTGATTTCACTGTACATTCCTTATCCGCTTCCTTACATTTGAACTATATCATAAATTCATTCTCAGGTTGTATCTCAGTCATTCAATAGGCTGCAGATTACTTCAAAATCACCAAGCTTTTCCCCTTCAGGTTTTTTACTCAGTGGTTTAATTTAATCCACTCTGAAACCTTCTGTTTAATTTTTTTTTGAATAAAAATTGTTCCAGCTTTCCTATCATAATACTTACTTCTGAATTTCAGTGTACCTTGAAGCATCAGCTTTGAAATTTTTAAGATAGCTTCCTAAATTTTAGATTTATTGTAAAATTTCCTTCATCCATTTGGAGTGCATCTGTCTAATTCATGTAATATGAGTATTTTGGAGTTTCAAGAACTGTGTAAAATTTGAAAAGTGGTCTCATTTGATACCTCAAACTTCAATTCAATGAAATTTACAAATCCATCTTCCAAATTTTTCAATTGTTTTCCTGGGCAGGTGGGGATGGGTGGGACTTGATATTTCAGATTTTTCAGTAAGAAAGGATCAAAATATAATATAATAGGTTCATTAATCATTGAAATTTTTGGTTTCCTTCCTTTAGCCATGAATTCCTGAAATGGATTACAAAAAAAGCAAACAAAATATAATAAGATAAGAGCAATAGGACTACAAAGATAGGAACAGATTTATGAGATAAAGCACTCTCAGGTGGGATATTTTTCTTGAAAGACAATGAGTGAGAGGTACAGTCAGGAGTTAAATGAAGAGAATCAAGTGAGTTTGAATTTCAGGATGAAGAATGTTAATTCTTAATAATTCTTAAATAGAAAAGTATAAAGGCCCCAAAGGGGGCTCAAATAACAACTAAAATATATGGGAGGAAAATTCTAAAAAAATGTAGGTAACAGCCAAAGGATGGGGGATGTAGACATCAGCAAGGATGAGATGATAGGAATAAGCATCCAAAAGGCAAGATGATTAAACAACTAAAGAAAACAAGAGTAAAAATCCAAAGTCTGATAAAGCTGATCAGATAGAGAAAAAGACAAACCTTAAAAATATTGGCAATAATATACTGAGAGTAATACAACTAGCAAGTTGAAGAGGATCAGTATTGGGAATGAGAGGAAATCAATCAGAAATAAGGTGAAATGTCAAAAATAAAAGGTGTTGTTAAAAGCTGTATGATTGGTATTGGTCATGAATTTGAAGCCATTCTTTTTGAAATATTTCCAGAGGATGCATTCTTTGGTTCCTAGGAGACTCTCAGGGAACTCTTGGATTATTTGGGATTCCATAAAATTTCTTCATTTTGGTGTTTAACTGCACCACTTACCACAATTGCCAATCTTAGACATTTGAAGCAATTTTGTTTGGTGTCTGTGTGGGGTAGGGGGTGGTTATCTTCCATTAAGCAATTATGGTCATAATCCAAAAAAATCCATGAAATTGAAATCCTGCTTCCAACTTCCTTGTTTATAAAGTAAGATAATATGGAGCCAAATTATTTTAAATTGTTGTTATTATCTTCCAACCATTTTATACAGCAGAACTCTTATTATTTGAAATTTTTTTTGATTGCAAGCTTCTATGCACTGATTCAATTTGGGTTTGAGAACTGGGGAAATTATGAAATCATTAGGCTAACATTTAAAGAGAGAAGTAACCAAAACAAAATAAATGAAAAAGCACAAAAAAATTGAAGAAGAAAAGAAACACCAAAACCAAGAGCTTAATGAAAGTGATACAAGCTATAAAAATAGATGAGAAAGAGAATGATTGATTGAAAGAAAAGACTGAGAAACCATTATGAATTTATTTTTACAGGATAAATAACAATAAAAACAAGATATCAAAATTTGATATCTAGGTATATTCTGGAAGAATTGAGGCATTGGTTTAATATTAAAGCATACAATATTAATTTTAAATAGAATCCATATTAGTTCAGTAACAGTGGAAAGAGACCCAATAAATGTGGTATGGGTGAAGAAATCAAGGGAGAAACTCAAGGAATTAGATCAACTTAACAAGAATTGGGACAATATGTTCAGGCCTAAGATTCATAAAAAAATACTTGCAGGAGGAAATAAAACAAAAAGAGAATATTGAGGTAAGCACTTTAGAGATGCAGGGTGCATCTGGACAGAGTATGGTGATTTAAATGTGAATTTGGATATAGTGTTATGATCTAAGGCATCATTTGGAAAGAGTTCTATTGTTTGCTTTGAGGCAGTAAACTGGTCATGATGGGTCATTTGTCAGAGTTGTCTGGGTATAAAAGAAGGTCCAAGCTCCTGCAAAGCCTGTTTCCAAGAATCATCCCAATCATCAAACCTTTTGAATTTATTGCTATCAACCCATCAAGAAGAAAAACGCTACTTATCCAAACCAAGTAATCAACAATCCCAAGTTGGATTGAAGGTCATTTTCGGACCGAGAAATATTGGAATCCTTGCAATGCTTGCAAGAGTAAACGACTGGTATGTGCCAAAGTTGATGGCATCTCAAGGACCCAAGGGAGATTGACAGCATTACCAATGGTGTCAATTCACTTGTAGCGTTGTGCCAGCCTCAGGAAGGGTAGCATGGTTGGACCCTTGATTCAAGGTTGTGCACAAGGATGATTTTGACAAGATTGACTTAGAGACTAACGCTCCTAAAGTGTTGATATCAAGTCAATGCAGATCTGGACACCTGTTGAGCATAGTCACCATCTCTGGTGATCAATGTGAGAGAATTCAGAGGTTGGACTCTGGCAGGGATCTCAAGTACATATGTACTACACCCGCAGAAACGCCTCCCGCCATTTTGACCAAATCTGACCTGGGCTCAATTCAGTCACTACCCTTGTAGGTGTGTGCACTGATGGTTCAAACCCCGGAAAGGGTGACTAGAGGCGAAGAACAAAATCCACTGTGGTCCACCCTTCCCACCCACCTAGATCCCAGTTGAAGAACCACTTCTCCATATTCTCGGGATCTTTCAGGGGCTCACGGAAGTTTTTTTCAAGAAATTATCGACACCATTCTTCTCCTGTAGTTTTGCTTTGATCGATACCCGAGGATCTCAGGCTCGTTCACAAAGGCAAAGTTATCGCCCTTCAAGTTATTGCACACAGTGAAACTCCCGAGCCGTTGCTTCACGCTTTCTCACCCAATTAAACTGGGGCGTTTGTTAGCGATCTGATCAAAACCGCTAGTGCCTCCCCTCCCTGGCTCGAGAGTCAAACCAATAGCACGATGACTACTATCCCAGATCTTGGTGTCTTTTTCGCCTTTTTTTTTAGTAGCTTTGATAGTGTAGGAAGCTTCCCATCAAAGAACAAGCGCCCGATTGAACAAATCGACGGGCCCATCCTTCAATCAAGGCCGAGTTGTATATTTGGTCGGCGTGGATGGCCAGATAAATTGAAATATTATTACAACAGTATTGCAAGTCGACTACTTTTAGGTTTTCAACTTGACAAACTTGGGCAGACTGCTTGATTCGGAATAGTTAAGATGATCATTCCGTTTCCAGACAAACAAGTGGATTGTTTTATGCCCCCCCCCCAAGCAAAAAACATCAGTTTTGAAGAAAACAGATAAGATATTTTTGAGTCATGTCAAAGCGCCAAGTTCTCATCAATTTTGCACTCAAACACGTAACGGCTTGACATTCCTGCAAAAAGTATCAGTTGTCGTCCAAACTAATGAGTCAGAAGTTGTCATGCCACAGCTCTTGTCATCGAAAACTCAGGAAGAGGTGAAAAAAGTAGGCCTTACCGACGATATAAAGTTTAGAATCCCAAACAGCAACACCAGTAGTTCCACTGATTTGATGACCATCATCTGCCAAAACCTGTTTCCAAAGAACAAAATTAACCCAATCAGGATTAAGGAATGCTTGAGGTGATGTTAGGAAAACTACATCAGAAGGTGTTATTCTGAAAAGTCCACTTTACCTGTTCAACTTTTAGCCTTCCGCCGTAGAAAGCATCAGAGCTTGTCTCGTTTGATATTTTCCAAATCTCCGAGGGAGAGATCAGATCGAAATTGTTGTTTTGGACACCGATCAACAGTTTTTTGAACTTGTGGAATGATGGGATTGCTGCGAAAAAAATCGATCCTTTCCTGGTAACATAAATATTATCGGCCAATCTAGGTAACTGGCCAAGTGATGAACAGCTCGTCAACAATCCCCAGGGATCTCGTTTAGTTCATGACAATTACGACAAAAGCCGCGGAAGGCTTTGGATGAGTCAACAACAAACAAAGAAAACAAAGGGAGAGCAAGTTGGAATTATTCCTAACTTTGAGTTCATCCGTTAATGCTAAAGTATGATCAGCTTGCATTTCAAATGCTCTGAGATATGGATCAAAGGTTGTAACCATGTATAATGAATCTCCAGGCCCCTGGGTAAGCGTTGAAAATCAAGGCAATCTTCATTTGTCGTTGTAATCAAGAGAAAATACGGATTAAAAGCGGAAGAGTTGGACTTACCCTGGCGATTCCATTCGGATGAGGATGCTTGCCACTGACGGCAACTGAGCAATTCAATTCGTCTTCAAAAGAGCAAAAAATCACGCTGTTGATCTACAGACAAAACCCAGGAGGATGGGCGTGTAGAGAAATATCATATTAATAAGCCAGTCTCCTTGTCATTTGAATCGAGTCACCATTCTGATAAAACTCAACTTACTTCGGAATCTGCGACGAAGGGCTAGTGAAAATGGGGTTGGGATACGCATACATGGTATTCAAGCTCAGTGAATTAGTTAACATCACACACCTCCAATTGCCGGGTCTGATTGAATCCGGTGCAAGGATTTCATAAAACAAATATCAGTGGTTAGGATCAAAATTTTAATAAAATAAAATAAGATGAAATGCGGACCACCTCACCCAAGCGGTTTTAGAACTATGATCGTTCGTAACGTAGAAAGACGTTTGACTCATGCCTACCAAACTGTTGGGAGTTATGATCAACTCATGGTCGATCGTGCTTCGATAGCTTGCTTTCGGATCTCCCAACACAGTGTCAAACACTTCAATCACGCTTTGAGCCCCGATCGAAGGAGCCGATTTGGGATCCGAGGGAAGCGAATGATTGATCAAGTAGATGGTGGCTTGTCGAGGACCGTGGTTGTTTTGTGTCGTTTGATCCGAGAGCTCCAGTTGGTCAGCAGTCAAGTCATCTGAAGCCTCGTTTGGGTGGACGAAAAGATCGATCCCATGAACGTAGATTCCCTGTTGGATCAATCGAGGGGGCAAATTGACCAATTCAAGTTTTCGGTGCTTGTGAGTTTTCAGGTCTAGGATTGCTATATAATCCAAAGAAGGTGGCGAAAGTTTCTCTGCTCTGAATGGCGTGCGAGGTAGGCATCAATCGTTACTACAAGATCAAGCGACCAGCTACCCGGCGATGTGGAGAAAAATACCCCAGCGTAAAAAGACTTGATGTGACTCAACTGCAGTAGCGTTTGTGCGGGTGACCAATATGCACGTTGTTCCAGAGTACTGCAGGCTAGATAAGCGAGTCCAGAGGGTTCATCTACCCATATATCCTCACAGGCTTCCAATCCAATCTTGGAACATTGCTCGTTATTGCGATTAGAACCGGCTCGGAAGAAACCTGCAAGGATAGGGATGATTACTGGTGGGCAACGAAGTCTCGAGGTTTCAGAAAACAAAAGGCCAGTCATCTTACCTGCTTGGTCAATCTTGGGTTTGACGTATGCGCGGAAGAGCGCAGAAAGGACGGTGACGACACCCAAGACGATCGATCCAGTTTCGACCATGGTCTGCAGGCTGGGCGGAAGGCGTTGAGGGTCAGTTCAAGGCTGATCTGCTCAGCAATTCAGGAGATCGACATACATACCCGGGTACCAATTACAAGTCCAGGGAATCTTTTGGTGGAAAGCAAGATTGAACTCGACTGCAATATTGGTTGCCTCACCTCTCCAGTTAAGGATGGCCGCCGACCTTTGGAGCGTCTACCACTCAGTCGTGGTATGCATCGTCCTGCGCCCCGCCCTCCCCTGCCAACTATACTTATTACCCATCCCTTTGGGCATTTTCCTTTCCGCTTGATCTTTGTCTCTTCTTAATCGCATCTTTCATAAGTATGTATCTTCTCATCACATCCTCGTATCTTCCCAATTACCCTGCAACGCCATACCTTTCATCCACCATCCCCGTCCCCTTCCTTCACCATTCTACGTCAATCCTGATCAGAGCTACCGATGATTTCCCCCGTAACCCCAACCTGCTCTGCGATCCTGCCCCATCCCATCAGTTCTGATTCGACCCTGGACCTGTCTCAAAAAAAATGAAAACAAAAAAGGTCACCCAGTTGCCTCCCGCAGGAAGAAGAACAATTTGTGATATCCTAGCTTTGTATTAGTGAGCAACCCAAATTTGCAGCAGCTCAATCCGCAGAACTCTTCTTCATAAAAGTGAAAGAGGACTTCAACAATCATTCAACCCATCACTACCGCAACTATTACCAAATACAGACTTGGTAAGATTTTTTTTTCCTATTTTCAAAAAGAAAAACATATATATAACAGAGAAAAATACTGCTTGTTATCTTTTCTTTTGGATGGGCAGGTCTTAACACAGAATCCCTCGAATTTGGCTTGATCTACTACTCAATTCAACAAAATCCACTCGGTGGAAGCTTGTCAGATGGCCGGATGGGAGTGGCAATGTCACTTGACCAGGATGAAAAAAAAAACAAGCTTAAATCTTCTGGCTGATTTGAAAAATATTTGATGGGCTCTGGAATGGAAAATGGACACAAAGAATGCCCCAATCCTGCAGTCCCTTAACATCCTCTCCAGCATTGAAGATTCTACTCATGTTTCCCCTATGCCTCCATATATGGCACCACAACACCCAGGCCTGCTGGACAAAGTTTGAGATTTTTAATTTTAATCTCATGTATTTTATTCAGATTAAGTTTCTTTCACATGAACACAAATAAAAAATCAAGGATCAAGTTGAAATTCCTTGAGAATTAAGGCTGAAATAAACTCAGAGTAAAAAAGGGAAGAAAAAAAAATTAAGAAAATTGAAAATGAAATAAAAATAAAAAAGTGAGAAAATTGCAACTCACCCAATAGGGCTTATTAAAGTTAAGCAACCCTGCCATTTTTTAATGGTGGGTTTGAATCCAAATCCGCCATGAAAAATAAAAAAAAACTCACTTATTTCAGATCAGATGTGTCAAAGTTAACATGAAATAAGTTGGTTTTTTCAAGTAAAGTATATGAAGGCCTTCACCAGCTCAACCACACGTCATTCCACATCATCACCCCTGGTTTCAAACTCCAACCTCATTGGAAAAAATTCTACCTCCAACCTCATCCAGAAATTTGATCCATTTCTCTCATCACTTCATCAATCTCATGTCTTCATTGCTATCCTCATTGTTCCATGACTCTCATCCCCTCATCAATTCATCACTACCACCTTGCTTCATAACTCTCATCAATTTATTGATTTCATCACATCCATCCTCTCACATTGCTTCATCACTTCATCCCACCTTTGATCACATCCTAACTCTCATTGCTTTATTGCTTCATCACTTCATCCCTGTTACTCTTTTTAAATGGCCCCTCAGCAAAAATCCCCCTGCAAGTCCACTCAACCAAAGCAAACTGGCTCAAAATTCTGTCCAACTAAAATGCTTGCTTTGGATCCAACAATTAAACATAAGTTGGCCAAACTCCATCCTCTAAGGTTAATGGTTATCTCCTGGTGGCCAATGAACTCAAGAATAAATCAAAAGTTAGGTTGGATCTTTCATCCAAACAGATGCGGGAGCAATTCAAGAACTATTTATCCAAGTACAAAAAATCCCACTCCATGTCAATCTCCACAGGCTTTGGCATCACCAACTCTGATAAAGCCAAAGGAATCACCTTGGTTGTTGATAAGTTGCACTCCATTTGTCCTTTTTATGTTCATATGGATGGAATCTTTGGAAAAAAGGCCAAAATCACCCCATTAGCTGCTTTTGATGCCCAACAATCTGAATCAGTTGAAGCCAAGGAATTGGCTGTGGATCCTAAGCCTAGCAATGATGATCCAGACAAAACCTATGAGTGGCCCCAATCCAATGTGGAGGAAGATATTCCAACACAACCAGCTCTGATCATGTCAACATTAGCATTGAAGAAACCTTCCTTGGATGCCTCACTTCCTTCTTTTGATTGCTCTCTTCCTGCAGTGGAAGAACCTGAAAACTTGGCCAATGAGGAGCAAGTTACTCCTGTATTGCCACTACCATCAACATCTACTCAAGTAAGGACCCAAGTTCTTTTATCTTCTGTGCGGTTAATCCCAACTGATTTAGATTGTAAAAAAACAGCCTCATCAATTCCTGATTGGCCAAAACCCAAGCCAATGGGGCCTCCCACATTTCCTTCAAATGAGAGTGACAAAGTTCCCACACAAACCTCCTCTGCAAATGGAAAGTGAAAGGACTCCAATTCCATCAACCTCAACCCTAATAGCTGTCAAAAGCAGAGAAACACTTTAAATTTTTCTGGCTTTGAGGATATCATGTAGATGAAAGATTCAAGTAAGTCCATTTATTGATTCTCCTTTCTTTCAAAATCAAGCTCATTCCTATTTGCCTCCAAAAAACAGTGAAATCACAAATTGAATCTGAAAAATTTTAATTTGAAAAGGAGAAGTGGGATTTTCAACTGGATATGGATTGTAAAAAGTGGAAAGATGAGAGTTTGGCTCATCAAAACAAATTGGATGCTGAGTGGCAAATCAAACAGGCTGAGCTGGAGTTTCAAAAAGAGGAAAAGGAGAAGGATCAAGAGAAAGAAAAGCTCCAAAAGGAGAGGGAAAGTCTAGCCATGAAAAAAAAATATAGTTTATTGGTAGCCATGGCTTGTATTGGTAGAAGTAGAACTGTTGATGAAAAAAAGGAAATTACTCAATTGCTTGGCTTTTAAATATATTTAATTTGATAAAAATTTCAAAAATAAAAACAAAAAAAAATATTTTTGATTGAAACAACGTTTGAGAGTATTTTTAGCACCACCCATGAACAAATATTTTTTATTTTTATTTATATTTTTTTCCTAAGGTATATTTTGCCACTGGTCAAGTCCTTGCTAGTTTTTTGAGTGGTTTTGTTAATTTTCATGGACATGGCCATCCTGGTATTAGTGTCCAACTCCACAGCAGGAAAAGTACAGTGCTTGTACTTACTTGCCGCACAAACCATTTTGAAAATGCATTTTTGTTTGAAATAAATCCCAAAAACCAAGTCAGGGAAGACAAATTAGCCATCAGATACTTTATATTCATCCTTGTTGTCAATAATTTTTCCATTTGATTTTTTGGTTGGGACCACCAGTAAAAAGGAATAGGAGGAGAAATCACCTTTTTCAATATGGGGAGAGTTGTAGAAGGATTCTGAGGTGAAGGTGATGTGAGGGGAGCAGTAAAAAGGAGTGAGGCCAGATCCAAATTCCAATGAGGAGAAGGAAGGGATATTTTTTTCCATCATAGCTTCACAGTTGGAATCAAATGCAAGTTTTCCTAATTTTTGAAAAATTTGGCCCAATATTTGAGAGACCTTGTCAGACCTAAGGTTCAAAAAGTAATACACTTTAGGGGAGGATTTGACAGCTTCTTTCTTCAAATATCTTCAAAATAGTTCAGAAGGCCGCATCAATTTCTGCCATCCAATTGCCCACATTTTTCCACCCCAAGATCTTGAGGGACCCACAGTGTTGAAATTTTTTTTTGATTGGTGAAGGAATGTTCTTACTGAGTTGATTTCCTTCTTCTCTTACTCAGAGAGTTCATTCAAAGGGACAAATTTGATGATTGAAACCTTAGCCTCATGATCCAATTGATCTTGAAAATATAATTTTCCAGAGCTGGAAAAATGGAATGGTTTGATATTGTGTTTGGCCTTTTCCAACTCTTCAGGGGAGGGTTTTTGAATTTTCTTGACAATTGAAGGATAAAGATTCAAGGGACGTAACTTGCCTGAAGACCAAACAAACTTTTAATTAATTTTTTCCTCAGTAACTTCCAATGCAATTTCAGAATCCTGCATTTGAGCCCTCCTTCTTTGTCAAGCCCTTTTCTTCCCACTTCTCTGTATTTTTTTCAAACTATCTCCTTCCATCTTTTTCCCTCCCAACCGTATACTTTGATTGGGGTGAGGATCAAGATGGAAATCCTTTAGTTGTCTAACATTTTGAGTTTTGTGGGAGGAGAATGAGTGGTCAAGAAAGGGTGGTAAAAGGGGTGGGATTTCCAATTTCATTGCATGGAATAAAAAAAAAACAAAAAAAAAAACATTCATTAGTACAGTAAAATCAACATAGATAATCAACAAAAATAGAAAATAACAAAAAATTACCAGTGAAATTTCCTACAAAAAAAAAGGAGTCAGTATCCTTGTTAATAATTCAATCAATCAATTGGTCAAGAGGAGGAGGAGGAGGATCTGTGATTGATTGGTCAATCTATGGAAAATCAATTGACTGATTGATTTGCCATTGATTTGCCATCAATTGATCAATTTACCAATCAATTGGAAATCAATTGGTCAATTGATTTGCCATGAACCAACCAATTGGTCAATTGATAGGAAATTGAACAACCAATTGGTCAATTGGTAGAAAAGTTATCAACTGATTGGTAAATCAATAGGAAATCAATTGGTCCATTGGGATGGAGGCAGATGGAAAAGGAGGAGAAGGAGGAGGGGGTGGCTTACCTAGAGGATTGAGAAATGTGGCAGGGTTGGGGGGTCCTAAACATGAAAAAAACAGACAATGAGAAAGGGATGAGGAGGAGGAAGAGGAGGTTGGGGGGGAGCTTACCAGGGGTTCTGACCAAAGGAGGAGGGGGGGGGGGTCCTAAAGTGATGCAATAAGTGGTGAGGTGGATGGTTGATGGTGAGGTGGATGGTTGATGGTGAGGTGGATGTTTGATGGTGAGGTGTAGGAAGGGTTAGACCAGTGGGAGTGGACCAGTGGTTGGGAATTTTTGGTTCTTTTTTTTGTCTCAGTACACCAAAAAAAAAAAAAAAAAAAAAAAAAAAAAAAAAAAAGAGTCAGCCTAGGATTCTTGGTTGAACAACCAAAACCAAAAAAAATCAGTGATGTGATATTTCATCTATTTAACAACCAAATGCTACTCATCAAAGTGAGAAAGTGTGAGGGGTAGAATCTGCTCTCTCATGGAAGAAGATGAGGGACCAGATGAGACAGGGATGAATTGAGGAGGATCAGGAATATTTTCTTCAAATATTTTGTCCCAATAATCATTGATGTTGGTGAGAAGGTTGTGAAGGATTACACAAGTTATAATCCAGTTGATGAGGATCTTCATTTCTTTTGAATTTTGAAGCTGTTTATGGATTTACCATAAGCTGGCCCATCTTCCTTTCAGGATTCCTATGGCATGCTCAATCCAAACTTGGGATTGGGAAATATGATAGTTGAAATGAGTTTTGGCTTGATTGTTGGATGGAACATTGCCATATGCTGGAACCAAATATTTCCCACTAGCATAAGCTGAATCAGCCAGAAGGTATTGATCTTGGTCAAATTAGTTCTCTTTTTTTTGGGCAATCCGCATCCAATTGAAAACATATGAATTGTGACATGAGCCTGGAAGGCCAGCATGGAGGGATATGAACTTCTTTTTGTTATCAAAAACATGTTTTAGTGACACAGAGTATCTATACAAAGAGATAAAACATATTTTGTCAGTGTGTTATCAAAGGTTTTGTAAAGAGATGAATTGATTGCCTTTTTTTCCAATCAAAATAGTGGTTTCCATCTAGCTTGGGTTTTTGACTCAAGGAGATAGTGGTTCCATCAACAAAACCAATTCAACCGGGAAAGCCTTCAGTCTGCATTACTTGATATATCTCCTTGCTTTCTTCTTTTGTTGGCCAACAAAGGACTGAGCAATGGAAAGATAAGATAGCAGTCATGACTCTTTTGGTGTATAAGTCAATGGATCCATAACTGACCAAGAATAGATTTTCTAATTGATGAATTGCTTCTCCATTTCCATTTGATCCCAATCTACAAAGAGCAATAGCCAGTTGGATAGCTGGATTGCATTGAGGATTCCAATAATTTTTCTGGAAGATGTGGTGGTCTTCAATCATCTGCAAAAGTTTCATGAATGAAGCAAATAAAGTTTGGAACAGTTGCTGGAAGCTTAAGTCAGGGAGGAGATGAAGCTTTTGCCTTTCATACATAGGTTTGTGGAGAGTGTGTCTTCTTGGAATCATGTATTGATTTTCCAATAGAAATTCAAATCTAACCAAGTTGATTCCAAATTGGAGTCTGAATCAGAGTCTGAATCAGAGTCAAATAATAAAAAAAGTTCAGTCAGATTTTCTGTGTTTTCAACTTGCTGCCTGGAAGTTTGATTGGGCATGTTGAGAAAGATGGTGATGTGATGTGATGTGATGAGGGAGATGATGATGGGATGTGTGTGAAGTGATGGGGATGTGAAGTAATGGAGATGAGATGTGTGTGATGTGATGGAGATGGGATTGGTATGGATTTGCTGAGGTGGAGGTGTGGATGGGTGTTTTGCATTCAATGGATGGTGGATGGATGATAATGGCGGGTTTGATGTTTGAAAACACCATTAACATGAAACCCACCAGTTAGGGGGTATGTGTATTTCAGAAACCCGCCATTAAAAATGGCGGGTTTCTAATGGCAGGTTTTCTAACTTTGATACACCCTAATTTATATGGTTTTTTTTATTGAATTTTTTTCCCTATTGCATGTTACATTTCATTTCAAAACTCTTTGGTTTCTTTAAATAAAATTTAAATTGCTCATAATATTAAATATTTGGTATTACATGCATGCACTAGAATTATTTTGAATGCAAAATCAATGATGCAAAGTTTTTCTCAGGTTTTTCATCAAGTCACAGATATTTTTTTATCCGTTTTTAAAATAAATCCCAAAACAAGTTCCAGGTTTTACGCATAGTGGAAGGTGCAGCATTTTTTTTAATAGTGATTTCTAATGCAAAGAAAAATTCATTGATAGTTATCCAAATTCATCACAGGATGCTTCATAGGAGGATTTGGGTTCTTGCAAATTTCAAAGTTTTTTTGTATTATTTTCCCACATTTTGAAAACCCCTCTGTTTCCTATATTTATATTAAGTGTAATAAATAAATGGAACTGGAAGATGATCTCACACATAAAATTGTTTTTTCCTGAATATTGAGGCTATATAACTTCATTTATGAACAAAAAATTTGCACAATTCTTCATTGGATGTGACACAAGAATCACATTGAATTCTTTTTTCTTATTGTTCCTTAGATATCCATAAAATTTAGAATTGATTAAGCTTGGAAAGAAAAATTCCTTTTTGGTAAATCCTGATCAAAATTCTAGTTGAAATATTTCCACCAGAGCAATTTTTTCCTTCAAGAATTTTTTAAAATAAAAGAGGCTCTCCAGAGTTCTTTGAAATTTCCTCATTAATTAATTGTGTTTTCCAAATCCATCTTTCATATATTTCTAAAATCAAAGGATTTTAAAATATAATGGTGTGCCATTTTATTTTCAAAAAAAATTGAAATTTCATGCAAACCCATACACTGATTCAACATATTCTAGAGATTAATTAAAAATGATTTGAGTACAAGGTCTCATTGATGGTCTTGGAAGAGAATTGTTAGAATTTTTTATTCAATATAATTCCTCTGCATTTCCTTATTGAAATAGGGCTGAAGGATGGTGACAGGGGAGGGCCTAAATTTGGTGGTCCCAGATTTGAACAAGAATTCATCTTTCAATCCATCATGTCTTTCTATATCTCCAATCAAATTGCTTTTTACTATCTCAGAATTCAGAAAATATTTCACTCTCAACTAAAACAATATTTTGTTCATTCTTTTCATTTCAGTTTCATTATAAGAATTATTTACCATGAATTTTTTTTTGTAGATATTTCCATTGGTATCAAATCCATATATTTTACTTTTTCCAAAAAAAAAACACATTTTTGGTTTAGATGCAGTATTGCTGGTGAGGATGATAGAAATAGAGATTTGAAGACTTATATATTGATAAATTTCAAATAATTATTTTAAATAATCTTTCAATTTTCAAAATGAGGTTTTTAAAATTGTTAGAACAGGGACACTAAGAAGAATTTCAAGCCAAGAAATCAATACAAATATTGGACAATTTTTGATCAGAGAAATTACCAAAAATGGTGATGATTTTAAATTCAGTGAGAATTAATTTAATATTTAAAAGCCAAAGCACATTAGGAGGTTTTTAAAGAAATCAGAGGATTGTTTATCAATATTATTTAATTTACATATTTGTTAATTTGAAGAGTTTTTAACTCCAGATTTCAAGTTTATCATATAATTGAATCACTTGCTAAATCTTTCCAAGGAGTATATATATATAAGTTAGCCTTTTCTTTGCTTACTTTTGAAATTTTAAGTTTTTTTATCAATTTATTTCAAATAATCCTTTTTCTATTTTTTGTTCTATTTCATAAAAACAAATCCAATAATTACTCAAAATGAAATAAACAAATGAAAAACAATAACTTCCATCATATATAGATGAATATAAAAAATCTGATTTATTGTAGAAGTATTCATAAAAACATCAAAAATAATATTAGCCAAATGGAGAAGTGTGTGTTCTACCACAAAAAACTATTGTAATTCATTCATCATGAAAAAGAGGGGATAAAATTGATCAATGATTTTCACCCTCCTGAATTTTAGCAACACAACTCCTCAAACAAAACATCTCTTCATAATATCAATGAGATAAATTTTTATATGTACAAAATAAAAAGAATTTTAATATAGTTCCAATGACAGTTCATCAAGGCTTTGATTTACTTTAATAAATTCTCCACATCAAATATGAATGATGTTAAAATTTTGTGAAAGGATAAACCAGAAGTTTCAGGTTGTTTATCAATTTAAAGCAATATATTTTTGGATAAAGAAATTTTAAAAATAAGGAAATTCAATATATCAAGATTGATTGGTGTTGAAATAAGAGGCCCTTAGATAATTTGGATTAATAATCCAGGGGTTTGAAATATTTCAAGATTAAGATATGCAGGTCCATCAATGTAGAAAGGCATCCTGATGGGACTTGTCCCAAAAAATGGAGCAGAGTTAAGGAAGGAAAACCATTCAGGGTGAATTCCTGGATCAGGAAAGCTAATTTTTATACAGACAACTAGGGAGCCACCAAAGGAGGCCTGAGAAAAAAAAGGAAAACCCAAAGTGGGCCCAAATAAAAACAAAAGAGTTGGATGAGATAGAATACATAGAATTTAGGGACAAGCCAAAGACTGAGAGAGATAATAGCTGAGATGCAAAAGAGTAAACAGCTGGAGGATGATATATCTGAGGACAAAGACAAGGATAAATGCCCAAAGGCTGAAAGGCTGAGGATATACAGAAAAAAACAGAACAATTCTGGACAGCTGAGGGCTTATTAGGATCAACAGTCAGAGGTATGTACACCACAATAGCTAAATGAATAAAACTAATAAGTTGGGTTAGATGGTAAGAAATGAGAGGCTTGGAGAATTCATGGGTTGAATTTCAACAATCACAAAACTTAGGACAGGAGAAAATATACTTTACAGAAACAATTGTGGAGAAATATGGAAGCACACTTTATTTTTCATATGATCAGATAAATAAAATTTTACAGAAAAATACTCCAACTAAGAAAACAACTGATTCAACCAATGAAGAATTATCCCTTCCAAATTATGTGAAATTGATCTCAAATTCTTCACATCTTTAATGAAAACCCACTTTTTAAACCAAAAATGAAAGAAATATACCCAGAAACATAAAAAAAGAAACAAAATACCAAATGCACAAATACTTTTTTTGTTTTCAATTTGCATTCCCAATCATTTTCATTTTTTAATTGGCTTCATTGCTTTCCATTGGATTTTGATGAATGAAAATAAGAAGATGAAACCATGTTCCGATTGAGAATAAATAAAATTAGCATTATCAGAGTTTTCACATTGGCCCTTACAAGCCCATCATTTTTAATCACAGGTTTATGAAAATAAGTTATCTCCTGACTGGTGTACTTCAAAATGAAATATTCAATTGAAATGAGAAATTAAAGGTATCAGAACTGACAAATAATCTGAATACTTTCATTTAAAAGAGGGAAAGATAAAATCCCTCAACATCCTAGTCAGTTTACCCAAATTTGCTTGGTAGAAGTCTTTCTAAAAAAATGCTGTGTATATTAATGTGTGGTAGGTATTCATTTGACAGAAGAGGAGCATCAAATTTCAAAAACATTTCAAAATTATCATAGATCACAACTATTGTGTGTTGAGTCATATATTTTGAGAATATTCAATATTTGGGGTAAGCTGATCTAATTTTAATTTTTTTTGCAAAACAGTTCAAGCCAGCATGGTACATACACGTTATCTCAGTATCATTTCAACTAAATTTGGCACTTTGAAGGTGATTTCAACAATAATTGCACTCAGAATGAATCATGTTGGAAAAAATGAATATTTAATATACTCAACCCTTCATCAAGTTTAAAATCAATTTATATGTTGAATCAGACCAACTATACTTTCCCAAGTATTAGATTTTCTCATAGAAAACAGAAAAACTTGAACAACTGGGAGTATGGCCTAGCAGGTTTGTTTTAGCCCCCCTCCACTCCTAAAATCATCTTGAAGGAATGGGTTATACCTAGAATCCATTAGGATAAAGTGTCCTTAAACCTAGGGTACTGTCACAAGGTGCCATATGAAACCACACATTTCCAAAATTGGCTTATCTTTCAGCCTTTCCATAGCCTTTTTGGTTAAGGATCACTGCTGGTTGGATTGGGAATACTCAACTTTGTCAGATAATGTCTTGGGTTCAAGGATAGTTTTTACTAGTAAATAGCTGCTGCAATTTTATGGTCAATGTACCAGCAATTTTGTTTGGTGCAATACTAGCCTGATTCATGACCACAGACCAAAATTGTGAGTCTTGTATTTCAAGGAGACCCTAGAAACTTGTCAAACTGATGTGACTTGGACACATGTCTTGCTTGTCTTGCAGCCTAGTATTGCTGGAAGGTGCAGGTACAGAAACTCCCCAAACTTCTGTGGTAATGCAGCCATAGAGATTGTGAAAAATTCCCAAAGCCAATTAATTCTACCGAAATGTTGATCAAATGGACTTTCCCAACCAATTTGTAAATTCAGCACCATATGATCCAGAAACCACGAGGTTTCGGCACATTCAAGGAAGCTTTTCTCCCGGGCTAATGCTATCAGTCACTAGTAAAGCCCACATTCCTTGGAAGAGAAGAGCAGTTTTACACAAAATTGAGGGCACGTAATGGAGCCACCTTGCTAAATACTCCAGAGGCCAATGGTATCTACCTCGGCGCGCTTAGCAAAGGGCCCTCTGAGTTCTGGGGCGGTTGGACATCATGGAAGTGGATGTAGGTTGAAAGATTAAATGCCTAGCCCGATTTGTTTATTTCCTCAAATATCTTCATAATTCAATATCGCTTAAACCATTACACCGAAGCAAACGTGGAATGAAGTACAACAAAAACACAATGATTTGGTCTCTTACACATAAGGTTGACGAGGTGGTATCCAGCCTGAAAGATGGTCACAAAAAGGTGAAAACAATGATTTGAATAAATCCAGACGACAAAGGAAGGATCCATGGGTAAATCAAATATCATACGAACCTGGTGATGGCCCGGGCGGAGCCGGAGGTGGTGGATTCATATATCTTGAGTAGGCTTGAGGTGGTTGTGCGGGTGCGGCGTTGGAGGGATAAGTGGGTGTGGGTGCATTCCAATCTAAGTTGAAAAACAAATCAAAACGTTAATGATCATCTAAAAAACAACTAAATCGCGGATTCTTACTTTGAGGCGGTGGTTGTGGAGGTGGGGCAGGATTTCCAGCGGGCATTGATGGATAAGCCTGGCTAGCTGAAGGTAAAGGAGGATACTGAGGTGTAGAGCCAGGGTAGCGGGGAGTTACGAGTGGGGTTCGGCTACCGACAAGAGGAGTTCGGTTTGTGAGCATTGGAGTGCGACCACCGTGAATAGGTGTACGTCCATTCGGTGCAAGAGAGGGTGTTTGGCGACCATATGTGTCAGTCCGGCCGCCGTGGGCAGCTGCTGTGGCAGCAGCGGCTCGAGCGGTGTATTGAGTCTGTTTAAAAAAACGGCCGGTCAGACAAGCACAGATACATTCACAAAGGGAAGACGAAAACGAACCTTAAAGGCATTACACAAGGATAGCATATCTCCAGCTTGCGTACCATGCAGCTCATATGCTCCAGGAGATACTTTCACATGCTAAAACAAGACAAGGGTGAGGTCGCCTTCACCAGAAAAGCCTAAAGCCCGATTGCTTACCCATGTTTGCATTGGGGAATTTTTGTTAGCTTTGAAGCCAATCAAAAAATCTCCGGCCACATCTTTGTTAATGCAAAAGGCATAAACAGAGCGATCAGGATTGGCCATAAGGTAAGTTTTCAAAAAGTTGGCTGAAACCGATACACGGTGTGTAAACAAAAGTTTTCAAAAAATCAACATTCCTCATAGGACATCTAATCATAAGCCAAAGTGTAGACACTAGGAAGAATCTAAGTAATGAATGCTTACCCATATCATCATAACTTCCTTTGTATTTTTCGTGTTGAATCATTTCTTCTACCTTTCTTGCCATGGCCCTAACATGGGAAACAATCAACTCATCAAGGTCTGAGTACGAGTACCGACCGCCAATCTTTAAAATCCTTCCTAAAGAAAATTCATTAGGTTTGTCTAGCTCCAGCACATCTAAAAGCTCAAGCAAAGACAAAAGTCAGTAGGTCAGTATTAATGCTGAAACGCTATCGTGCGAAACCTCAAAGGCCAACCAATGTGTTGGTAAATGCCCGTATCCACCTTCCAAGTGACAGCTAAATGGTCAGTTCCCCTGGAACTAGGCCGAATGACACAATCTCCTCGTTGTAAGTTTGCAAGGTGCTGCTCAGCCTGGCCAGCATTAAAGTTGTGAAAGTTTGGATGCTTGATGACTCTCTGAGTTCGTCGACTACCCATTTTCTCTTTGGGTTCCATTAGATTTTTGTCCGCTTCCATCAGGTCTTTGTTAAAATATTGATCGGTTTCAACTTTTTTTCGACAGGTCGAATTGGCGGCCACAGATTTAGGCTGAGAGTTTAGTTCTACCGTAAAGCGATCTTTATGGATTGTCATGACTAATGCCTGGGTAGTCGAACCAACTGGGAATTTGCTCATGTCAGGGACTCCTTCGTCCACCATGAAGTTTTGTTCAATGAAGCCCTCAATACCAGAGTCCAAACGGACAACCAGGCCGCGGTCACGAATTTTGATAATCTTGACCGGTATGATGGCCCCTTGTGAAAGTGTTGCTTCGTTTTCACCCGTCCAGAGATCAAACATCTGCTCGGGTGTCAAAGGCTCAAACTTGGCTCGATTTTCTTGATACGGGTTTTGAAGCTCTGATCTTATCTGGTACAGTGTTAGCCTTTTTTTTTGCCCCATCAAACGGCAGAGTTCCCCAGCAAAATCGTCCAGATTAAGATCATCCAATTTCGCGGCTCCGTTACCGCCATCAGCAGCTAACAAGTCACTGACTACTTGCGATGGTGGCTGCCCCGCGAGGTCTTCTTCGTCAAGCTCTTGGGCATCAGCAGCCATTTTGCGCGCGACATCATAATCTTCGGGATGTATTCGAGTGTCATCGAGGATATCAGGATCCGTGTCGCGACTCGCACGAAGATCGTCTTGCTTGATGCGCAAAAATCCTGCACAATTGTAAAAGATATTTTTAGTTACCAAGTTCTCGGTTATTAATTCGTTCCTCAGGCCAAGAGTGCCTTCCTATAACAAGGATGATTCAAAAGGCTCATTAGCAAAGTTCAATGCTGCAATGTAGAGGTAAATGAAAGTTGACCAACAATACTTGAGTTAGTGTTGATAGATTTAATCAACTTCTGGGCTTTTCGCGGACCCAGTCCACAAACGTACTGAAGGAGATGTTGGTAGTAATGGTCGTTAACAGCCCTGTTGATATCAACACCGACGGCATTGACAATATTGACCAGAGCACGCTCCAAGTACAATTGAAGAGTCTCTTTGGGTAAAAATTGTTGATCCGGATGGAATGGTATGGCCGTGAGATCTGAAGCAGCAGCAGCATATTCATTCAATGGGCTTTGGACATATCGGGCTAGCGCCACACAATATCTGCCAAGGGCAGGTAGCTCTCCGTATTCGTCTTCAGCCTGTTTACTTTGTTGGTTCAGTCTTGCAGTGTCATCTCTGGCTACAATAACAGGGAAGGCTATTCGACTGGCGGCCTCGGCACTAAGTTCACCTGCTTGCGAGCTCTCCTTTTCGATCCTAAGACGTTCAGATAATTCACCACACACAGTCATGACGTCTCCGAGCAGCCGGTGGGTAGACGCACTAAATCCACCAACGACGACGACGTCAGGACTACGCTGTTGCAAGAATGATGACAGAGCCGAACGGGTAGCGAGATCGCGCAAATTATCCAGTTTCATATGGTCACGAAAACGCCCTGCTTGATCCAAGTATATGACGAAAACGGAATCACGTTTGGGATCACCCGCTCCGTTTGAAACAGCGACAACCGAGGGGGTTTCGCCATCAAATAAATGACTGGGGCGGAAGGGTGCTACGTCTGCTCTCTGGTGGATGAAGGTTAAAAGTTAGAAAGATCAAATACCCTGGCAGAAAGCTTTGCTAAATGGTGGAGTTCAACTGACAAATTCGAGTTCATCAGCACATTTCTGGGCTACAAATTCCACCGCTTCATCCTTCAGATGATTCTTAGCCCAACGAGCAGCATCTGGAAGCAACATATGCTCAATCGCATACATGAGTATTTCTTCGCGGAGATCATTCCATTTTGCGGAATCTTCTGAAGCGACGTCTGACTTGAACATATCAACCAATTCTGTTTTGAATTGGTGATCGGTTTGCGGGTTAAGATGAACTTGAACATTGACCAGTAATTCTTGCTCAGCAGCCATGATTTGGAGATACTGTGAAGAGTGTTTGAGAGCGGAGAATGGCTTTTGGCTGAGATATTTGAATGCCTGGATAATAGAAAGATAAAATTAGCGGGTTAGACTCTTTCAAGGGTAGATCCTTGAGCAGAAATCTTACGAAATAGGGGTGAAGCTCATTGATCTTGTACATTCCACTTTCTGTTGGCGTCACGGTTACCACCCCGTGGTTTCGAAACAATTCTCGTACATGTTTTTTCAGCAACGGGTCCCGTCCAATGTCAGTGCTAATAATGAATTTTGCAGCTGCAGCAAAAGCACAATTGATTGAGCAAGCGTTGGTTGATAAGCAAAAGACCTGGAAAAGGATCAAGGGCCAAGAATCAATAAGCATACTACGAACCTTCTAACGCTTTCTTAGGCTCTTCGAACTCGGTTTCTGGGACACAAAACTTTTCGGCGTACGCAAAAGGAAGCAAGGGTGGATCGCTCTTTTGATGTTTTTTGCTAGGGCCCAGTATGTTGGATGTTAATTCACGAGCCGAAATACCAATCACTTCTGCCAGACTATTGATGTGGGTGTTTTTGGTACGTTCGTATCTACTTTCACGAAGCGCCTTTTTGTAGCGAACGGCTTTTTTAGCATCGGTAGCAGGCCCATTCAAACCATCGGCATCAAGATCAGCCAGAGCATCGGCGTCATCCCGGACATCAGCTTGGGCTTCCCGCAGCCGTTGTCCATACTTAAGGGTAAGCCACTGCATCAAATCAGCAACCTCTTCAACTGATTGAATGGCTGCGAAACACTCCTCGAAGTAATCATCTTCATTACCGAGTTTGCTGAACAAGCGTTTAAGACCCTTCTTACGCTCAAGAAGAGCAACGTACCTCAGGGCAAGGGTGTGAACTTTCCAAAGCTCTTCACGAGTCAAAAACTGAATGTCACGATTTTGAGAATCATGGTGCTTGGGATCGTGATAAGTGATATAATCTTGCCGATGCATGAAGACGAAGGGGACCTCAAAGTACTTGCTTAGATAGAAGTCTAAGACATCCTTGACGGCAATGATAAAATGTCCTTTCATGAGTGGGTAGAATCCGTTGGGATCTGGCGCGATGAAAGCTTCGGTGCAACGTTGCGAAATTCTTGGTGCAACCCATTCGGCGGCTCGTTCCAGTTCTTCAGGTCCGAGGACCGGTTCAGTCGAGTTGGCATTGGCTAGACCAGCGGAGGCGAGTTGTGTTCGCTCAGGGATGTCGAGAAGTCGGATCGCTTCATCGGCTTCAGTTAACAAACGCTCCTTGATTTCACTCGGTTCGAAGATGTCCTTCAACTGAACCGCCGAAGTTTTAACTTGAGCATCTTCCCCATCGATATCGGGGTCGCCGTCTAATATCACATCTTCGTTCTCCTCGACTTCTAAAGCCCAAGCATAATCATCTCCGTTACCAAATACTTCAATGACTTCGGACCAAGATTCTTTCGTGATTCCAGATACATCGGGTGCTAAGGCGCCCATCAGGCGACCAGCCTGTTTCTGCCGCCCCGAATGAACCTGTGAGGAGCGGCTAGCCTTGTCCTTCCTTTTTTTTGCTTTTGACGCAAGATGGGTGGGCTCGTCATCGGGAAACTCGTCCTCTTCAATAAAGTCATCCAGCTCGTCATCACCGCCAAGTGGACCGGGAGGACGTGAGGATTGAAAATTATCGTTTTCATCATCAAAAATTCGATGTAGGTCGTCTTCAACGTCTTGATCAATGTTATCAGAAGCCACAGAGCCAGCCCGTCGTAATCGCCGCTGAGATCATTGACATTATCGAGTAATCAGTGAAGAAAATTTTGGGATGAAGGGTACAGGCCGACGCAAGCTCAAGCTAAAATGTAAAATACCTTCGTTTTCCTGTGAGAGGAAACCCCTGTGTTCTCGGCCAACAACTCGAGATCATCTTCGTCCAAGTCGTCGTCCTCGTCTTCATCACTGGCGGCTAGACGATCGGTGCGGTATGAAATTTCAAAATGATGTTCCAATTGATGGATTTGATCCGAGAGAAAAATCTGGGGCGTACCAGAGCGATGTTTCTTACGGTCTTTATGCTTACTTCGGTGACGGTGTTTTCGCTTCCGTTTCCGGGATGCACGATCATCGTCCTCCGACTGAGCATCTTCCTCCTCCTCTTCGTCTTCATCAGCAATGAAACCTGGCATGCGAAATTCATTCAGCTTGATATGACCCTGAATGTACATACATACAATGCATGTGAGGAAAACTTGCCTTCACGAACTGCCCTTTCCTCTTCACTACCTTCTTCTTCCTCCTCGCTACTGTCTTCTAAAGGATTGTGCGCCACTTCATCATCCTCCACAGGTTCGTTTGTTCCATACTCCGGATCGAGGTTATGTTCGTCTCCTTCCATGGCGATTTGATGACGAGAGGGTACAATTGCGGAGTCAATCTGTCGTTGTAGCAGCTGCCAGCGAGTTGGTGGTGAAATGATGGCAACTATTTAAATAAGTACAATGGATGAAACCCAAATTGGGGGGATGGTGATCAGTGTCACAGCGTTCGCATGTTGACAGCGTTGTGAAATCCTCCCCGCAACTCCAGGGCAAGATGGGGGTGGGGTGCCCGCGGATGCGGAGACGCGGCATGTTCATTGCCTGTAGAGAATGGGAAAAGGGTTAACCCGCCGCTAGGCTATCCTAGTCGGCATATGCATTTCCCAGAATGCAGTACATGGGGTCCTTACATTGCCAGCCCAGGACATCAAAACGCTTGGTCTCAAAAGCGTCTCTTTTAAAAAAAGATTGATTTCACATATCACAACAAAATCTGATAATGAATTCAAAAACTAACAAGAATACATGAATAAATTTTGAATCAAGCCAATGATATAGGTAATAAAAAAAAATGCAATTTGTTAGAAAAAACTGTTTTATGAAAAAAAATGGGAAAGAAATAGAAATCTCTGAGCTAAATGAAAATACTAGGTGGTGTGAAAACTGTCATGCAGAGAAAATATGTCCATATTTATTTCATAGTTATAAGATACTCTCACATATACATTTTCAAATTAAATGCTTGTGGGATTACAAACATGGACTTATTTGTTGCTCAACAACCCAAATAAGTATTTATCTAGAATCTATATATGAAGTATGTAGGGTGAAAACTCATATACAAGGCGTTTAAATGGACATCTGACTGTTTTTCTCTAAATATAAAAATATTAATAAACAATAGAGACATTCATGAGAGACTTCAGAATAAGAAAAAAAAATGATACTTTCACTGTATATAGGTAAAAATGATAAAAAATAGATGAGAAATTGATATAAAATAAGAACTATGTGTGTTTTTGGGTATGGAGATAAAAAATTCTAGAAGATAATGAATAGAAAAAAATGGATTGAAACTTGGAACTCAGTGAGAGATCCTTGGAATATTGATATCAAAATTAGTCATTATCTTTGTATTTTGCATGGGTCACAAAATGTTTGAATCTGCTGGAATTAAGAAGGAATTTTTTGAGTATTGGAAAAAAAGGAAGCTTTCCCAGGATTTAGAACTAACTGAGATCACTAGATTAAATGCATTATTTATATAGTTTTTTTTCCAAAATGGATTTGATTGAGTTGATATTGTTGAGAACAAATAGGGAGGTGATCTATGGATTAAAATTGATTTAAGAATGGGAAAAGATATGTTGGAGAGCTTTGGATGCAATGAATATATTGGTTCAGGGGGGAACGTCCAGATTCCGATTTGCAAATCAACAAAACTGGAACTTTTTAAATCACATATAGAGAAGCAAAAATTAATTTATTTCCAATTTTTTATTTATATAAATTGAATTCCTGAGTAGAGAATTTATTTTGGGAGAAAAGTACGAGTTTATTTAGCTGGCTAAGTTTAGAGAAAATTTGAAAGGGAATTATGAGGTTGAAGAAATGGGAATCATCAGATTTTGCTTTGTCAAAGAATCCAATCTTTTGTTTGAATAATTTTAGAATGCACTGTGCACCAAGGAATCCCAGTTGGATATTTAGAATTAATTAGTAATAAATTTTCACAAAATTTGAATCAAAATTATTGAGAAATTGATGCTTTTGAGGGACTAGAAAATTTGAAAAGTTATTATGGCTTCTGGAGAAAAGAATTATTTTATTAGTGCAGATTTTAGTCAGGAATTTTCTGTTTATTTCTTGATGCGCTGGATAAATGCTGGGGAGGATTAAAAAAACATCAGCCTCTAAAATGGTTAGGTACTTTTCAGATTTTAAGAAGGAAGATGAGAAATTCAAATTATTATTTTCTCAAATTTCTCTGGCTCAATCCCCTTTTGTTTGATGAGAGTCATCCAAAGAGAGGATGATTCAATCTTGAGAGAGTTCATAATTGATATTTCACTGAAGAATTTGAGGAGATTCATCCTTAGTAATTTCCAAATTATGAAATTTAAAAGAAGGGAAAAACCAAGGAGATAGAGAAATCAGAAAGAAAAATTTGGGTTGAAGGAGGATGGTTTTGAATTTGAGAAATTATCCTGGTCAATGAGGCAAGGAACTGTGCTGGGGTGATTCCTGACCATTAAAATATTTCTGGTGAAAAAATATGTTTTATAGGATTTGAATCAGAGATAGTAAATGATTTTTTAAAATAATTATCAGCAATTTCATAATGTTGGGTGTAAAAAGCAATAAAAACATTGTATATTTTAAGAAAATGAATTGGTTTTTGTGGGAAAATCCCAGTAGAAATTATGGTTTATTCAAATAATAATGTATATAATAGTTTTTTAACTGTGGCTAGGTTTCTAGAATTGAACAAAGGCCACTCCCCAAAAAGAAGACAAGATTTCATTACAGCTTCTAAATTTATTTTTGATGTTAGAAGATAGTTGATGAAGCAAAGGATTAAATTTATCTTTGAAACTTTTATTATTGTTTTTATAAGTCAATTTGCACTCTAAATAGGGTGTATCAGAGTTTGAAAACCCACAATTAGAAAACTTCCCTTAAAAATGGTGGCTTTCTGAAATGCACCTACCCCCTAACTGGTATATTTAAAAATGGCGGGTTTGATAGAAATGGTGTGTTTCAAGCATCAAAACTGCCATTTATTCAAATAATCCATCATGAAAAAACACCCCTCTGCATCATCAAATATACAGAAGCATCCTCCATCAAAACAAACATACCTCCTGTCCCCCCTTTGCACATCAATAATCATCCAGCTTCAACTTTCCATCTCACAGAATACAACCAGCTCTTGGAAAGCAAATGTAATATTGGAATGGGAATTTATGTATTTCATTTGTAATTCCCTTGTTTGACCTGGGCATCTGGACATTTGATGTACTCAACCAATCTGTCCTGAATTCATTGAAAATCATACCCCTGCTCCAGAAGTTGGACCATACCCCAATTCAGATCTTGAATTCAGATTGCAAGTTAAGCTTCTCAAAGATTTAAATTAGACTTACCAGTTTTCCATCAAAGGCAAAATTATCTAGCACCCAAGAGTTTTCAACTTCTCCATGAGATCATGGATTCTTGGTATCTTGCTAACATTTTAAACAATGAATTTAGGAAATATAACAATCACTCAAATCATTTGGACCAATTTAAATTATTTGCTCCCAAGCTGGTGATTGTTCACAATCTGTAATCTTATCATAAACTGGCCATCAATGGGATTCATCTGAACGGAAGCCTGGCAAAATCTAATGGAGTTCATCTGGAGCACATCCACCAAGCCAATGGGATTAATGGGGAAGCTAAAAAAAATTCAAACTTAACAACCCGTAAGCAATCCTGATTGGTTTGTACTCTTGAAACTGGTGATGACTGATGAATTTAACTAGCAAATGACTGAGTTTTATGTCTTGGTAAACCAGAGATCCACTGGTAATGGTCCATCTATCCTTTTATCCCCCTCCTCCTCTTCTGGCTGGTACTAAACAAAATCTCCCTTCTTTTTACATAAAACCCAAACAAAACCAGGAACTATCCAGATGGTTAGATTTGGAGGAGACCTGTATTATGAAAAACCAATCTTGGCTGTTGAAGATTCAGACTAGAAATCATTGGCTTTCTCTCCCTCCATTTCTTCATTTGTGAAACAAACCACTGTCTAGGATCAAATCAGCCTGACTGCTCACAGTCAAACAGCCTCCTCTCTCTTCTGCCTGCTCAGCTTGTTGCATCTTAAAATTGACTCTACCCATTTCTTTCCTTTTTCTTCTTTGAACCTCTTGACCTCATGATTATGTCTTTCTTTCTCACTCAAAATAAAAAAAAAATTAGAACCAATTGTGTCACTTTTTATTGATTGCCTAGCTCCCCATTCTTTATCCACAATTAGGAGAATGTATTTGACACATGCTTGATTCAATAAGTCTCTGGAGCAGAGGGTTATAAGACCCAACCAACAAGAGAGAGGGTCAGATCAAGGCCAGTAGTTTGTGTGAGGTGCCTTAACTACAGAACCAAGTCATGAGATTGGGAGTTAAATACAGTAAATGCACATGTGATGACCATCATGATCATGAGATAGGAATACTGCTTTGAGGAAGAGATGATGTGATGGTCACCTCTCAATCATGGGCCAAATAAAAAGCTAGAGGAGGGCATGCATAATTGATTGTGAGATTTTTTAGGAGTGCAGGGAACTCAGGACCAATTTGGTGGATGTGGGTGATCTACCCTCATTTGAAAACCATGTCTGCACCCTGCCCTGACTCTTCAAGATTTAAATATTCATTTAATTATTTCTCCCCCTCCAAACCTTTTAAATTAGGAGAAGAAAAGATTTGGATGCCCAGGTCAGTGCTGGTTTCCTGGTTGCTGGGATGGCTGAGTGAAAGTGGTCCAAGGCCAATTGAAGCGCCACCAATCACATCAATTGGGATTTTCATCTCCAGTAAGGCCTGGATCACACCAATCTGACTGATCCCCCTGGCTGTTAGGCTAGAAGACACACTGTGGCAGCTTTGGTTGAAGAATGACAAGGGTAGGCTGCAGCAACAAGAAAGGCAGAAATTGTTCCCAAGATGAGAGTTAAGAGATGGTTGAAGATTGCCAGGATGAAGTGAGTAAGAATGCTGAGAGGAGATTGAAGGTTTCCATTGAGAGCATAGTGCGTACTTGTGGTCCATTTTTATAGGCAAAACTGGTTGGCCCTGCAAGACTAGCTGGAGGAATTTGGACTGGTGCTGCTACATGGTGGAGGATGAATTGGATTTTGGACTGATGGCTTAAGGGTGGGACTGGCTTTTGGCCATTTTTTTTGAGGTTTTGGGCACCATATGTACTATAATTGAAAAAACCCCACTTATTTGGGGGTAACTCTGACACCCCTCTTGTGAAATAAGTGGTTTTGTTCATTTTTTAATGGCTGGTTTGAAATGGTGGATTGGTGTTGAAACCTGCCATTAAAAAAATTGTGGGTTCCCCAACTATGATACACCCTATTGACCATAGCCTTACTCAAGGCTCTCTGCTTTCAGTTACTCTCTACACTTCAAATAATTCTGATTTTATTCCTTCTAAATCTTTCAAATTTCCTGATAATTAAATGTCTATTGGATTTTTTGTTTATTTTTTCACCCACTGGCCTTCAGCCCCTTCAATATTTGCCAATCCAATATTGATAAAGTTTTGGATTTCTCCCTTAATTTGGAAAAGAAACTTGGAGATATATTTTAAAAAAGGAATACTAATATCATAGCTTTGATGTATCAAAATCTCACCCTTACTGCTTTTAATTCTAACAAATATCCCATTCAAATTTTTAAAGAATTCAAGTGGTTAGTTATTTATTAGGGCTTATCATATTTGGGGAACCCACCATTTTTTAATGGCAGGTTTCAACCCAAATCTGCCATTAAAAAATGAAAACACCAATTATTTCACAAGAGGGTTGTCAGAGTTACCCCCAAATAAGTGGGTTTTTTTCAATTATAGTATATATGGTGCCCACAACCTCAAAAAAATGGCCAAAAACCAGTCCCACCCTTACGCCACCAGGCAAGAAGCCAATTCATCCACCACCATGTTGCAGCCCTATTCCAAATGCCTGCAGCTATTCTTGCAGGGCCAACCAGTCATGCCTATTTAAGCAATAAAAAAACAGCCACCAATACCCATTCTATGCCATGTTTTTTTACAAAAAAATGAATTTCAGAAAATCTGTGGAAAAACCTTAATCCTTCAATGAATTTAATCTGTAAAAATTTCCATGTCACACCCCAACACCCATGCAAAAGAACCAACTAAACTTCTGGATTAAGGCAATATTTTCAACAAAAAATGGCCAAAGATATCCAAGCTTTCAATAAAAAAAATTGATAATGGAAACATGCCTTTCCCAGATGATATGGAAAGACAAAAAGTTGGCTCCTTTGCATACTTAAAAGAAAAATAATACTGGTTATCTGAATTCCCAATCCCCCAAAACAATACCTGCTTTCCTCCTCTAGGTTTTACACAAGAATAACCCCCTCATATTTGAACCCAGCCATAAAAAAACTGTATAGACCACCAAAACAACATTTTAATTCTTTCAATGGTTCTGAAATGGCTGCAACCATCAATAATTTCCTTAGCCCAACCATAGTATCTTCCCTTGTTGAACCTAGTACTTTGGTAATCAATTTGGATGAAACCTCTACAGTGAGAAGTAATTTGACTTCTTTTGTTTTTTGCCATTTTCAGCTATTCTTCTACCACTGAATTTGGAAGACCCTAACACTGAAATTAACTCTGTTGGAAAAAGGAAAGTTTTTTTGTTGGCAACCTGGTCCAGGGACCCCCTAATGAGTGATTTCCTATAATTTCCTAGCATGCAAGGAACAGTTTTGTCCCTGGGACACTTGATTGAGTCCAGCTAAACTCCTTTTTTCATTGAAAAAGAATTGGAATTCCCCAAGATCATCCTTTCCACCATTCAACAACTTGAAAATTTGCTGGTTTTATCCCCAATCCACATGAATCCTGACAATTCCAAAGAATATCAAACAAAAAACATGGTTGAGTCCCTCAAATACTATGGAAAAAAGGTGATATTTACCTCATCATACACCCCATTACAGAATGGCAAGGCCAATTGTGTCAAAAATAAACTTATGATATGGCATTGAAAATGCTACTATATGCATTTTTCCCCCAAATTTTCTGGTCCCTTGCTTATGGCCATGCTTATTTCTTTCATGATTTTTTCCCCAATTCCCAATTTAATACTAAAAACTCCCACCAAAATCTTCTACTGAATTCTCTAAAAAACTATCACATTGGATCTATTGGGCCAAATTTTCTTTTCCCACACATCTCAAAATGACCACATTGCAAATTTGGTGATTTTTCCATGAAAATGATATATTTTTGATTTCTGGATGATCAGGTCTGTCATATATTCTTATATTCTGGAACTGCAACACAAAATCTCTGAAATACACCAACATAGCTGAATTCCCAAAATCCCAACCAAAAATGCAAATTGCAACATCATTTCCTGTTTATTAAATTGAGAATGCACTCTGTTCCATTCATCTCTCCCTTGAAAACATGCCAAAAGATGAAATAGTAAATATAAAAGAACAAAAAGTTCTTGAACTCCCTGCCCATTTGGAGAATGATCTACCGGAATCCATCTCTCATTTCCATTCAGACAAAATCTGGCCCATATGGTAACCCTCTCTACAAAATTAACCTGACCAGATTTTTTTAAATTTATTTTTGAGATACCCTTGAAAAAATTCCTGGCATAAATTTTATTGGCACAAAATATGTATTTCCCATCAAAAGAAAGCCCAAAATTTCCATCAATACCTCAAAAGCCTTTTATTTTTCCAAAGGATTTCACCAAAACTTGTATGTCAAATGCTGCAAAGCATTTGCACCAAAAGCTCTCCTCTCATATTTTCATCTATTAATTTCTATAGAAATATTCAATAAATTTTTAATACAGAGTTTTTAAATCCCTGCTGCCCACCTGCATTCCCCAATAGAAGAACTAGTTTATCTTGAACCACCCATCTGTGTTTTCCCAGAAATGGCTGGACCAGCAGTGTGTTAAAATAGGGTGTACCAGAGTTAGAAAACCCGCCATTAGAAACCTGCCATTTTTTTTTACCAAACCTGCCATTTTTAATGGTGGGTTTCTGAAATACACATACCCCCTAACTGGTGTATTTCAAAATGGCGGGTTTCATGAAAATTGTGGATTTCAAACATCAAACCTGCCATTAAACCCGCCATTTACGCATCATCATCCATCCACCATCCATCACATCTAAAACACCCATCCACATCAGCAAATCCATACTGGTCCCATCTCCATCACATCACACACATCTCATCTACATTGCTTCACATCTCCATCACTTCACATCTCTATTGCTTCAAATCTTTATTGCTTTGCATCTCTATTGATTCACATATCTATTGCTTCACATCTCCATCTTCACACAAATCCCATCATCATCTCATCACCCCACATCAAATCACCATCTTTCTGAACATGTCCCATCAAACTTCTTGGCAGCAAGTTGAAAATGCAAAAAATCTGACTGAACTTTTGTTAGTATTTGACTGCCATTCAGACTCCAATTCAGACTCCAATTTGGAATCAACTTGGTTGGCTTTGAATGCTCTATTACAAAAGCAATATATGGTTCCAAGAAGACAAACTCTCCACAACCCTATGTATGAAAGGCAAAAGCTTCATCTCCTCCCCAACCTGAGCTTCCAGCAACTGTTCCAAACTCTATTGCCTTCATTCATAAAACTTTTGGAGATGATTGAAGACCACCACATCTTCCAGAAAAATTCTTGGAATCCTCAAATAGATCCAGCTATCCAACTGGCTTTTGCCCTTTGTAGATTGGGATCAAATGGAAATGGAGTAGCAATTCATCAATTAGAAAATCTATTCTCAGTTGGATATGGAACCATGGACTCATGCACCAAAAGAGTCATGGTTGCTATCCTATCTTTCCATGGCTCAGTCTTTTCTTGGCCAACAAAAGAAGAATGCAAGGAGAAATCTCAAGTAATGGAAACCAAAGGATTTCCTGGTTGCATTCGTTTTGTTGATGGAACCACCATCCCCTTGAGTCAAAAACCCAAGCTAGATGGCAACCACTATTTTGATCAGAAAAAAAAGGCAATTTATTCATATCTTTTCCAATTGCTTTGATAAAACCATTGATCACACACTGACCAAATATGTTTTGTCTGTTTTTTTAGATACTCTGTGGCACTACAACTTGTTTTCAATAACAAAAAGAAGTTCATATCCCTCCAAGCTGGCCTTCCAGGTTCTTGTCATGATTCATACGCGTTCAATTGGATGCAGATTGCCCAAAAACCAGAGAACTACTTTGACCACAATCAATAACTTCTGGCCAATTTGGCTTATGCTAGTGGGAAATATGTGGTTCCAGCATATTGGAATTTTTTGTCCAACAATCAAGGAAAAACTAATTTCAACTATCATCTTTCCCAATCAAAAGTTTGGATTGAGCATGCCATAGGAGTCCTGAAATGAAGATGGGCAAGCTTAAGGGAAATGCAAAACCAGCTTCAAAACCCCAAATACATGAAGTTCCTCATCAACTGGATTATCACTTGTGTTATCCTTCACAATCTTTTGGCTGACATCAAAGATGAATGGGACAAAATATTTGAAGATGAGATTCCTGATCCACCTCAAGTCATCCCTGTCTTATCTTGTCCCTCATCTTCTTCTATGAGAGAGCAGATTCTTCCTCTCACCCATGCTTGCTTTGATGAGTAATGTTTGATTTTTAAATAGGTGAAAATAACTTGACAGTAAGTTTTTTTTTGGTTTTTTACCCAAGTTTCCAGGCTGAGTTGGTTTTTTTTATTTATTTTTCTTAGTGGACCTAGACAAAATCAAAAAACACCTCCACCCCATACCCCACCACTTGCCAGCCCACCCACCTCTCCTTCACCTCACCTCATCAAACCACTGGTCCCTCCACCTCACCCCTCCTCCTCATCCACCACCTCAGCCTCACCCACCACCTCCACCTCAGCGCTTCTCCTCACCCACCACCTCCTCTCCTCCTTTGGTTGGAATCCCTAGTAAGCTCCCCCCCCCCTCCTCCTCATCCTCCCCATCATCTGAGTCTGATCCTTTGATCCATTCACCTTCAGGACCCCCCCACCTTCTTGGTTGATCTCCCAGGTAAGCCCCCCCATCCTCCTCATCCTGATTTTCCATCCCTCCCACCCATCCTTGCTAACCTCACTTTTGCATCCATCCCTCTCCTCCCTCTTGCTTGCCACCCCTCCCTTCCCTTCCCTCAAAATTACCCTTCCCCCCCCTCTTGCTTTCTCCCTCTCACTTGCCCGGCCCCGCCCCTTGCCTCTGTTGCCCCCGCCTCCTCCTCCTTTGGCCAAATGATGCCCAGCCCCCCCCTTCTTGCTTGCTTGGCCAACCCTGCTGGCCCCGCTGGCCCACTCACCTCCTTTGGCCAACCAACGCCCAGGCCCCCCCCTTCTTGCTTGCTTGGCCAACCAACACCCAGGCCCTCCCCTCCTTCAATTGCTTGGTCAACCCTGCCGGCCCCCTCCTCTACTTTGGCCAACCAATGCCCGGCCCCCCCTCCTTTGGTTGCTTGGCCCAACCCCAAAACCAACACAAAGGCCTGGCCCAATTCCCTCACACCCCGGTACAGGTTTGGTTTCATTTTTTTTGATCCAATCTTGTTTCACTGATGATGTCCATTTGACTGACTGTTTTTTTTTTTCAATCTCTCAACCACTATTGGTGAATGTCCTATTCTTCTCCCACCCGCCTCAAAATGTTACAAAAAAAATTGAATCCCATCTTGTTCCTCACCCCAATCAAAGTAAATGGATGGGAGGGATTGAGATGGAAGGAGATGGATTGACCAACATAATGAAAGGTAGGAAGAATAGGGCCCGTCACCAAAAGAGGGTTCAAATGAGAGATTCCAAAATATCTTTGGAGGTTTCTGAGGAAGGCATTAATGAAAAGGTGGTCTTGTCTGGTCGGAAACCACATCCTTTGATTCTGTACCCTTCAATTGTTGCCAAAAAGAAAAATAATTGTCAAAAACCCACCCAGGAAGAGTTTGAGAAAGCAAAACAAACAATCAAACGGTTCCATTTCTTCCACTATGGAAAAGTAATTGTCCTTGATGAATCTGATCACAAAGCCCTAGTTTCAATAACTGAATTTGTGCCCTTGGATAAACTCTCAGAACAAGATAAGAAGGACATCAACTTTGTCACCACTTTCCTTCATGGTTCAAAAAAATTTGTCAACCCAGTTGGTCCTTCAAGATCTTTGGGTGGAAAAATGTGGGAAGTTGGATGGCAAAAATCAATGCACCCTTCAGAGTTATTTGGACGTTATGTGAGGAAATCATCCATTAGATCTTCTCCTCAAGATTATGCTTTCCTCAAACTTAAGGCAGACAAAGCATCCCAAATTCTTGGAAAAATGTTTTGAAATTTGGCTAAACTTTCCTTTGAATCAAACTGTGATACCATGAAGGACAACAACATCCCCTCTTTCTCTTTTTTGGAATTTGGTTCCAAGCCTACACCTTTTGATTGCTCCCCACACATCAATTTCACCTTGGATTCTTTTTAAAACTCTCCTCATATTGACAAAGGCAACATCTCTGGCTAATCCTTTTTACTCGTGGTTCTAACCAAGAAATCAAATTGTTGACTTATTGAAAATACGGACAAATATCAAGTATTGGATGGCCAATTTGTTTTTCCTGACCTTGGCTTTGGAATTGATTTCAAGAAAAAAGGTATTGTCAAAATGGTTTGGGAAGCTAATAAGTACAAGCACTGTACCTTTCCTGCTGTGGACACAGCAACCCATACCAGAATGGCCATTTCACTTCAAATTAATAAAACAACTAGAAACACTTGTAGGGACTATAATACTGGCCAAATTTACTCTAGAAATATATATATATATATATATAAAGATCTGTATTTTGGTGGGGTTAAGAATACTCTCAAATGTTGCAATCAAAAATATTTTTTTTGTTTTTCTTTGACCCATGCAAATATATTTACAAGCTCAGCATTTGAGTTATCTGCTGTATTTCATCTACTTTTCTAGTGCTACCAATGCAAGCCAAGGCTACTAATACCTTATCATTTTTTTTGGTTGCAAGGCATTCCCTCTCCTTTTCCAGTTGTGCTTGCTGTCAATCCTTCTCCTTTTCCTCTTTTGAAACTCTAGCTCAGCTGGTTTCAACTTCCACTCAGCATCCGATTTTTGTTGATGAGCCAAGCTCTTGGCTTTCTGCTTTTGAACATCCATGGCCAGTTGACAATCCCACTTTTGTTTTTCAAACTCAAGTTTTTTGGATTCAATTTGTGATTTGACTGTTTTTTTCAGGGGAAAAGCAATGAGCATTATTTTGAAAGCAAGGTCAACCAATGGACTTACATGAATC
Organism: Puccinia polysora; assembly: GCA_025617555.3. NCBI lineage: Eukaryota > Fungi > Basidiomycota > Pucciniomycetes > Pucciniales > Pucciniaceae > Puccinia > Puccinia polysora. The sequence continues at coordinate 2,631,335 of CM062630.1, read as the reverse complement.
TTGCTTCTCCATGATTTCTTCAAAGCCTGAAAAACCGGAAGTGCTTCTCCTCTTTTGATGACTTTTGGGGTTGATATTGATGGAATTGGAGGCCTTTTGCTTACCCTTGGCAGAGGTGGCTTGAGTCTGAAAGTCGTCACTAGTGTTCAAAGGTGATGTGCGAGGCCCCATTGGCTTGAGTTTTTGGCCATTCTGGAATGGATGAGCCTGTTTTTTTACAATATAAATCAGTCAGGATTAACCAGAAAGAAGAGAAAAGAGCTTGGCTCTTTACTTGAACCAATGTTGAGGGTAATGGAGACTGAGGAGTATCTTGTTCTGCATCAGCAAGGTTGATGAGATCTGCTAACCCAGGAAGAGAGCAATCCAAAGAAGGAGGGGAGGGGTCCAAGGTATGGTTTAACTCCTCAATCAATGCAGAAGTAGACGTGATTGGAGCTGATTGCATCTGAATAACCTCCTTGGCATTGGATGGGGGCCACTCATAGGTTTCTTTTGGATCACCATTGCTAGGCTGAGCATCCCCAGCCAAGTCCTCAGCGTCAACTGAATTGGATTGTTGGGCATCAAAATCAGCTAGGGGGGTGATGTTGGCCTTCTTTCCAAAGATTTCATCCATTTGAAAATAAAGAGGAAAAATGGAGTCCAACTTATCAACCACCAAGTTGATTCCCTTGGCTTTGTCAGAGTTGGTGATACCAAAGCCAGTGGAGATTGACATGGAGTGGGCCTTTTTTTACTTGGCTTGATAATTCTTCAATTGATACCTCATCTGTTTAGATGACAGATCCAGCCTACCTTTTGTTTTGTTCTTGAGTTCATTGGCCATCAGGAGATAACCATTGACCTTAGAGGATGGAGGTTGGCCAACATGTGTTTCATTGTCTGATCCAAAGCAAGCATCATAGTTGGAGGGAATTTTGAGCCAGTTGACCAGGATGATGTGATCAGATCTCTTGAGCTGAATTGAGCCCTTGGAAGCTGATGGGGGAGGATTTTTTGTTGTGGAGTTCCTTGGCAATGTTTGATTTGGTGTGTTGGACTTTTGTGTGGACTTGCAGGGGGAGGTTTGCTGAGGGGCCATTTGGAAAGATTAAGGGCAATAAGTTGATGAGAGGGATAACGTGAAAATCAAGATAAAGTGATGAGAGATATGAAGTGATGAGAGCAATAAAGTGAAAAGAGCAATAAAACAACAATTTGATTCTTTGGATGAGGTTGGAGGTATAAGTTCTTGTTGGAGGTAGAGTGATGAGAGCAATGAAGCAATGAGAACAATGAAGCAATGAGAGCAATGAAGCAATGAGAGCAATAAAGTGGTGAGTGATCAAGTGATGAGGTTGATAAATTGATGAGAGTGATGATGAGAGTGATAAAGTGATGAGAGTGGTGAATCTTTTTATGATGAGGCTAGAGGTAAAAAAATTTGCAATGAGGTCAAAGGTAGAAGGAGGTAGGAAGCTAGGGGTGGATGAAGTGGACAGATGGTGGAAGCCTTTAAATACTTCATTTGAAAAAACCCACTTATTTCTGGGTAACTCTGACACATCTGATGTGAAATAAGTGGGTTTTTTTGATTTTTAATGGCGGTTTTGAAATGGAAGATTTGGTTTGAAACCTGCCATTAAAAAACGGCAGGTTTGCTTAACTCTGATACGCCCTAATAAGTATTTATAAAGTACCTGAAAAGCTGCACAATGTTGATGTTTTTGTTTCAAAAATATTCTGGGTGAACTTGGTTTTAATGGAGACATTGTCAAACAGGATTTCCATTTCTAATTTCATGATCCCAATACTGTGGAAATCTGTTAGCATGTTGGAAATGGTCTTGTTGTGATTAATTACTTTGAAATTTTATCCAAATTTTAGTTGTTTACGGCCTCCAAATTGAAACTTAATTGTCAAGATTAATTTGACCCTATCATTAGCCTCAACATCACCACCCTAAATGCAATCCTTCATCTTTACAAATGAATAATGGAGTTTCAGATTGTGCAGAAATTGTTGGAACAGAATTTTAATCAAATTTGATGAATACCAACCGTCCTTCCTGATATCAAAATTCAAAATATATCTCTGGGATGTGCAACCAACCCAAAATATTACAAATAATTCATCAGAAAATTAAAATATTATGATTTGGTTACTCACCCAGATATACCCTTTTTTATAAACTAACTTTCACAATACAGAAAGTTATTATCAACTCAACACTGGAGGGCACTCAAAAAACCTCATAAATCACCTGGAATATAAATTAAATTTCAAACTTATTTTCAAACCAGCCATCATTTTTTTCAGTTATGGAGCATAATTAACTTGGGGATGAGTTTAATTGCTCAATATCAGTTGTAATGTTAAGCTAAAACAGTTTACCAATGTCTTGGACTTCAAAAAAAAAATATGGTGACAAATCTAGGTCCAACACTAGATGTATATTTTTAGTGATGGTCATCAATTTTTTCATTACTTTACATACTATATTACATGGATTTCTGGCTTCAATAATCTCTTTTCTTTTTGATGATAACCACTCAGATGTCTTACTGGCCAGTGACAACAGGTTGAGATCAAAAATTAAAAATATTTCCCAGAATTTATTTTTCATTAATGATATCATAAGGAGCATAAAATAAAAAGTATCATGTCCAAAAACTAGCAATCATTTAGAAAATATAATTAAAAACAACTTTTTCCAAATAAAATAATTAGTTTTTGCAATTTTTTAGTTTCTGCTTGATCCATAACACTCAAAACACATCCATAGATATCACAATGAATGCTTCTACATACCTCATCATTTCATTTCATATACTCTTTCTTTGAATAGAAATGGCTTTGGGGAAAACTCAAAAATCAAATTCAGCAAATTATACCTTTCCAAATAATTAAAAATGGACAAATTCTCCTTATCCATCCACTTTAAAAATTTAAGGTAAACAAATGGAAAGATGATAATACCATTCTTGTCAACTGGCTCCAAAAATTCTGAAACAAAAATTATTGATTTGTGAACAATGATGAACCATTTTCTGCCCAATATATATTTTTTAAGTTTAAAGGCCATCTAATGATTTAAAATGAGCTACATAAATAAATAAAATGCAGGATTTGTTAGAGAATATCCAATTGTTGTAGAGCTTGGCTTGTCAGGTAGCAACTTTCTAGCCAAGAAAAACAGCTACAAAGCAGTTTATCACGCGTATATTGCAATTTTCTGCTCCATAAGGCTGTGGTAGCTAGCTTTCAACCCAAAACACACAATCATGTGCCACATCAAGGGGTTGGTAGCTAGGAACACTTCATTGTTGAAACTATTTCAAAACCTAACTCATTGATCAATTGTTGACCCCATTCTTTTTTGACAAAAGTTCATCAGGGGTTCAGGAAATGAAATAGATCAAGCATTTCCAAAAATATCACATCAGAGAGATAGATGAAGTTTTAGGAGAGCTCATGAGCATGCACCAGCAAACTGGGTGGTGCCTCCCAGGTCCAAGGTATTGGTGATCCAGAAGTTAGTGGATGGGGTTGGGAGGCTGCATTGGGACCAGCACCAAGCTCAAGGAGGGCATTAGAGCCAGTGGTATACAAATGAACAGTGTTGGTGGGGGGGGGAGCTGGTGAAATGTAAATCAAGGTGGAGGGATGGGGAGGGGGAGATATGAAGGGTGGATGCTAGCAATCTTCCAAAATTCTGGTAAATCTGTGGGAAATGGACTGGAATTATGGAGCTTGCTTGTTAGAAGACTCTTATTTTTGCATGATTGTGAAAATTCCTTGGTAAACTTAGCTAAAAAATGGGTTTAAAAAGACGATTTGAGATTCCCTTATTGATAAAGAAAAATACAACATAAAATAAATGAAAAAAAAATGAGGGATAATTTTAATAAATATTGGGAAAAGTAAAAAACTGCCCATTTTTCTATCTCTTCTGGATTTGGAAAAACCAACACCAACAAAGCCAAGTGGATCATTTTTGTGAAAGATACGTAAATTTGGATAAATCTTTGCTTTCTAAAATACATTTTTTTTTTAAGAAAAAAAAAAAAAAACATGGAAAAAAACCAAAATTAATCCACTAGTTGAGTTTGATTCCAAAATATCCAACTCAATCAATCATGAGTGGATTATTTTCCATTGATCAGAATATTATAAATAATAATAGAAAACCCCAAGAGCTTATTAATTTTCAAAAATTTCATTAGAGGGATTTTACTTCAAATATACCCACCCAAATCCAATAAAATCAGTATATTTAATTCATTCAAATCCTTCCTTGAATCCATAACATTCCTCTTTGGAGCAATCATGTCCCTGCTTGAATATTTTAAATGATTTAATCATGATTCCAGAAGATTATTCTGATTCACAACCCATGTGCAACTATCATAATAATGGGCAAATTCATTAATACTAATACATGGATCTTCTTGAGAAACCATTGAGATGAAAGAGAAAGTGATAAAATTGAGTTTGAGAGGAAAATTTGAGAGAATCCAGAATAAATTTAGGAATTAAAGCTCAATTCTGAGCTTATGTTTCAAGAAAAAAAAAAACATGATAGTCAATGTAAATTGAAAAAAATGCCTCAAGGTCTTCAAAAGAGGAAAACATGAAAGGTTGGCTTTCATTATAAAAAAATAATGAAAATATTTCCTTAGCCATTAATTATGTTAGTAGCAATCAAAAAATTGAGTAAATTAAAAATTTACCTCATATAATTGGATTGTGAATATAGTTTTTTATTTTTTTTTTTTGGAGAAAAAATATAAAAAGAAAAAATGATTATTTGGTACAAATATGCTTGATAAAATCATCAACTTCTCCTATACATTTTTTTTTTGATTTTTGACTTTAAATAGGTCTGTGTATTCTTTCAAACCAAGATTTTTTTTCTGTTTCTTGGATTTGTTTGAATTTGAATTGATGTATGAGTTTTGATTTCTGGTTCCAGAGAGTTTAGAGTGGAATTCTTGTATTTTTTTCAGGTCAATGATTTTTTTTTTTTAAAAAAAAAAATGAATTAAAATTCTAGGAAAGGGAAATCTGAATCCCATGAAATCATATTCATTTGAGAATTTTAGAAAACTTTCATTAGATTTTTTTTTTTGGAACCACAGGAAAAAAGCAAAAGAAGGAAATTTCACCAAAATCAATTTTATGCTGACTTTAGAATCCACAATTTGTGGAAATTATTTGGGATATGGTGTTGAAAATCCAATGGAATGAGATAGTTAAAAAATTTTAAGGAAGAGAAGTATATTATATGTTTTTATTTTTCATAATTTACTGGTTTGATTCAAACAGCCTCATCTTTAGACCTTGAAACACTCATCATAACATTCTGGAGAGATAGAACTTGAAAAATTTGGTCCAAGATTCTGGAGAATTTTGTTTATTTCAAATTTATTGATCTGAATTTATTGAGAGAGGGGAAGAAATCCAATTTTTTTATGTATCACTCTACTAATTAATAAGAATCCATGCACTTAATGAATTAATTTTACCAAATCTTTCAATCCCAAATTTAAATGGTCCAATAGGATTGAAAACTTGTTGCAGTTTGTTGAGGTAAGTAGTGATAAGATTGAATTAATTTTTCTCAGGTTTAGATATTTGATCCAAATCGATGAATTTTTCAACAAAAACAAAACAATAAAATCTTGATAAGAATTACCCAGAACATGAATGTTTCTGTGGCTGAAGTGGTTGAATTGATTGATTTATTGTTAGACTCCTTGAATTCCCCTGGTGCTGACCAATGTGAAAATTTTTTATGTTGATCACTGATGGCTATATATTCATCTACTGAAGAAAATCTTTCAAGCAAACAGATTAATTTTTTATTTTAGTTAAAAAAGAAAATTTTCACAAGGGAGGCCTCAAACCTAAAAAGTAAGGTCTGGTAGAAATTTGTGGTGAAAATTGAAAGCAGTGGAAGCAGGCCCTTCCAGAAGTTATTTTTATGGATCAAATCTCAGTAAATCATGGGACTAGATATTTTCCCTCAATACTTTTTTAGTCACAGAAGAAAGTGCTCTAAGTTTATATTAGTATGCTAGATTACTTATCTATTGATTTGTGGAAGTTCAATTCATCTAAAGATATTTTTTTTTGAAACATGAGGAGAGACAATTCAATTTAATCCTGGTCTCTTGTAAAATTTGAGTCTCAAGATGTAGTGGGGGAATTTGTTAGCAGACTTCTGGGATGGACTTTCCTTGAAAAGTGGACATTCAATTCCCAGGTTTGGTTCACCTGTTGGTGGATTTGGATGAAATGAGTTGAAGGCTCAAAAAATCTCATTTAAAGAAATTCTTTGGGCAGGTTTTGATGTGTTTTTACAAGAAAAATGTTGAGAGAAATGAGGATGTTGGTATGCTGGATGGTGATGGAAAGAAAATGGAACAGAAGATCTTTGTGTAGATTTTTCTAAAATGTTGGAGGCAGAAAATTCCATTGCAACTATTTTGTATGGGAGATCCAGGCTGGGAATAACTTTTTTAAAAAATCTTTGAGGCTAGGGGAGGAGATAGATTATTCTGGTTAGTTTGAGCAGGCATCTCCTGTGGTTGTTGCTATTATTATTATTATTATTATTATTATTATTATTATTATTATTATTATTATTATTATTATTATTATTATTATTATTATTATTATTATTATTATTATTATTATTATTATTATTATTATTATTATTATTATTATTATTATTATTATTATTATTATTATTATTATTATTATTATTATTATTATTATTATTATTATTATTATTATTATTATTATTATTATTATTATTATTATTATTATTATTATTATTATTATTATTATTATTATTATTATTATTATTATTATTATTATTATTATTATTATTATTATTATTATTATTATTATTATTATTATTATTATTATTATTATTATTATTATTATTATTATTATTATTATTATTATTATTATTATTATTATTATTATTATTATTATTATTATTATTATTATTATTATTATTATTATTATTATTATTATTATTATTATTATTATTATTATTATTATTATTATTATTATTATTATTATTATTATTATTATTATTATTATTATTATTATTATTATTATTATTATTATTATTATTATTATTATTATTATTATTATTATTATTATTATTATTATTATTATTATTATTATTATTATTATTATTATTATTATTATTATTATTATTATTATTATTATTATTATTATTATTATTATTATTATTATTATTATTATTATTATTATTTTGGTATTTTTTCTCTTTTTTTTCATTTCTAATTTCCTGTTTTTGGAATTTTTGGATGTGGAAAGTTCTTTAGCTGTCTTTCTTCAATGGACCAGAAATCCAGTGATTTTTTATTCTAATTTTTCTACAGACTTGGGAATTCAATTGTTCTAAAATTTGTTTCATTGGTTAAAGGTTTTTATGTTTATATAATTTTTTTTCCTAATCATATTAGCAAAAAATAATTTTGGGCTTGAAATAAATTTTTTTGAATAAATAAATAAATAGAATTAGGGTATATTGAGCCCAAATTTGGGGTATTCCATGGTGTAAACACCTGAGGGATGGAAGAGGTGCATACTTTATCTTTGTACAGCGGCTGAGATTTCAGAGAACAAAACCAAGTACAAAAAGAACAATTTTTTCTGCTTTAATTTTTATTTTCAAAGGAGTTCAAAATTGCAATTTACCAAGAATTTAAGAACCAATATTCTTATATAAGTATATTGATCAATAAAATTTAGATGAAATAAAACAATTTGATTTTTAGTTTTAGTATCATCATCATCATCATCATCATCATCATCATCATCATCATTTTAGTTCAGTTTTTGGTTCAATTTTTCTTAAAGAATGTAAGCTCTGAAGAGGAATTTAAAAACTTATCTATTGGATCAATGGTTCTTCCAAAGCAGTTCTTGAATTTTTCAGTTTGGAATAAAAGTTTAACTGCAGGGAATTTCTAGAAACCTGTTTTTTGTTTTCTTGGGAGTGGGACTCCAAGGTGGCCTCTAGAAGACTCAACTAGGTTTCCTCATTACTTTTTATGAGGTTGAAGGAGGTAAAATTTGAAGTAATTTGAGGTTGGCCTTTGAAAACCCTGGTAGGAGCCCCAGATGGGTTCCATGGCAGAGTTGAGGGGTTATTATAGATTGACTTATGAACTAAACAGATATTAGAATTTTTTGAAATGGATTGTTGAATATGAATACATAAGATAATAAACTAAATCTTATTTTAATTCAAAAATGGGAAAGAAAAAATATGGAGAAAACAAAATCCAAATAACAGATCTTGGAAGAGATGTAGGATTTTAGAACTTGAGCACAGATTCAGAATGCTTTATTGTTCCAAAAGGTGTGGGATTCTTTGGTGAGGGTTCTGGTGAGGCAAAATTTCAAGAATTTAATTGTATAAAGATTGGGATTTAAACTCATGGATTGGGATCCAACCCATCTAGAACATGAACTTCATCTCAGAAAAAACAAACTTGATTATCCTCTGTTTAAGGAATGGGGTACAGAGATTTGGATCAAGAGTGTGGGTTGAAATATAGATTTTTGACTGATAACCATGGCAATGGTTATGCATGGGAATCCATGGGGATTTCCATCATGAAAATCAGATATATTCATCATTGAAGACAGAAGATTCATCCAAAAGGTTCCAAAGAGTTAACTTGCATTGAACCTGGGTATAATTGGAAGGTCAGGGATTCAGAAGAGCTCATGATTAAAGTGAAGAAGGAAAGATAGACCAAAGGATAATTGGAATCAATGAGCCTGATGGAATGGTTTGACAGCAGGGTGGACTGATATCTTTAAGAATGATTGATTATTTGGGGAAAATCATTGGCAAAGAGTTCAGGATTTTTTTTTATTGATTGGTGTTTCTTTTTCTGTCTTGTGGTTTCAAATTTGATTAATAGGTGAGTTTTATAGGAGATGTGATTGGAATCCTGGGAAAAGAGTTCAATTCAGTGGGGGATTCAGTGACTAGATTTATAGGAACAATCAAAGACTGCACCATACCAACCAAAGAGTGCAAGGAAGGGTCCCTGGAACTGTGGATGAATATTCAGAGCCAACACTAAGAACTGCTCATTCTGAAATTTGAAAATCAGATTCAAAGAAGAATTTGAAACTAATCACATTGGAAATTTTCAAGCAAGGATGTGGGAGCAAAACTTATTTTTCCAAGCTATGGGAACAATAAGATGTCATTGGTTGTGATCAAAGACAAAACAAGGGAGAATGATACCAATTCTGGGAGATGAAAGAGTGTAAGATAATTTTTAAAGAATTAATCAAGGTTTCTAAGGACAATGGATCAGTCAAGGAATATTAGCCAGGTGCTGTGCTGGTGAGGTTGGTTGGTTAGTAAGACTTTAAAGATTTAAAATGGTAGAAGTGGCTTGAACTTGATTCAGTCATTAGGTTTTATCTTGTATTATTCTCATAAAGTTTCTGAGCAGGAGGGAAGTGGTTTATGACTTGGTAGTCAGATTTTTGTTTGAATTTATTTTTAAGGAAGGCAAATATCTCATACATGGATGGGGAATATTGGAAAATATCCCATCATACATCATTTCATTATCTTGGAAGACAGATTTTTGGATCACCATCAAGACAATAGCCTTTATTAGTAGAACCTTTATTTTTTTGAAGAGGGTGTGAGTCAACTAAAGTTCAAAGATTTAATCCAAATTTTTTTTCAAATAATGTTAAGCCTTGGAGAGTGGATTAAAAAAAGTACCTAGTTTCAGAACTAAAAGGTCAACAGTTTCAGGAGAATTTACCTAAACTGGGGAATTCATGTTTGTAGAACAGAAGGATTCAGATCAAAAAAGATCAGAGATATCCTGGAAAATAAGATCAGGATCCAAGGATTCAGTTAAAAATCCATAATAATTTACTACTGTTGGTGTGTGAGGTCCCCAAAATCCTTTTCATTACTCATCAAAACTCTTACTAGCTATGGCCATAGCTCAGGAATTTGAATTTCCATTTTCTCAACACATCAGCTACCCCACTTCACTACCTGATCTTAAATGATCCTCTCTGGTTGAAATTTTTATTTTCTTTCTGATTTTACACTTTCAATCTCCTCTCCCCTCTCCTTCTTTTCATTTCCATCCTATTTTGTTTCTTTTATTCTCCTTATTCTTCTTTTTTTCTGTCACTCAATTCTCAGCTTGTCATTTGTCTACTGGATGAAATCCAACATTGGATCCTGTGGAGCCTGTCACTCTAAGCACTCCAAAAACCTCTCAGCTGTCACAAAGAGTTCATATTTACCATTTAACTTGAAGAGAGAGATCCAATCAAACTCCCATTAATGCTCTTATTCTAAAGTGGCTCTTCATGGAATCCAATTCCCCCCGCCCCCATTCACTCAAATCAATCATTAAATTAATTTCTGATATTTTCTCTCATAAATTTCTTTATCTATCTGATGATCTCAATCTGATTTTCACCATTCTCTTATCTTACTGATGAGAAAATTTTTATTGTGATTTTTTTGCTAACCAACTGTTTTCTATCTACAGCCCAAACACACAAGATGATATCCTCTCAATGTTTATTCAAACAATCTAATCTACTTCCAATCATGTTACCACGTTCTAAAAATCATTTCCTACAGGTTTTGAATTCTTTTTTTTTTATTGAATCTTCTCTCTTTATTCTATCTCACCAATCCTTTGAATTGGAAATATTGACCCTCTAATCTCAGTCATCAATCATCCAAACCATTGAGCCCAAAATTGATTTTAGAGATAGTTTTAAATTCAACCCATCAGTTTAAATTCATCCAGAATTATCTGTAGAAGCCATGAATGTTTTAAGATAACCTCTGTAGTTTACTCAGAAAATGGTACACTATTGGTGGATGATCTCTTTAACAAGATTTCCTTGCATGTTTTGTGAATCTGTGGAAGCTAAATTGAACAGAATGTTTTGAATTTACTGGGACAGCCACACAACACTTTTGACAACAGGTTGGTTGTCATTAATGATGATGAGGCACTGGGTGAGAGATGGAATAAGATCCCATCATGAGTCAAGCTGATTAAATGGTATGCAATCAAACAGTCAGGCAGGATCCAGCTCCAGATGGTGGATGATAGCCTAGTAAAGTTTGAACAAGACCTTCCTGCCTATCAGACCAAATCCTCAAGAAATGGTAGACCATCAACCTCTGCTTTGATTGATGATTTATCTTGAATCCAAACCTCTGGGGTGAGAAATACCCAAGAATTGATGATATTGAGCTAGAGGAATCTTAGTTGTTGATTGAATCCATGAAGTGTGTAGCACTGGGAACTTGATTGGACTGATGCATTTTTAGTCAATCAACTTTCTTGTTATTGGAAATTCCCACTCAACACACACACGCACACATCTGAATGTACTTCAACCAATACTTTAGGCTGAGGTATGACCACCAACTGAATCTTTAGCCCAAACAGTCAGGCCTACCACTGTGGCCACTAAATACTGACTGGGGGGTATCAATCTCAGCGTTGAAAGTCACTAGGATTGATTGTTTTTCTGGAGAATGAGTGTACTGATACTGATGGGGTTAGGAGTGACAATACTCGAGTGTTGGTATGACTAGATGCGATGTAGATTTTATCTCTCAGGGGGTTTTCTGGTGGGAAACTTTGATGATTTAGGGTGCTTAGACGAGCCCATGGTTCCTTCTATTGACTGTACAGTGATGATTGAGTGGGGCCATATTACAGGTCATCATGGATCTCAAACTTGAGCGAGACCGATCTCGAGAGAGTTCTCTCGTGTGGATGAGAAGGAGAATTAGTTCGAAGGGAGTAGATCGAGAGTTGTGAGTGACTCGTGGATCTTGAGACGACAAGACCAGGAGTTCCTATGCAACCAATCATGTTTTGGGAGGAAAAGATTCCTTCGTACCGGCTGACGCCAAGCCTGTCGGAGGGAGGGTGTTGAGTAAACTGGGCTGGGTTATGACATATGACCACCATCTAGGTCATCGAGATCATCACGTGAAGCCAGTAGTCGCCAGTATACGTATTGTATCCAAGGCTGCACGTAGGGGTGAAGGGATGGTGTGTGAGTGGGTGTGGATGGTGAAAGCAGGCTGGTGGTAGATGTTACTCATGAGTCTGTCACACAGACACGTGAAACGTTGGATGGCGTATCAAACTACCCGGGGCAGGCGGGCGGGTTGGGCGGCGGAGAAGAGAGGGTGGGGAGGGAAGGTGGGCTGGTGGGCTGGTGGGCTGGTGGGCAGGTGGGCTGGTGGGCAGGTGGGCAGGTGGGCTGGTGGGCTGGTGGGCTGGTGGGCTGGTGGGCTGGTGGGCTGGTGGGCTGGTGGGCTGGTGGGCTGGTGGGCTGGTGGGCTGGTGGGCTGGTGGGCTGGTGGACTGCTGCAGAGGAGAAACAAAACAAGGAGACAGGAGAAAGGGACAGACTAAAATAGAAACCAGGAAGAAGAAGACAGAGACAAAGAGAGAAAGACCAAGACAAAGACCAAGACAAAGACAAAGACAAAGACAAAGAGAGAAAGACAAAGAGAGAAAGACAAAGAGAGAAAGACAAAGAGAGAAAGACAACAAGATGATGGTCATCCCATCTCACTCCAACCAGCATCTCAACAACTCGATCGCAAACTCAGAGCAGAATCAGCATCAACAACAACAACAACAACAACAACAACAACAACAACAACAACAATCACATCATCATCATCATCATCATCATCATCATCCATCCAGACTCACTCGATTCTTATCCAAATTCACAACCTCAAGTATTCACTCCAGGCGAAAGAGCAGTCTACCCAACCTAAACTCACACCATCAGATCAATCAAAACCCCAACGGATTCGACTCATTACCATCTTCATCCAAACGAACCCTATCCCATCCTGATCACTTGAACCCCAACCTGAAACTCAACTGGCTCTCATCCTCTTCATCCACCTCTAAGAATCTCAGGACAAACGATCAAACTAGCCTTCAACGTTTACTACCCCCATTACCCACCATCCTCGATCGTAGCTCATCCTCCCTCGACCAAATCAGTCATCTCAATCAATCATCCATCCATCCCGATCATCCTGACCTCGAAGATGGTGCCGATCCTAATGCATCCATCAGACCACTCACCCCCTCCTCAAAAGCGATCTCGATCACTAGCCCCCTCGAAGCTTCTACCCTCCTCACCGATCATCCATCCTCCCTAGATCATCATCAACAACTCAATCAGTCTCCCACTCACTCAAAAACTTCCGAATCTCCTTCTCATCTTCATCAACCCCATCGATCATCCTCATCCTCCTCATCATCATCCTCCTCCTCCTCCTCCTCCAGTAACTTCGATGGACCCGATGATTGTAGGAGTATGTTTGCTAACTCCTCCTTGGCATCCACCAAACCTACTACCGTCATCTCACTCGAAGCCGGTAACGGTAATCGAATCGCTCAACCTCATCCTTCCCCCATCTATCAATCGACCATGGCCCAACCTAATCCCCGAACCTTTTGGAATCGAAACTCACTCCTCACCCGTCATCATCACCAACGACTCCAATCATCCACTTCTTCCTCCCTCAACCCTTCCAATCCTCTCAACAACCATCCTCAATCACCTCAACCTAATCCTCCATCCCTAACCCTACTCTCCCCTGCTCCCATCTCTCCTCAACCTCACTTTCCTATCGTCAACGTCCCAACTCACAGTCTTCCTCACCCCTCTCAAAACCCTCATCCAGCCGCCCTGGCCGATAACGCTAGCATCCTGACCCTTGCCTCCTCCGGTTTCAGTCCTTCGTTGCATCATCATCAAAAGTAAGTCTTGTATCCCTGCCCCCCTGGTGCCCAACCCAACTACTAATTCATCCCTTTTGGAAATACTCCTCCTTCATCATCACAATCAAACTAACAAATTCAAACCCACCCCCTCCTCCCTCCCCCCGTCGACATTCAACCCACCCAGTTTTCCATCGGATGATGCCTCCGTCAGAGCCTTGGCCCCATCTAGAAGGGAATCTACCGAATCGGTCTCGTCTTCCAGATGGTCGAACGTCAAATCGAATCGGACTGGTGGATCGATCATGACTACCGGCACTGGATTCTTTACCGGAATCAACCCAACGGCTAGTCAAGAGAGCCCAGAAGGTACGCTTGCCGACATGGTCGGAAGTGTCGAAAACGGAATTCAACATCAACCATCGACGATCGTGACGATGAATTCATCCGAAGATGTCACAGGTGGGACTGATCATCAAGCTGCTCATCGTCACCCGAATCCAAGTCATACCATCGATTCCCAACCACTCGATCCACCCTCTTCACCCCATGGATCGACTTCGGAGGATCATCGCGATCACTCGATGGCTGAAGAACCATCGACTCTCGATTCGGAGAGTTACCATCCTCCTACTCGCGATCTCGATCCACCCTCCCATCTCGGTCCCATCCAGGAGCGTCAGATTCATCTCGATCATCATTTCGACGAGAGCGAACGTGTGGTCATTCCACTCGAGGATGTCGATCAACCACGTTCATCGGTCTCAGAGGACGACCCGATCGAGAAGATTAGCTATCTCGAGCCTCAACCCAATCCCATCGACCTAGCCGACCTCGGCTAAAGTTGAGGCAGATCCTATCGCTCTATGGCTTGTCGCGAGAAACCATCCATCTCCGGTTCCAATCGTTAGGGTTTCCCCTCAGCGGTCAACGGCTTTTTTTTTTTCTCTAGTATCATTTTCACACGCCATCGCCTCCGCCCCCGTTTGGTTCCTACGAGCGAGAACGATTGTTTCGCTTGACAACCCCTCAGGGTCTCCAAGCTTAGGTTCCTCTTCTCCAGTCTTGAGTGTTTTAAAGAACATCGATCGAGATCTACGGATCACTCCCTCCTTGCCTTTCGTTCTCTTTCTTTTCTTCTTCCTCTTGATCTCATTGCATCCCCCATCCCTCAACCGGTTCAGCATCTCTTCAGCTCCACACACGTATGTGTTGCTTGGACCAAGTAGTCATCTTTTCAACCTCTTATATTAGTGTTTGTTTGTGTTTTTTGGTGTGTGCGTGTGTGTGCGTGTGCTTATGTGTGCTTGTGAGTGAGTGAGTGTTTGGTCGTTCATTTGGTTTTAATTGGTTCGTCCAAACCCGAGTCATCGGAGCCTTCCGACCGTTATCATCCATGTATTCATTAGTCTAAACCCAAGCTTTGAGGTCCTGTTAGTTGATATTTACTATGATCATATGCCTTCCTCCTCATCGTCATCATCACCACCATCCTGTTGTTATTCTCAACTCATCTTCTACACCTCTCGACTCAATCTTCCATCCGAAAGTTTCTAACCCCCGATGACCGGGAAGAGACAGATAGAGAGAAGAGAAGAGCCACTTGGCTACTGGTCGAGCTCCTCATCGTACAACCTTGACATCTCTCTCTCTCTCTCTCTCTCTCAACCTCTCTTATTGAGCTCGTTCTTTCTTTCCTTCTCTTCCTCTCTCTCTCTCTCTCGTTGCCTGTGTCCCCCTCTCTCATCATCATCCATCTCGATCCATCAACCCATGAGCGTTCTTCGTCCAATCCAAACGGACGCGGATTATCTCGACCAATCTATCGTCATGCATGCATCCATGAGAGAGGCAGACGAACAGGGTCGCGTTGGATGATTCACAAGTATCCTTCGGTAGGAAAGGAGAGGAAAGGAAAGGACCAAGGGAACAAGGTCGGGCGATCTAGGTGGATGAGTTGGGTACTCCCTCCTACCTGGTGCTGCACTTGCCCGGCTTGATGGAGTGGAAAACTAGCTCAGATGGAGACAGAGGGTGATGGTGTTGCCTTGGATATAGGAAAATTTGACAACCCAACCGTGACTGAGCCAGAGCAGAACCCATTCCAAAGAGGTAAAAAGGATCAACTGAGTCAAGTGGCATAGATCCTCAGGTTCAGAATCTCAGAGAGAGAGAGAGAGAGAGAGAGAGAGAGAGAGAGTTTAGGATGAGATAGTCCATCTAGAGGACTGCAGCAATCGCGGTACACCATGTGGAAGAACTTGAGCAGAACGTACGGAACGGTCACGTCCCAAGCCGTACACCTGAAGGTCTTGGGCAACTTTCAGATCTATCTGGACCGAGTGGTGAGAGAGCTTTCTGATTCAGTCCAACACCATCATGGGTTCAAACGAAAAATATATATTTAAATAAATAAATATATATATATATATATATATGTATGAAGAATCGATCTTTGGGACGAAGATGGTGCAGATAGTAGGGGGCCATGTTAAACTTGCGATCCTATCCGGGTCGACCCGCTCACGACTCAAAATGGGTCGAGTGGCGTGGTTAGCGACCCATCTAGGTGGTGGTGGGTGAAGGGCTGTTGGCAACCCATCTGAGGCGTGAACGGCCATTCACAACCCAGATGGGTTGCAAACCACGCCACGCGATCCATTTTGAGTCGTGAACGGGTTGTGTAGGGTTGCAAATTTTCATTTTCATTTTTATTTATCTATTTTATTTATCTATTTTATTTATCTATTTTATTTATCTATTTTATTTATCTATTTTATTTATCTATTTTATTTATCTATTTTATTTATCTATTTTATTTATCTATTTTATTTATCTATTTTATTTATCTATTTTATTTATCTATATTTATATTTATATTTTTAATGTATTTTAGGTATTTATTTATTTTTTATTTATTCATTCATTTATTTATTGGTTAATTGATTTGTTGATTTATTTATTTATTTTATTTATTTATTTATTTATTCATTCATTCATTCATTTTTTTACTAATTTATTTATTTTAATTTTGTTCACACCTCATATGGGTTGTGAACAGCTTTTCACGCCCGTTTGCATCCCCGGGGTCGCAAATTTAACATTGCCCAAAAAAAGGCTAGGATGAATAGAGATCATGATTGGATTGAGAACCATGCTACTACCACTGATCATCAGAGTTTCTAATCAAGAGACTTCAAGGCACTGTGCAAATACAAAACATTTTCCAGAAAAGAAAAAAACAAGAGCAACTAGGTAGATAGGGAGACAAAAACCTGTTACTATCCCACAACAGGGATTCAAAGAGATCACCCACCAAGAGGGATTTTAGAAAGATCAGCCAGAACCCTAAATCCCAGTGTTTCAGAAGAGGAAAGCTGGGACTTGTAAGCAGGATTAAGACTGATAAGAAAGGTATGGAAGAAACACACTTTAAAAAACTGTAAATGGAGTAACCAACCTGGAGGATCAAGCTTGAATGAATTACCTCCATGATGGAGTAACTTTAGTTTGTTTTCCAAAAAAAAACAAGCATTGATTGTTCTTGTGACTGCATCTAAATACATCAACACAAGGAGACACAGCCAAGAACTGGACTTGAATCAAACACCAGTCACCAGATAAACCACAACTATTGCTTCTCAAGTCAATCCTATGATGAGGTGCAAGATGATCATCCACACTGGAGAGGAATTGGTCAAGCTAATAGACATAAGTAGAGTTTACACCAACATGGTTGATTAATACAAATGCAGGATTTCAATAACACAAGTATAGTCTATACACAAGGATTAAAACCAAGAAATTTGATATCTTTAGGGAGAAAAATCAGAGAGGAAGTGAAACAGATTGGAAGGGGAGAAAAACCAAGATTTTCTCTGACTGAAAGCTTGAGAAGTTTAGATTTGGAGATTTAGGTGAGGATGGATGATTTGAAACCACACTTAGGATGAGTAGGCTCCCTCCCCCCCCCTCCCCCCCCCCAAAAAAATAAGAATTCATCTCCAAGTTTTCATTCAACAAATTCATTGTCTTGTTGATCCAAATCATCTTCATGATTTATATCCTCAGATTTTTAATTGAATCAATGAGACTTTAGGCTATTTTTGGAAACCATGGACATGTATGTGTATGTGTATATGCCCAGGGAAGAGGCCCAATACAACATTTGTCCTAAAAAAATGTACAGGGTTTAACCTGTATGTCCAGTCCCAGTGGCATTGTCAGCCACAATTTCCAGTGTGCATGGCCATGCACACTTACACATACACTTTTTCAAATGTTCCAGTATGTCACACCTGGGACATGCAGGGTGTAACTTCTGTTTGGCACTGCGGCGCAAGTTACACCCCAGTTGCCAAACAGAGGTTTAGATTCTTCAGAATTGATGATGATCATCATTCAGAAATTTCTTTCTCATTGATTTAATCTATTACAAACCCAATTGTATATTGTTTGATGTTCATGATCTCAGTCAGAAAAATTCTTCCAATTATTCAAAGCATCCAACCACAGGCTTAAGGTAAGAGATCAATCAAATTCTTTGATGGGAAATACTTGAACAAGGAATATTGGATGAAACTATTTATTTTGATGGAATAAAAAAGATTTTCAGATGAAATTTAAACCATTGTTAATCAGGGATGAAGGATTTGAGGTTGAATTTAAAGAACTCAATGGTGATCAAACCAGTCAACTAAAATTATCAGAAACATCACATGAACTAATTCAAAGAAATCCATAGGATTTTATTTTTATCAAACATCAAGTTTCAGAAAGGCTCTTGTAAAAATTAAAATTTCTAAAAAAAATTGAGATCTGAAAAAATCAAAATCAGTTGAGGACTCAAAGCTCTGAAGATCTTTGATGGAAATTTAATCAAAGGTGATGCAATCACCTAAGAAAAAAGGTTGGTTAGATTCATTAACAGATTGAAATATACAAATCTTTAAATTTAAGAGTGATCACATTGATTTGGTCATCCATTTTCCATCATTAAGAACCTTCTTTTCTTTTTCTCTGAAGAAGAAGAAACAGATTAAACATGATACAAAATAAAATAAAGAGAAAAATTTCATCAGATTCTTGAACAGAGTCCATCCAAAATTCAAGATGTCACAGGCTAAAATCATATGCCTTCCAAATCACTAAATTCAAGTTTTTTTTTTTTTTCCTTTTTTGCCAACATCATCAATTTCTTTTTTTTTTTTTTAAAAAAAAGAAAAGGGCTTGGATATGGATTTTTTTTTCTACTAAGTTGACAGCTTTGGGTGTGTGGTCTTTTTTTTTTTTTTTATGTATAAAATTTTTGCCAAAGATTCTTTTCTCACATGTGAGAAAAAAAAAATCATCAAGTAAATAAATAAGGATTATATGGTCTGTAAAGCCCATCTAGGCAGCAACCAAAGTTATTGAAAATTTGCCAAAGCAGGCATGGTGCCTAGCAAAGCCATTTTGGCACCCAGAAAAGCCTTCTTGGCACCAGGCCAAGTTGGTCTGGCACCTTTCCAAGTTCCTTTTGGTGCTGATCAAATTTGGTTGCATTGAACCACATAATACATGATTGTATTTTTAAAAAATAAAATCAATGGGTGAAATGTTGTGGGCAGGGAGACTGATTGGTGCCAAGGGGAGCTTGGTTGGGCACCAAGGTTTTACCCCCGCAAGCCCAACCAAAGGTCAATGTTGAATTTGTGACCCTGGGATTGCAAACAGGGTGCAAAATGCCATTTTGGACCCATCTGAATTGCAAATGGATATATATACTTTAAACTTTTTTTAATTTTTGTTATCTCATTTCTTTGTTTTATTTTGATAAAAAATTAAAAAAATAAAAAAAAAAATAAAAAAATAAATTAATCCATTAAATTAAAAATATGAATATAAAAAACAAACTATAAATAAATAAAATGAAATAAATAAATAAATAAAAATGAATTAATTAATTAAATTAAAAATGTAAATATAAAAAAATATAAATAACTAAATTTAAATAAATTGAAATAAATAAATAAATAAATAAATATATCAAAAATAAATTAATTAGTTCAATTAAATTAAAAATAAAAATATGGAAAAATATATATTAATAAAATGAAATAAAGAATTAAATAAAAATTGTTTTTTTTTCGCCATTCACTACCCCAAATGGGTTTCCTGGCGTGGTTAGCGACCCAGAATGTGTTGCAAGCAGCCATTCACAACCCACCTAAGTCGCAAATTGCCATTTTTGACTCAAATGGGTTGCAAATGGCTGTTTGAAACCCAAAATGGGATGCAAGTTGCACCATGCAAACAATTTTTGGTAGTGAATGGGGGTTGCAAGGTCCCAAATTTAAAATTGGCCCAAACCAAATCATTCCCTCTGGGTGACTATCAAAGTCAAACTGGGTGCATGCCAAGTTGAGCTTGGACAGGCGTGCAGACACACTTTACAGACCATAAGAAAACTGTCCAAAAATGAATTTTATTGAATGATGTTTGATATTTCTGCTGGGTTTTGAATAGTTTTTTTTTCAAAATAAATTAGACAGATAAATAAAAAAAGAATATGAGAATTTAATATAAACTCATTTAATACTAGGAATCCAATTATGTGGAAATATCTTCAAAAAACTTGATAAAATAATAATCAAATATACATTTTTTTTAATAAAACTTGATGTTCCAGATGGGATTTAAACAAAATTCTACCAGAAAAAAAAAAGAAAAAGAAAAAAAAATATTTGTATCAAATGAGAGGAATTGAAATATTTGGAAAAATTTCAACAAAAACTTTGCAGATTACAAAAATAATTATTTTTAAAAAAAATTCAAAACCCCATTTAATCAAGTAAGCTTTAATATATTCCTGATGAACTTGAATCAAATTCATACCAATCATCAAAAAAAAAAACAGAAAGGAATGCTACATATAACTAGCCAATGGTTTGATGGATACTTTTCAGAAGGCAAACAGTTCTAATTTGTAAAACTGGATTGTCAAGATATGCTGGGTTCAGCTTTTTGAGACCATTAGAATGACACCTAATTTTTAGTTTTCAGGGGGTAGGTATCAGTTGGGGGAGTTCAAGGAGACTCTAACCAATCTTTAGGATTTTGAATCTCATGCAAATAAATACCATACACAGGTTTCAACAGAGTTTTACAAGGAATATCAGAGGAAGCAGGAAATGAGTAGATGGATAGAGCCTGTTTTTGATGGAAAGATGAGTCCTGGGGAGTGTTTTGAAGGTTGCAGGGATGCAGAAAATCCTGGAAAAGCAGTTTTATGGTAGAGATCAAGGATTCAGATAAAAATTGGGCAATGATAAATTGGAAACCTCACAACCTGCATTCACAACCTAAAAAGGGTTGCATGGAACAATTTGAAAACCATTCTAGGTTTTGAATTGCCACTCAAAAAATGTCTCATATGTGAACAACCACTCACAACTAATTATAGTTGTGAGGGGTTGTTCAAAACCCATTTGTGGAAAAAAAATTAGAAAAAAAAAGAAAGAAAAAAAAAGGAAAGACATTGAAAATAAAATAAAATAAATAAAAACAAATAAAAACAAATAAAAACACATAAAAATAAATGAAGGGCACATAAATAAAAATAAATAAAAATAAATAAAAATAAATAAATAAATAAATAAATAAATATCTTGATTTATTAACAAAATTACCAAAAAAGGAAAAAAAAAGGAAAAAATAGAAGTAAGTTCAACTTGACTAGCCCTAAAGTAAAAACACCCAAAATAAAATAAACCATGAAAGAGTCTATGGAGCAGCCCTAAAGTAAAATTTCCCAAAAATACAAGTTCAACTTGAATAGCCCTAAATTAAAAGTGCCAAGAAATACAATTTCAACTTGACTAGCCCTAAATTAAAAAACAAAAACAAAAAATACAAGTTCAACTTGACTAGCCCTAAAGTAAAAACACCAAAAAAAAAACAAGTTCAACTTGTGTTAAGCTGATCCCATCACAAGAAGTAAAAATACTACTCATGATGGGATCAACCCAACACAAGTTGACCAACTTAGCAATAAAATCTCATTCAAAACACTCAACATGATGATATTAACTCAAAACCCTCAACATAATGATGTTCAAAATGTGATAAACCTTTATATAAATAGAATTACAAGATAAGAATCAGAACCAAAACCAAAATGATATAAATAAGGTGATTTTTCTAAATTAGAATAAAACTGAAGTTGTTCTTTTAAATGTTCAACCCAAAATAGAAGCTTTTTTAGAATTCAACAAAGCAGGTTGGGAAAAAATGGGCGGGATTGGAATCATTTCTCCCTCAAGTACAATATGAAACAAGTGATGTTTGTTAACAAACAAAATGAAGATAGGATCTTATTGTTCTTTTACAACCATTTTTGTAGGAGTATAAGTACAACATGAATCCAATGAAATGAGAACTATTGGTCTTCCATAAGTATCAGCTATTATTTTACCCATATCTAATTTTGAAAGCCATTCGGAAGAGGGAATCTTTTCATTGATGTCATTAACATCAATTCTTTGTTCTATCTTTTCAACATATTTAATGCCACCAAGGATCTTAGAATATAATGTTGTATTTTCCCTCAATTTTTCAATCATTTGCTTTTGTACTTTAAACCACCGATGCTCATCGTACCCAAGTGATTTTGCCATGAATCTAAATCCACAACACCCATCACCAACCGGATCCCAAACCTCCACAAAGGACTTATGTAAGTTCTCAGGTATTTGATTGAGGCAATTCACTTTTAGTTCCTACAATCAAAATTTACTTAGTCAAAATCATAATCTCATTCAAGGAAACAACACTCACCAAAGATGGGCTTCTGTTTGACTTGGCCATTTTTTCTTCTTCCTCCTTTGAAAAGCATCCTGGTTCCAACGGGAGGGACCCTCATGAAATTTCAGTCTCTTCCACTGAGATATGAAATTCACATGAAGAGCCTTTCTTGCACTACAGAAATAATTTTCCCATCAGTTCATTAAACCATAAAAATGAAAATTTCTCAAAATGAAAGACTTACTATCTTTGGTCTATTTGGTCCCCTTTTAACCATTTTCCCCTCTGAATTGCTCTTTCAAGGTGTTCAAAATTTTGAAATTTCAAAACAAGTTTCTTTCAATTTGGGTCAACCGCGGCTGGAACTTAACAACTTTGGCTCAATCCTTGGATTGGAAATAAAAGCAGCTGTACCCTTGAGCATTGAGCTTAGAATCTACAAAATAACCTCTTTAGGTTGTTCCCTATACATGGAACTCCACTTGTTGAACATTTGAGATTGTTAATCAAGCCCTGGATCTGTTTCAAACTTTAAAAAAAACAAAACAATGATAAATTTTTCCATCCAATAATTAATCTGTCAATCAAATAATTGGTATCCTTCAAAAAACCCCACTTACTTGATTGGAAGGGTCATAGTCTAACTGCCACTGAGGATGAACACCCTCAGGAACAATGGACCCTCTTGATTCTACAAGTTCACCTAGAATGTGGGAACATGGAAATCCCATGTTTTTTGAATAGGAATTTGAGCACACCTTGCCATCATGATTGTGTTTTAACTTCTCAAATTGTTCCCCAATGAGGTTAATTGACTCAATTAAAAATTTGTAACCCAAAGGTAATAGTTCTGTTGGAAGACCTGTCCCCAACTTTATTCAAGAGTTTTTAAGTTCTGCATGGACTGATTGGATTTGAATTTCAATTGTTCCTTCAAGGTGTTTCCACAAATACAAAGTTTTTCCCAAAGATCCAACAAGTAAATGTTTAAAAGTAGCATGGGCCCCTTCTACCCAAGATGTTATTTTATTTCCCAAGTATCAGTTGACACAATTACATGCCATTACAAATGTCTCTTTGATAGGGAAGACATTCTTTTCCATATACTCAATTACATCATTGCGGTCTTTCAAGAAACACTGTATACAAGTTTTGGAGTAAGAACTCCCAGCAGAGATCAATTGAAGAAGAAATAAATTGGCATACTCTGAGTTCCTCATCATTTACTTCTGCCTCCCCCTTGGTTTTAGAGGCCCCATATTTGGCCAAAAGAGCCATGAAACTTTTCCATGCTTCATTTTCATTACTGAAGCACATTTTACAGTTTGCTTGAATTTTTTTAGACAAGTTCCAGGAGCACAACTATCTGGATTACTCAGGGAAACTGTATTTAATAGCATGAATAAGAGATTTTTCAAAGTCTGTTGCAAAGACTTTTGGAAGACTCTTGGGATCATAAGCCAACTCCTTTAATGTGTTCAACGCCCAACTTTAGAAATCATAGGTTTTTTTTTATCAGGAAAAAAGCCTTTTTAAAAGCCTTTTTGTTGGAAGTCATTCCTACAACATGCAACAGAGGGATGTTGTACCTATTTGTTTTTTGAGTACAATCCAACAAAGAAATATGATTTAATTTTTTTCAAAGTTTTATAGACTCAGGATGAGCCACAAATAGGGCCTCTAAGTGACCCTCTCCTCCAAATTCGGACCTGGAAACCTATTGAGATTCCTGGAGCATTTCCAATAGAAAGTCCATAACACCTTTCCCTTCCAGTTCTGTTTGCTTTACCTTCTGCTAAGTTTTGTAGATTGTTATATTGTCAATGTATTATCCACCATAAATATTTTTAAATTTACTTTTAATTTGAACCATATTGAGCCCATCTTTCATTCCTTCCTTAAGTAGATCTAATGCTTGACCAGAGATTCTCCTCAGTTCAGGATGCACTGAAGGACTTTCAGATGGTTGATGATTGTGTAGGACATTTCTAACAGATAGATGCCACATGGGATCTGCTACTTTCCTACTTGCACGGATCATGAATTGGAACCCAACCTTGCTGGTGTGAG
Organism: Puccinia polysora; assembly: GCA_025617555.3. Classification (NCBI taxonomy): domain Eukaryota; kingdom Fungi; phylum Basidiomycota; class Pucciniomycetes; order Pucciniales; family Pucciniaceae; genus Puccinia; species Puccinia polysora. The sequence goes on along the minus strand of CM062630.1, from coordinate 2,606,658 downwards.
TTTGAATTTGACATTTGGTGAGGCATGGCCCTTCATATACCCCAAGTCTGCCACATGCTAGATCTACATATTTATATTTCCTTGACTTGAATTTTGTCAATGCCTAGCCATGCATTGCTGCCCATTTCCAAAAATAAATCTTGGCTTCTTTCCCATTAGCAAAGACTCTTGCACAAGGAGGGTCAAGAAATTCTGGAACCCCTTATTTAAATTAGTATTTGTCAAGCCAAATCTTTCTCAGTCCAATGACATATGAAATGTAACCCACCACCTTTAGTAAATTCAAGTTGTGACAAAAAATCTTGTTCTAGTTGTGAAGAAACATCTTGTTCCTCAATTGTAACCCTAGATGAGGATGCAATTGGGGCTTCCAATTTTTTCTTTTCCAACTCCCCACCCAAATCCCTAGATTCCACCAAATTTTTCTTAAGTAGACTTTTAATCAAGTCCTTCAACATAGCCATGTTTAATCTGGGAGGGCTTGGGCTTGCCACTTTTCCCATAAACCAACAATATTCAACAGCAATTCAGTATTCAATGCAATTTTAAATCCAAAAACTCCAAATGTTTGCTCAATTTTGGGTTGAGAAAAATAAATTTTGAGAAAAATTAATTTATGCAACAGGCATGTCTTGTGTTTGTATGTGGTTTGTGTCAAGAGTTTTTGCCAATAGGCAGAATTTTTGATTTACAAGTTTCCTTTTGTGTTCCAATAGTCCCACATAGTATTACAGATCCCCAAATTAGGGTTGAAAGCACTCAAATGTGGTCCAGGGGTGCCTAGGTACCCAAAATACCCCCTAAAATGGCCCATTGGGGGGGGGGGGGGAGAGTAGCCCAAATGTGACAGAAAAACATGCTCAACCCCCTCTTGCAACTTGCGCGTCCCCCAGGGGGTTGCAAACCCCTGGTCAAAACCTAAAAAAGGTTGCAACTCAGAATGGGTCACAAACGGGGGTTTTCAACCCCCTGGGGGATGTGCAAGTTACAAGCAACTTGGCTTGCTTCTTTTTAGGCCATGATTTGCCTTTTGCAACCCTGAGGTTGCAAATCTAACATTGAAAATATGTATAATTTCTGCCAAGGTACTAGGAATTAAGAGACAAGTACATGCCAAGGTTATCAAGTTATATGTAAAGAGAGGTATGTAATCATTCTGGGGTGCTATAGGACTTCTAAAACATCCCGTTTACTGATGTTAAGTCCTTGGATCATTTAATTAAACTCTGGGGTGTGTAAATAAAACATTTTAGATTTAAAATCCTCCCCAATTAGAACCAGTAACCTATTTCTCATTGGGTATGATGTAATGGGGTTCTGAGCGCTTGAGAATGAACGCAGGGAGACCCCAGCACTCCCTTGAGGGCTCCTGTTACCTTAAGAGAGCAGGGTATTCACCCTATAGCCCCTTCCTCAGTTATTTATTATATATTATTGATCCAAGAATACAGAAAGAGTTAACAAGCCCATTAAACTTAATATCAAGAAGAAGATTGACTGGGGCCTTGAAATTTAGTATTATAATAAATTAATAATCCATTTCTCACCTCCAAGTTCATGTGGGAAGTCCTTTGGAGTTGTAAAATTTATTGTTACTTTAAAGGGTGTGAGTTCAATTTGTAAGCAAGGATCCTTTTGGCTTTATCAAATTAGTGCCAGGTCCCTTATCTATTTATAGGGAACAAGGTGTGGCCTTTTACTCACAATACTCCAGTATTGTTTGAGTTATGTTTTTATGTAACAGTATTATTGTTTTAATAAATCAATAACTGATTTAAATATTAATTTTGTCTTAAATTTTGCAGGTTTAACCACAGAACAAAGTTAGCATTAGAGGTTAAATCCCTGAAAATCAGTATATACAAGATCTAACATAATTTATGATTTCCATTTCCAAAGTTTATTGTTTTTGGGTATATTAGTATAAAAACAATTTTTTTTTCTTTTTTTTTTAAAGATAAGCCTCCAAATTAACAAACAAACAGATTTCTTAGCTTCTTGGTGTTATTGCAGAAGCTCCAAAAGCCTGTGTTCCAGAATTACAGTGGATCAATCAAGGACTTCTAGAGATTTTTCATCAATTTTTCAAATTTGAGCCTTCAAGAAAGACTTCAGAAGTACCAGCTGAGATTATTTGTTAGTTTTGATCAGATGTTAATAGAGGAATTCAAGAGGAATACAAGGTAAAAAATTTGCAAAACCTGGTTTGGGATCTTGACAGGGTATTCCAAAAAATTGAGCAGAAAGGAAAGGTTAAATTTTTTCCTGAAGAAGGCAGTTCTTAGCATGAGTTGGGTATTAAAAAAACAAATCTCAATCTCATTGGAAGCCAGAAAAGGCACCTCTGAGGATTTTTGGAATAATTACAGCATGCTCATGAATATGCTCAAATCATCCTTTCATCTCTTTGTTGCTTTTCCCACTCCACTGCGCTCTCTACTTTCTATTTTCTATTTTCCATTTTCTATTCTCTTTTCTGCCATTTTGTTCTCATGGGTGTCATGTCCCGCCTCCTGTCTCCTTTCTGGTCCCCTTTCCTTCAGCTCTCACCCTCAAAGCCGCCCGCAACAACTTGACAAGCTGCTGCAAATGCTCCAATCCAAGCTCACCTCAAGATTGCTAACACATAAAGCCTGCTGCCTGAACCGGATCCTGGGGAATGCTCTCCTTGTGCAACCACAAGATTGCACCACTGACCCCTGGTATCAGAGTCAGGTAAGCTACAATCATATTCTCCTCAAGGCCTCATCTCATCCAATCAACTGATTCACCAAGCTTTCCCATCAGCTGGTCCCCAACCAAATATGCCTCAACATCCAACCAACCCGCTACGCTATTGACAAACCACGAGAATTAAAGTTTACTATTCTGCTGTTGTTTCCTCTGCTACATTTCTCCTCATCACAAGAGTCTGTCTGGTCGTTTTAGTTAACTTACTCAGAGATTGTTGTTTTCCGTTTTATCGGTGTTTTATTCTCAGTTACTCACTAACAATGATATCCTTTTAGTTCTTGATTTCATCAGATTTACAGTCCCAGCTAACTTCAAGGACCAGCAGAAAATCAACCATGTCAGAGACCAAGGACAACTCCAAATCCAAACTTAACATTCCACTTCCAAACAACTCAAACTTTTCCGCCTGGTTTCTTTGAATAAAGAGCTACCTCAGACAAAAAGGTATTCTTGACCTGGTCCTAGATTCCCCTCCAGTTCCCATCTCCGCTCCACAGAAAAAGAAACTATTCAAAGCCGCAGACATCATCATCCAGCACTTAGGGGACTCCGCCTTTGATGCAGTCATCAATCCTGAGAATGAAAGCAACCCTCATGCCATCTGGGATGCCATCCTGTCCAGATACACCTCTCAATCCTTGAATAACTGCAGCAGAATCTGGCTGAATTTCATCCGTTCTCAATACAAAGGAAACCTCAACTCTTACATCAAGGAATGTCAGAAGATGATGAACAAACTATCTGTTGTAAGCCTCAAAGTTCCCTCAGACATCCTAAGCTACACAATCTTGGCCAAACTCTCCAGTTCCTTTTTACAAATGGTCAACACAATTATCCTCAATGAAAATTAGCTCCTAAATCCAACTGGCGTTCTCAACAAAGTCCAAGAAATCACCCACCTGGAATCTTTGCAAACCATCACCCACAAGGACACCCCCAAAATGAATCAGTCTACCACTCTCCATAAATCCACCCAAAGGAAAAAGCCAAAGCACCCCTGCTCCAAAAATGACCACAATCCTCTTTCTGAACACCCTGAGGACAAGTGTTGGTTTCTCCACCCCCACTTGAGACCTGACTGGAACAAAAGTACCATAAATAGCCTCCATGCCACTGATGAACCAACCAAGACACCGGTCAACAATGCTCCAAGCCCAAAATTACATTTTAATTTGCAGATCTACCTGACCCCCAAGCTGAGGTTTTCCTTTCTCCCTGTTCTAGACTCAGGGGCCAGCCACAACATTGTCAAAAATCCCTGTTATCTTTTCAATGCCTCCCCCATGAAGATAGAGGTAGGAACAGGTTCTCCCAACAATTCACTCACTGCTTCTCACGTTGGATCAGAAAAATTGATTAACCACTTAGGGGAAGTCATCAAGCTGGATAATGTGCTTCTGATCCCCACAATCAATTGATGTCTCATCTTGCTTACCCAACTCAAGGCAAAAAAGACGGTCCTCTCCTCTGTTGGCTTCTATGACTTCAAAGTGAATTGCAACAACTTTTTGTTCATTGGATCCACCTTGAATAATCTTACCAAACTCTGCGGAACCAGATTATCCACCAAACACCAACCTGAAGTGCTTCTCAAGGACTCCTTTTTGATGTGGCACTCCTGCCTGGGTCATCCTGGTCCCTCTGCTCTCAAAACTCTTGGCTTAATCAATAACTCAGATCTTACGCCATGCAAGATCTGCCAAACCTTCAAAGGCACTGCTACCCCTTTCAACCATTGCTTCAAAGCTGTGTCCAAGAATCTGGAGTCTGTTCACCTTGATCTAGTTGGGCCAATCCAAACTACCTCAAATCTTGGCTACAACTACTTCCTCTCTCTCACAGATCAGCTCTCCGGCCACAGGTTGGTGGCCTTCCTCAAACACAAAAGCAACACCCAAATGGCAATCAAGGATTATGTGGCTCAAGCAAAACACCAAACAGGGAAGGTTGTAAAATTTCTCATCTCCAACAACGGTGGGGATTTCATCTCCTCCAAACTCAAACAATTCTGCTCAGAGAAAGGAATCATCCAAAACTTAGCCCCCGCTTAAAACCCTCAGCAGAACGGCCTTGCCAAGAGATCCAATTGTCTCATCTTGGGAAAGGCTAGAGGCCTTCTGAATCAAAGCAATCTGTCCCCAAAATACTGGGAAAAAGCCTTTAACACCGCCGCTCATCTTCTGAAAGCTCTCCCCTCCAAATCCTGAAGAAACAAGACTCCCCATCAGATGTGGAAAAATCAAAAGTTCAACTACAACTGGCTCAAGCCATTTGGATGCACCGCCTACGCTCTGATCCCTAAAGTTAACAGGATGTTCAAATTTCAGCCCACCTGCAAAAAGGCAATAATGCTTGGGTATGCCAATGACTTCTTGTCATATTTCCTGCTGGATATGGACTCCCTTTCATTTTTCTGTCTGCCAACGTCACCTTTGAAAAATCTGTGTATCCCTCTCTAACTCCCTGCTTGTTGGTCAAGGAAACTGATTTCCTTATTCCTTCTAATCTTCTTCCCACTATTTCCCCTCCTGAATTGATTCCTCACTCTATCTTGCCTTCTCCCGCTCACCTTCCCTCTGCTCCTGTTCCTGTGATCCTTGATCCCACCATTCCCGCTCCTATCCACTCTTACAATAAAATTTCCGCCGCTAACATCATCAATGAACCACGCAGGCCTCACTCCAAGGTGGGTCTTCCATCAGTCTACTTAATAGTGGACCATTCTTACGTAGATCCTCAGAACATACATGAGGCCCTCCATTCCAACTACCGCAAGGAATGGATCAAAGCCATAAATAACAAAGAACTCAACTTAATCAGCTATGACGTATGGGAGGAATTGGTCCTGCCTTCTGGGAAGCAACCTCTCAAATGAATCTGGGTCTTCAGGACTAAACGTGATGATCAAAACCAAGTCACGGAGTTCAAGGCCCGACTTTTCATACAAGGCTTCAATCAAGATTATGGCTCCAACTTCAGCTCCAATTTCTCACCCACCAGCGAAAAGACCTCTCTCAGACTCCTCATTGCTCTTTCCGCCTTGAAAAACCTCCAATTCTGACAAATTGACATGAAGGCCGCTTTTCTGAACGCCCCGCTTTGAGAGAAATTTACATTGCACCCCCCAACCAATATCACTGTCACTGATGGGAAGGTACTCTCTTTAAAGAAGGCTCTATATGGCCTCAAGCAGGCTCCACTTTCCTGGTACAAAACGCTGTGAATATGGCTTGGGGAGGTTGGCTTCAACCAGTGCAAGGCGGATCAAAGCGTGTTCTGGCGCATGGACACCTTCCTGTACATGCATGTGGACAAAATTGAAATCTTTGGTTGTGATCCGGACCACTTTGTCATGGAAATCTCATCTTGCTTCAAAATAAAGGACCTTGGTCCAGCCTCCCTACTTCTTGGAATGAATGTTGTTCACCTGGAGGATGGCTTCAAAATTCACCAGCAATTGTAAATTGAGCACATATGTGCTCAATATCCACTTCCCACTCACCAAAAATTCTCCACCGCTATCAAGCCAAACAGAAAACTTTTCCCTTCCAGTGAAGAGGATCACCAGTATTTCCTCTCATCAAGGGACAACTACAGGAAAATCATTGGAGAATTGAACCACATCAGCATCTGCACCCAACCAGACATAACTTTTGCGGTGAACTATCTCCCTCAATTTCTCATCAAACCCAATCTCCACAACTACCAGGCGGTGCTACAGGTTCTAAACTATCTCCAACACTCCAGCTCCGTGGGTCTCTTTTTCTCTTCAATCACTGCCTCCAACAGCATGGTTGCTCATGTGGATGCCAACTGGGCTATGTGCCCCAGCACGCGCTGCTTGATAATGGGTGTGGCAATCCAGTGGCTGGGAAGCATGGTGCTCTGGAGGTGCAAGAAGCAACTAACGCTATCCCTCTCCACCGCCAAGGCTGAATATAAGGCTCTTGGGGACGCTGTGAAGGACATCAAGTGGATCAAATCCCTTCTCTTGGACATTGCCTCCGGAGAGGCTGGAAAGACAACCACAGTATTTGAAGACAACAAAGGTGCTATCAAGCTGGCACTCAACCAGGAAAACCATGCCAGCTTCCACACCAAGCACATGGAACTCCAATTTCACTTCATTCAAAATGAAATCCTCAAGCAGGAAATCAAACTCAAGAAGGTTCCATCAAAGAAAAACCTTGCTGACTTCTCAACCAAACCAGTCTCCCAAATGGCGCTGCAGCAGGCGCTGCTAAGTCTCAAAGTTAAAGCCTGATTTGAGAAAGGGAGGATGTTTGAATAATTACAGCATGCTCATGATATGCTCAAATAATCTTTTCATATCATGGTTGCTTTTTCCACTCCACTGCGCTATCTACTTTCTATTTTCCATTTTATATTCTCTTTTATGCCATTTTGTTCTCACAGGTGTCATGTCCCACCTCCTGTCTCCTGTCTGGTCACATTTCTTTCAGCTCTCACCCTCAAAGCTGCCCGCAACAACTTGACAAGCTGCTGCAAATGCTCCAATCCAAGCTCACCTCAAGATTGCTAACCCATAAAGCCTGCTGCCTGACCCCAATCCTGGGGAATGCTCTCCTTGTGCAACCACAAGATTGCACCACTGACCCCTGGTATCAGAGTCAGGTAAGCTACAATCATATTCTCCTCAGGGCCTCATCTCATCTAATTGACTGATTCACCAAGCTTTCCCATCAGCTGGTCCCCAACCAAATCTGCCTCACAATCCAACCAACCCGCTACGCTATTGACAAACCACAATAACTAAAGTTTCCTTTTCTGCTGTTGTTTCCTCCGCTACATTTCTCCTCATCACCAGTCTTTCTGGTACTTTTAGGTAACTTGCTCAGAGATTTTTGTTTTCCCTTTTATCTGTGTTTTCTTCTCAGTTACTCACTACCAATGACATCCTTTTAGTTCTTGATTCCATCAAGGATGAAGCCATTCCAATTTTTGATTCTTATCAAGAAGTGGGAAATTCAGTTGATTTGCCTGGGGATTGAATATTAGGCTCTGGAACCTCAATCAGATCCAAAGGTTTTGGTAATTTAGGTGAGTGTGAATGTCTGTAACAGAAGGAGGTGGAATCACTTCAAATTCAAATCAAATAAAAAATGCACTGGCAGCTTGGGCTTTTAAACTTCCCCATTCTGGGTAATTGAATCCATGACAAAAGCAAATTAATAATTAGTTTCTGCCCAAGAAATCAATTTTCAAAAGTGTTTATGGCAGGGAGGAGGTGAGGGAAAATATTTCCAAGAAACTTCAGGGGATGCTTGTGTGCAAAAATCTGGCTGAGGGGTCCAAAATTCCAACTAAATTTCTTCATTTTATGCAACAAATTAATTTTCCCTGGGATTTTGGTAGGTCCAATTGTGGCAACCCTGGCTTGATTTTGATGGAAAGAGATGTTGAGGTGTGCCTGAATGGAATAGGAAGGGAACAACAAAAAGAATTTGAAGTGGGAATATAAACAAGCTTTCAAGTGCCATGGCCTGAAATCAAAAATCAAGGAGGTTTTGTGCAGGAGAAGTATTCAAAAGAATGGGAGGAAATTTTACTATTATTGGTTTTTTCTCAAGTTTGAAGGTTGATGGATTAGTAGGGCAGTGAAGGTGATAGTCAAGGTAGACTAGTAGGAAATCCTGATGAAAGAATTGAAGTTGGGGGATGATATGATGTTTATTGGTAGAAAAAAATGGGAATTGAACCATTCTGGCCAAATTATGGTAGGAAAGGTCTTGAGACTCACACAGGGTCACTTTATCCCAAAAAAAGCACTTCAGATTCCATAATAGGAAAATTGGATGCATATAAAAACAAAATGGGAATGTATTTACATCTTTGGATGCAAAACAAAATAGACAAATGATTGTTTTGGAATGTGAAACAAAAATATTTTTGGCCTAAAATGTAAAACAAGATGGGTGCAGGATAAGAAAATTATGAAAACAAAAGGAAAGAGTATCAAAGTAGATTGTGGACCAAAAAGTATGGAAAAGTGAATTATTGGATTGGGAAGTTTATCATTGGGAAATTGGGAAGCTAAATCAAAGGATGCCAAGGAGCCTGGCAAGTTTGAGAGAGAATAACTGTGTGGATCTCTGCCAAGGTATATTGGTGAGTAAGAAATTGGAGATATAAAAGAATAGAAAATCTTGCTTGAAAGGGAGTAACTCAGTTGGAATAATGGTTTATGTGAAAAGATGTGGCAAGAGAAGGAAAAGAAATATAATTAAAGGGAAAATATATCCTGCCCAAAGCTAAAATTTATTAATGATGATCCTACAGAATTTTGAAGTATGTGGCAAAGTGTCCAAAGAAGGTGGGTTTTGTTGTCTTGATTTTTTTATTTTTTTGACTGTATTTACAATTGAAGGGAGAAAATTTTTGAAATTAGGAGAAAAATAAGGGGGAATTGTATATTGTTTTAATTTTTTGAAAACTATTAGGAAATCATCCTCATTTTACTGAATTACTTGCAGATTTCTAGCACTGAAAAGAAAGTGCAGAGTTTAACAAGTCAGTTCCAATAAAAATTGGTCCTGGAGAGAACATTTTCATATAAAAATCCAATTGAAAGATTATATGGAAGAAAGAGTTAGGAAGTGGAGAAGGTGAAACAGATTTCAGTATAATGAATTTAAGCTGACCCTAAAAAATTCTGCAGGAGAAAAAATTCAAGTTATCCAAAAGCAAATGAAGCAGGTTCTGGAAATTTTAATCAGCATCTTGAATCTTGAAAGACTAAATTCTTTCAAATTTCTTAGTAAGATATGTTAGAATTTGAGTTTATATATATGTGACTTCCACTGGAGTTCAAAGTATCATTGATTGCATTGATTTGATTTATATTATTGTTGTCATTGAAGTATTAAAATAATGGCTCAAATATAGCTATGCTGTGTTCTCAGTAGTGATTTTCAGACTTTCCAAGCATAACATTTCACTTACCATGTAACTTAAACTGCTTATGCTAATTTTGCCTTATTCATTTTTTACTCAACCACTTGTTGGCCAATCATGTATTTAGTCTATATAAACCATGGTGCTCTCAAGTGGAATTCATCATCTGTTCAATCACAACATCAACTGGAGTGTCCTTTTCCTCCTGTCCTCAGGTCCGTTACGCTTGACGTTATAAGCTCCTTTTCATTCATTTCTCTTTAACTTAAATTTAACCAGAGCCCAAGCTCTTTTTACTCTTACAAGATATGCTACATCAAGATTTTTCCATTTTTCTCATTGGAAATTTACCTCAAAGCTAGCACCATAATAGGGTGTATCAGCTTTAGAAAAAATTTCATTTTTTAATTGTGTTTTTCAGCAAAATACCTCAATTTAAACACACAATTAAAAATAAAAATAAAAAAACAGGTAACTCACATCAGAAATGTCAGATTTACCAAAAACAAATTGTATTTTTCAAATCAAGTATATAGATTTTCACTTCATATCCGACATATGTTGGACCATACCATCCACTCCTTTTTTCACACTTCCTTCAATATTTATCCTGAAACACCCAACACACTTTGGACCATACTAGCCACCCCTTGCTTCCCACTTCCCTCCATCTCCAACCTCATTGGATGTGCGTTACTCTTCTCTTTGTCTTGAAATTGCTACTTCATACTTCAAACCTAATCAATATATAAATCATTTTTCATATTGCAATTAACACTTTCAAACTCCAAACTCATCAGACTCATCAATTTATCACTCATAACTTTATTGAACACACACTACTCACTGTATCTCTTTTCCATTTTGCAAATGAGACCTCAGCAACCCCCCCTCCTCCCCCCCCTTTTAAATATCCTAAGAAAACCTCCCCAAGGAACTCAACCAGAAAAATTTCAAAAGCACTTTAACATCCTCCCCCATCTTCTTCCAAATGTTCTAGTCAACTAAAGAAAGCCAATAATAAAATCCTTGTCAAAGTTCTGAAGATTCCTGCAAAATAAACTGCCTATTTTGGGACTTAAAACAAAACTTGTTTTGGCCAAACTCAATCTTCTAAGTCCAATGGTTATCTGCTGATGGCCAAGGAGATGAATAAAAAAACCAAAGTTAGGCTTGATCTATCACAAAAAAAAAGAGAAATCAGTTCAATAAATATTTTTCCAAGTATAAAAAAGCCCACCCCATGTAAATATAAAATGGATTTGGTCTCACTGATGCTGATTAAGTCAAAGAGATTAAATTGGTGGTTGATAAAATGGAATTAAACTATACTTTCTATTTTAAAATTGAAAAAATATTTGGAAAGAAGGCAAAATAACCCCACTAGCTGATTTCAGTGATAAAAGGTGTGAATCCATTGATGATGAGTAGATAGTAACCAATATTTAACCAAGTGACAAGGAAAATGCGGAAACCTTGATTGAGGAGAAAAGAATTGTTGAGGAACCCTTTTATTGGCTAGAATATGGTTCTAAGGAAGATATTTCACAAAGAAAAGTTCTAATTCCATCCAAATGGGTATAAATTATTCACTCCAATTAAAAATTGGACCCAAAACCTGCCTCTTTGGATTGGTTGCTTTCAGGATTGAGCCAAGTAATTTCTGCTCCCATAAACATTAAGGAGGATTACTTTGAGGCATTGCCTCCTCCCCAAAAAGCCAAAAATATTTTTTTATCAAAAATAATATATGTTATATTAAATATGCTAGTGAGTAAGAGCTGATGTCCTCTTAACAGCCCCACCATTTTTTAGCCAAAAAATCTTAAGTCAGTGGGGCCTCCAAATTAACAATTTAAAAGAATTGATGATCTTAAGCTGCAGTCATCCTCAGTAAAAAGAAAGAGGAAAGCATCCAAATCAAGCAATATCAAACCAAAAAGCCATCAAAGGCAGAGGAAAAATTCCAGCTTTGAAGGTTTTGAATAGATCTTTAAGAAGCAAGATTTGGGTGAGAAAATAAAACCAATATCGAAAAATGTTTACCTACTAATCCACTGGTATGCCTTTCAAACCAGTTAAGCTCCAGATCCAAATTGATTGGCTTAAAGTGAAAAATGGAAAGCTCCATTTTCAAAGGGTGATGATAAATTCTCAACTCCCCGCCATGTGGGAGTTGTGTTGGGCCCTACATGGCCCAATGGACTTGTGGAGGCTCATAAACTTGTACAAAACGCGCCTGCGGGCATTTTGGACGCGTCTACACACGCCCAAGGGGCTGTCTAAAATATGGCCAACCCCCGGGAGGCCATATACCCCCCATACAGGGCAGACTTGAGACATGTTCGGGGGGTGTACGGCCACCCCAGGGGTTGTGCCAAAATTTTGGTTAGTCAAGTTGGAAAGCAACCAGTTGGTTGTCTTTGGTTTTTTTTTGTTTTTTTATTTATTTATTTTTAATGTTTAGTTTTAGTTTTTTTTTTTTTTTGGGCCACCAGAAATTTAGTTGTGCCACACGGCTACACAACTGCATTCAAGCCTTTTAGAGCCCCAAACGGCTTGAATTCAGTTGTGTGGGGCTCTACACGGCTAATATGCAGTTGTGCGGACACCACACAGCAGTCCTGGGCCGCGTGGAGTACAGCCCAACCACACTCAAGCCGTGTGGAGATCTACACGGCTCAAATTTAGCTTTGTAGCCATGCCACAGGGCTCAAATAAATTGTGTACACGGGTAATATGAGCCATGAATTTATCATCACCCATTTTCAAAAGGAAAAATGGGTTCTCCAAGTGAAAATAGTTAAAGAAACACAAATAGGTGCACAAAGGGTTGAAGAAAAAAATCTCAATTCTCAGTTTAATTTGAGACAAACTGAGCTTGATTTTGTAAGATAGAAAAAGAATAAGGATCACCCTGCAGCTTGAAAAAAGGAAAAAATTTCATTAGCTGTTGCATTTGTGGAGAGTGGTAGACCTGTGGGGGAAATGCAGCAAATATCTTGAAAAATTTTACTTTAAACAAATTGATTTACAAAATTGAATCAATTCAAAAAATATCATTTCTGATAACAAAGGTTTTTGATAGTATTTTCAAAAACTAAAAAAAATAAATCTTTTTTTATTTTTATGAACATCTTTTTACCTAGAGGAGGTTTACCTAGAGTAGATCTCCCCACCAGCTATATACCTGCTGGTGTTACTGGGCCTCTGGTTTATTTTCATGGAAATAGAAATTTTGGTATGACTTGCAGACTCAACAGCAGGAATTTTACAATGGTTATACTAGTTTGCAGCCCAAAAAATTTTGAAAATACATTTTTTCTTGAAGTCACTGCAAAAACCCAAGTCAGAAAAGAAAAATTGACCTTCAGAGACATCATATCTTTCTAAGCTGTCAATAGGTTTCCTATTTGCCTTTCTTGTTGGAACAAATAGGAGAAATGATTTCAAATAATCATCATAATGTTCAATATGGGGAACATTTTAGAAGCCACCTGAGTTGAGAAATCCAAAGTAATCCATTCAGTGCCAAATTCAAAGGAGGAAAAGGAGGGGATTTTGTTTTGTTTCATGAGTCTTTGATTGGATTCAAAAAATAGCCTGGCCAATTTTTGAAAAATTTAAGACAACATCCAGGCCACCTGGTGTTATTTCAGATTGAGGTACTTGAATTCTTGAAGAGAAGATTGGCTATCCACTTTTCTAACATATAAAAAAATAAAAATATTCAATCCAATTTTTCAATGTGGTTTCCCACACGAATTCACACCATGTTATTAAAGGACAACAGGGTCAAGAAAATTTTTGGATTGGTGAAGGTATGTTGTGAAAAAATTGATTTATTTCTTCTCTTTCTTGGTAAGATGATCCAATGAAACAATTTCAATGATGGCCACCATTGATTCCCAGTCAAACTGATCTAGAAAAAAAATCTTTCCATGGTCAAACAGGTGAAAATCCTTGACCAGAGCTTGAGCTTTTTCAGGGATTTAGCCTCTACTACTATACCTTGGCTGTGGTTAAACCTGCAAAATGAAGACAAAACCAATAATTTAATCAGTTAATGACGTAAATAAACAAAACAGTAGCAAAACTCATACACACTCAAACAATAACAAGGTAATGTGAGTAAAAAAGCCACACCTTAAACCTTTATAAAAGGCAAGGGGCCTGGCTTCAAATGAATGAAGCTCAAAGGAGCTTTGCTTATAAATAAGCTCACACCCTTTATAGTAGTAACACACAAGGGTTACTACTCCAATTTAGACCTTCCACTCAAAATTGGAGTTGCCAATAAGATTATGAATTTATCATACTACTAAATTTTCTAGCCCAAGTCAATTTCCTCTTGAGATTAAGTTTAATGGGCTTGTTAACTCTTGCCATATTCTCTTACACATAAATAAGAATAGATAACTGATAAAGGGGCTATAGGGTAGAAAAACTCCTCTTTTAAGGTACCAGAGCCCTCAGGGGACTCAAGTGATCATCCGGAGAGTGCCAGGCTTTACGTGGCTTTGTCCTCAAGGGCTCAGTACCTCATTACATTATACCCAATGAGGAATAGGGCACTAGTAATCATTGGGGGGGATATTCAAGGTAAGGTTTCAAGTTCCATACAAAAGGAGTAACTAGTTGATCCTAGGACTTGTAAATCAATCAGATGGACGGTGTAGAAGTCCCAGAACACCTGAGAATGATTAAATAACTCCCTTTACATGTAGCTTGATAGCCTTGGCATATAATTACCTCTTAATTCCCAGTACCTTGGCATACATTATACATATAGAGTATGTATACTCTTGGAAATTATATTACAAGTTTTATACCTTATAACTGAGCTCAGAGCCCTCTGTGTGGACGCACTAAAGGCTTAGTAGAGTATATTAAAGTATTGATACATCAAAAAGAGGGATAATATTAAAATTATGCAATTTATCTATACAGAGTAGAGAGTATGGTTTAATATAATTAATGAAATTGATTCCCAAAAGAATGGGACACATTGGGAACTTCTGAATCAATATTTGGGACACATTTGAGTCTTCATTACTTAATTTGAAGTTAAATTGGATCTCCATCTTGAATATATATGTTATCAACGTTTCAATTCCATAATCAATACTTATAAAAACATAATTACAATTTATTACAAAATCTTATCAAAAATTCTATATGAATGTAAATCTCTTTATCATTATTCATTCTTGTCTCTATGGTGGGTTGAGCCAGTGAACTTTGTGTCAGATAATGGAAGATGAACTCAGTTCTTAACCACTATACAAACAAGACATGTGAGTTGTGCAGACATTTGGACAACTGTATTTTTCTTGTGGCTGACAAGCTTGCTGGAGCTCAAAGTCTTTTTTAATGCAGGAAAAAAAATTCTATTTTAATGGTGGATAGCTGAGTGTAGATTAAATGGTTTTAAATATTGGGTGGAGCTGGAAATTTGATTTCAAGTTTTGAATTCAACGCTATAAATTTCAATTGAGAATTAAGAGACCTTATTTTTAACCTGTTCTTCATCTGGTTGGCATGCTTTCACTTTTTCTGCTTAATATTTCATTGGGTTTTCATCCATTGTTGGTAAATCAAGCAATCAATTTGATTGAATGGATCAAAAATGGAATGAAAAACAGATGTGTATTAATGGCAAAATTCATGAAAGAATTGTCAAAAAAGGAGTTCCATAAGAATGGAAAAGAATGAGAAAAAAGATGTTCAGTCATGTTATAATGGCCACTTGATGAAAAAAAGATAATATTTATAAACAATTGAGAACCTAATAAGAGAAAAAAACAAAAGAAAGTAAGATCAGTTCCAATCAAGTGTTTTAGTGTGCACTCCTATATAGTAAGGCAGTCCAAGGTTTCAAGGTGGAAGAATCCGGATATGTTTCATGGGTTTTGCCCCCCTAATCCAGTGCAAGAAGGCAATTATCAATGATGAATTAGAAATAAATGGCTAATTATTGTAAATCAATTGATGATTGATTAGAAATCAATTTATAATTGATTAGAAATCAATTTCTAATTGATTAGAAATAAATTTCTAATTGATTTGAAATCCATTTCTAATTGATTAGAAATCAATTTCTAATTGATTAGAAATAAATTTCTAATTGATTAGAAATAAATTGCTAATTGATTAGAAATAAATTGCTAATTGATTAGAAATCAGTTGCTAATTGATAAGAAATCAATTGCTCATAAATTAGAAATAAATTGCTAATTGATTAGAAATCAATTGCTAATTGATTAGAAATAAATTGCTAATTGATTAGAAATCAATTTCTAATGGATTAGAAATCAATTTCTAATTGATTAGAAATCAATTTCTAATTGATTAGAAATCAATTTCTAATTGATTAGAAATCAATTTCTAATTGATTAGAAATCAATTTCTAATGGATTAGAAATCAATTTCTAATTGATTAGAAATCAATTTCTAATTGAT
This sequence comes from Puccinia polysora, assembly GCA_025617555.3. Classification (NCBI taxonomy): domain Eukaryota; kingdom Fungi; phylum Basidiomycota; class Pucciniomycetes; order Pucciniales; family Pucciniaceae; genus Puccinia; species Puccinia polysora. Next base: position 2,590,548 of record CM062630.1, on the reverse strand, counting down.
TAGAAATCAATTTCTAATTGATTAGAAATCAATTTCTAATGGATTAGAAATCAATTTCTAATTGATTAGAAATCAATTTCTAATTGATTAGAAATCAATTTCTAATTGATTAGAAATCAATTTCTAATTGATTAGAAATCAATTTCTAATTGATTAGAAATCAATTTCTAATTGATTAGAAATCAATTTCTAATTGATTAGAAATCAATTTCTAATTGATTAGAAATCAATTTCTAATTGATTAGAAATAAATTTCTAATTGATTAGAAATCAATTTCTAATTGATTAGAAATCAATTTCTAATTGATTAGAAATCAATTTCTAATTGATTAGAAATCAATTTCTAATTGATTAGAAATAAATTTCTAATTGATTAGAAATCAATTTCTAATTGATTAGAAATCAATTTCTAATTGATTAGAAATCAATTTCTAATTGATTAGAAATCAATTTCTAATTGATTAGAAATCAATTTATAATTGATTAGAAATCAATTTATAATTGATTAGAAATCAATTTCTAATTGATTAGAAATCAATTTCTAATTGATTAGAAATCAATTGCTAATTGATTAGAAATCAATTGCTAATGGATTAGAAATCAATTGCTAATGGATTAGAAATCAATTTCTAATTGATTAGAAATCAATTTTTAATTTATTAGAAATCAATTTCTAATTGATTAGAAATCAATTGCTAATTGATTAGAAATCAATTGCTAATTGATTAGAAATCAATTGCTAATTGATTAGAAATCAATTTCTAATTGGTTAGAAATCAACTGCTAATTGATTAGAAATCAATTGCTAATTGATTAGAAATCAATTTCTAATTGAAAAATTAATGGCTAATTGATTACAGATCCATTGCTCATTGATTAAAGATCAATTGCTAATTGATTAGAAATAAATTGCTAATTGATTAGAAATCAATTTCTAATTGATTAGAAATAAATTTCTAATTGATTTGAAATCCATTTCTAATTGATTAGAAATAAATTTCTAATTGATTAGAAATAAATTGCTAATTGATTAGAAATAAATTGCTAATTGATTAGAAATCAGTTGCTAATTGATAAGAAATCAATTGCTCATAAATTAGAAATAAATTGCTAATTGATTAGAAATCAATTGCTAATTGATTAGAAATCAATTGCTAATTGATTAGAAATCAATTTCTAATGGATTAGAAATCAATTTCTAATTGATTAGAAATCAATTTATAATTGATTAGAAATCAATTTCTAATTGATTAGAAATCAATTTCTAATTGATTAGAAATCAATTTCTAATTGATTAGAAATCAATTTCTAATTGATTAGAAATCAATTTCTAATTGATTAGAAATCAATTTCTAATTGATTAGAAATCAATTTCTAATTGATTAGAAATCAATTTCTAATTGATTAGAAATCAATTTCTAATTGATTAGAAATCAATTTCTAATTGATTAGAAATCAATTTCTAATTGATTAGAAATCAATTTCTAATTGATTAGAAATCAATTTCTAATTGATTAGAAATCAATTTCTAATTGATTAGAAATCAATTGCTAATTGATTAGAAATCAATTGCTAATTCATTAGAAATCAATTTCTAATTGATTAGAAATCAATTGATAATTGATTAGAAATCAATTGCTAATTGATAAGAAATCAATTGCTCATAAATTAGAAATCAATTGCTTGTTGGTTATACATCAATTTAACATTTATTAGAAATCAATTGCTTGTTGGTTATACATAAATTTACCATTTATTAGAAATCAATTTATCATTGATTTGAAATAAATTTCTCATTGATTTGAAATAAATTTCTCATTGATTGGAAATCCCTTTATAATTAATTAGAGATAAATTTCTCATTGATTAGCAATCAATCTCTCATTGATAAGTAATGAATTGCTCATTGATGAGCAATGAATTTCTGACATCACTTTGTTGCTCTCATTACTTGATTTATCTCATCAGTTCAATGCTCTCATCACTATATTTCTATAATCAATTCATAACTCTCATCAGGTTATTGCTGTTATCATTTCATTGCTCTCATGTCTTAATTCCTATGCTCATCAGTTCATCAGCCTTATAATTTCATTGCTCTTATTCTTTTCAAAGGGCCCCTCAGAAATCCTCCCCCTGAAAGTCCACACAAAAATACAATCCCCCCAAAAAAAACCTGCCAAGGAGCTCTACAACAAACAATCCTCCCTCATCAGCTTCCAAAAGGTCAAGTAAGCTCAAGAGAGCTGATCATATCATCCTGGTAAACTGGCTCAAAATTAACTCCAACTATGACACTTGCTTTGGATACAACAATGAAACACAAGTTTTCCAACACCCATCCTCTAAGGTTAATGGTTATCTCCTGATTGCAAATGAAGTTGAGAAGAAAACAGAAGGTAGTTTGGATCTTACATCAATAATGATGAGTTGGATATTCAATAACTATCAATCCAAGTAAAAAAAGGATCACTAAATGTCATTCTCCACTGGCTTTTGTATCACTAACTCTGTCTGATAAAGCCAAGGGAATCAAATCAGTGGTTTAAAAGTTTGAGTAAATCTATCATTTTTATATTTAAATGGATGAAATATTTGGAAAGAAGGCCAAAATCAGCCCTTTATCTGATTTTGATGCCCAAAAATCTGATTATTTTGATGCTGAGGACTTGGCTGGGGATGCTCAGACTACCAATGATGAGCCTGATTTAACCTTTGAGCGGCCTAATTCTGATGCCAATGGGGATATCCCAACACAACCAGCTCCAATCAGGACTACATTGGCATTGATCAATAATTTAAAACCTTCCTTCAATCCTGCACTTACTTATTTGGATTGCTCCCTTCCTGGGGTGGAAGAACTCAACAAATTCACCAATTGGGAGCAAGAAATTCCATTATCTACATCACCATAAAAATCTGTTCAAATAAGGAAGCAATTTCTTGTCTTTTAAGGTTAATCCTGATTGATTTAGAATGTAAAAACAGGCTTATCCTTTTCTGAAAGGCCATATTCTCATGCCAATGGGACCTCCCACATCAACTTCAAAAATTAGTCATGAAGTTGAGACAAAAAACTCCCCTGCAAATTGAAAGAAAAAAGGTCTCCAATCCCATCAAAGTCAACCTCAAAAGTCATAAAAACAGGAGAAAAACTTCCAATTCTTTGGGCTTTGAAGATATCATGGAGAAGGAATATTAAATTAAGCGCATTTATTTGATCTACTTGCTTTCAAAATCAAGCTCATTGATATCCCCCTCCAAAAAAAAGTCAAATCACCAATTGAATCCAAAAACTTGAATTTTAAAAGCAAAAGTGGGATAATCAACTGAATATTGATTTTAAAAACCCAAAAGCTGAGAGTGTGGCTCATCAAAGAAAATTGGATGCTGAGTGGAGATTGAAACAGGCTGAGTTGCTGTTTCAAAAAGAGGAAAAGGAGAAGGATTGAATGGAAGATTGACTGGAAAAGGAGAGGGAACAACTGGAAATTGAGAAAAAGATAGGTTATCCATGGTCATGGAATGTATTGATAGCACTAGAAAAGTAGAGGAAATACAGAAGATTACTCAATTACTGGGATTTTCAATATATTTAATTTGATAAAAATTTTAAAAAGAAAAACAATTTTTTTTGATTACAACAACGTTTAAGACTATTTTTAACCTCAACCATAAAGAATTTTTTTTTTATTTTTTTTATATTTTTTTCCTAGATTATATTTGGCCACTGTTCAAGTCCCTGATAGTTTTCTGAGTTCTTTTTGTGATTTTCATAAATATTGCCATTCTTGTATGATAGGCAGTATCCACAGTAAGAAAATTACTGTGCTTGTACTTATTTTCTGCCCAAATCATTTTAAAAATACCATGTTCTTTGAAATCAATACCAAACTCCAAGTCAGGAAATATAAATTTGCTACAAGATACTTGATATTTTTCCTTGTTGTCAAAAATTTTTCAATTGGATTTGTTGGTGGGAACCACCAGTAAAAATGAATAGGAAGAAATTTCACCATTGACAATATGCAGAGATTTGTAGAAGGAATAGGATGTGAAAGTGATGTGTGGGGAAGAGTCAAAAGGATTAAGTGGGGATCCAAATTTCAAAGAAAAGAAGGATTGAATATGGTTGTCCATCATGGTTTCACAGTTTGAGTCAAAGGCAATTCTGGCTAATTTTAAAAACATTGGCCTAAAGTTTGAGAGAAATTGTCAGAATTAATGTTCAGAAAACTAAACTCTTGGGTGAAGATAGAAAACTAAACTCTTGGGTGAAGATAGAAAACTAAACTCTTGGGTGAAGATAGAAAACTAAACTCTTGGGTGAAGATAGAAAACTAAACTCTTAGGTGAAGATTGAATTACAGCTTTCTTCAAATATATTCAAAATGATCCAGATGGGTGCATCAATTTTTTCCATCCAATTGCCCACATTTTTCCACCTTAAGATTGTAAGGGACCAAAAGTGTTGAAAAAGTCTTTTTATCAGTGAAGGAAAGTTGTTAAAAGGTTTATGTCCTTCTTATCTTTCTCAGAAAGATTTTTCAAAGTGAAGAATTTGATTATTGCAACCAAAGACTTGTGATTTTATATGTAAAGAAAAATTTCTTTTCCTGAGCTGAAGAAATAGAATTCTTTGATCTTCAGTTTAGCTTGTTCAAACTCTTTGGGAGGGGGGGCTTTCAATTGTTCTTTTTATTTTCAGAAAAAATTGTGGGATAAAGTTCCAATTGTTGCAGTTTTTTTCCAGACCATGAAACCCTTTTCTCAATAATTACCTCTGCTACTTCAAAAGAGGTTTCAAAATCTCTTGTTTGAGCCCTCTGTCACTGAAAAACCCTATTCTTGACATGTCTTGGTATTTTTGTCAATTCATCTCCTCCCATATTGTTCCCTCCCATCCACATGCTTTGATTGGGGTGAGGATCAAGAGAGATTCAATTCGTTGTATAACATTTTGAGGATTGTGGGAGAATAGTTTGTATTGCAGAAAAATCAAAGGTGTGGAAAAAAAAGGGTTCAACTATGGTGTTGCATGGCATAGATTCCAAAAAAAAAGAGGTAAAAAAAAACCATCATTAATCATGTTATAATCCAGACAGAAAATCAACAAAAATTGAAAAGAAATAAAAGCTGATGATTTTTTTAAAAAAAAGAAATGTCAGTCATGTGATGATCATCATTGACACATGATGGGATGAAATGAAAAAAAAGACATACCTTGTGTTGATCCTAACAAAAATTAAAAAAAAGTTCATGAGGCACCCACAAATTTATACATACAAAAAAATCAGCCAAAAAAAATAATATAAAAATATAAAAAAAAGGACTTTAGTATTGGTGGTATAACATAAAGACCAAAAAAATGAAAAAAATAAAAAATCAAAGAAACCCAAAAACAATTAGGCAATCAGGCACAAGCATCACAGACATAAATTGCTAATTTATTGGGAAATTGATTGCTAATCAATTGGCCAATAAGTTTCTGCTTGATTGAGCAATTGATGGAAAATTGATCAAGCAATTGATTACAATGGGAAGGGTGAGGGGGAGAGGGGGGGGCTTACCAGAGGTGGCAGCACTGGTTGAGGGTGAAAAAGTGGGTGAGATTGGGTGGGTAGGTGGGTGCAATTGGTGAGGTGGAGGTGGATGGTGAGTTGGAGATGGATACTGAGTTAGAGGTGGATGGTGAGTTGGAGGTGGATACTGAGTTGGAGGTGGATGGAGAGTTTTTAATTTTGGTAAGGTGGAGGTGGTTGGTGAGTGGGTGAGGTTTAAAAGGTGGTGGTGGCTGGTGAGGTGGTTTGGTGAGGTGGAGGAAAGGGTGGACCAGTGAGTGAGTGTGGTGAGATGGATGGGTTGTAGTGATGAGGTGGAAGGGAGATATGGGTGGTTTGGTGAGTGGTGAGGTATGAGGTGGAGGGTAGTGAATTATGTTTCTTTTTTCTTGGAGTCCACCACAAAAAAAAGGAGAAAGAATAAAAAAAACCCTGACTCAGCTTAGGATTCTTGGATGAACAAAAAAAAAAAATAACTGTGATTCAATTTGTTAGCTATTTTGAAACAGAAAATTATTCATCAAAGTGAGCAAGTTTGAGTGGTAGGATCTACTCTCTCATGGAAGAAGATGAGGGACAAGATGAGATGGGGATTACTTGAGGAGGATTGGAAATATTTTCTTCAAATATTTTGTCCCATTCATCTTTGATGTTGGCCAAAAATTTGTGAAAGATTACAAAACTTATAATCCAGTTGATGAGGATCTTCTTTTTTTTGGTATTTTGAAGCTGGTTTTGAATTTAACTTAGGCTAGACCATATTCCTTTCAGAACACCTATTGCAAGTTCAATCCAAACGTGTGATTGAGCAAGATGATACTTGAATTTTATTTTCTGTAGATAATTGGAAGAAACATTCCAATAAGCTGGAAAAACATATTTCCCACTAGCATAAGCTGTATTGGACAGAAGTTATTGATCTTGGTCAAAGTAGTTCTCTCGTTTTTTGGAAAACCACATGCCATTGATAGCATATGAATTGTGAAAAGAACCTCAAAGGCTAGCATGGAGGGATATGAACTTCTTGTTGTTATCACAAACAAGTTGTAGTGCCGTGGAGTATCTAAAAAAAAGATAAAACATATCTGGTCAGTGTTTTATCAAACATGCTGGAAAGGAAATGAATCAATTGCCTTTTTTTCCCAATCAAAATAGTGGTTTCAATCTAGCTTGGGCTTTTTACTCAAGGGGATAGTAGTTCAATCAACAAAACCAATGCAACTGGGAAAGCCTTTGGTATTCATTAATTGAGATATCTCCTTCTTTTCTTCTTTGTTTGGCCAACAAAGGACTGGGAAATGAAAAGATAGGATAGCAATTATGACTCTTTTGGTGTATGAGTCAATTTTAACATAACCAATTCGGAATAGATTTTCTAATTGATGAATTTTTGCTCCGTTTCCATTTTATCCCAATCTAAAAACAGAAATGGCCAATCACCCAACTGGATTGCATTGAAAGTTCCAACAATTTTTCTGGAATATGTGGTGGTCTTCAATGATCTCCAAACATTTAATGAAGGAAGAAAACAAATTTTGGAACAGTTGGAGGAAGCTTCAGTTGGGGAGGAGATGAAGATTTTGCCTTCATAAATAGGGTTCTGGAGAGTCTGTCTTCTTGGAACCATGTATTGATTTTCCAACATATAATTCAAAGATAACCATTTATATTCCAAATTGAAGTCTTAATCAGAGTAAAATAATAGAAAAAGTTCTGTAAGCTTTTTTGTGTTTTCAACTTGCTGCTGGGAAGTTTGATTTGACATGTTGAGAAAAACAGTAATGTAAGTTGGGGTGATGAGATGATGATGGGATGTGTTTGAGGAAATGGAGATGTGAATAAATGGAGACGAGATGTGTGTGAAGCAATAGGGTGTATCAGAGTTAAAATTTTCAAAAAATTAAATGGCTGATTTCAGGCCTATCCACTTTTTTTCAACAGTTTATTTCGTTGAGTTAGAACTATTGATCAATTGTTTATTTTGATAAAAAAAATATTTTTTGAAATATTGATATTTTTCCTGAAAAAAGCTATTGAAATCTCTCAAAATTTTAACTCTGGAACACCCTAATGGAGATGAGATTTGTTTGAAGCAATGGAGATGGGTGTGGTATGGATTTGTCAATGTGGAGTTTTGGATGGGTCTTTTTCATGCAATGGTTGGTGGATGGATGATGATGCATAAATTGAAGATTTGATGTTTTAAATCTGCCATTTCCATGAAACACACCATTTTGAAATATGCCAGTTAGGGGGTATGTGTATTTCAGAAACCTTCCATTCAAATCTTGGGTTTGGTAAAAATAAATGGCAGGTTTCTGATGCGTTGGAATATCCTCCTTGGATTCAGATGGGGACCACTCAAAGCCTTCATCAGGAACATCATTGCTAGGATGAGCATCCACAGAAAAGTGCTCAAAATCAACAGAAGCAGATTGTTAGACATCAAAATCAGCTGAAGGAGTGATTTTGGCCTTTTTGCCAAATATTACATCCATTTGAATAGAAAAGGAAAAATTGATTTCAACTTATCAACCACCAAATTGATTCACTTGAATTTATAAGAGTTGGTGAACCCAAACCCAGTGAATATTAACATTGAATGGGCCTTTTTGTACTTGGATTTATAGTTCTTGAAGTGCTCCCCCATCTTTTTTAATTGAAGATCCAGCCTAACTTTTGTTTTATTCTTGAGATCTTTGGCCATCAGGAAATAACAATTAGCCATAGAGGATGGAGGTTGGACAACTTGCGTTTCATTGTTGGATCCAAAGCAAGTGTCAAATGTGGAGGGAATTTTGAGCCAGTTTACCAGGATTATGTGATAAGATCTCTTGAGCTGAATTGAACTTTTGGAGTGTGATGGGGGAGGATTGTTTGTTGACGGGTTGATTGGCAAGGTCTGCTTTGGTGGATTGAATTTTGGTGTGGAATTGCGGGACAAGACTTGCTGAGAGGCCATTTGAAAAGAGTTAGAGAAAAGAAATGATAAGAATGTTGAATTTATGAGGATAGCAATGAAGAGATGAGAGAAATGAAGTGATGAGAGAAATAAAGTGTTGAGAGGAATGAAGCAATGACAGTGATGAATTGATGAGAGAAATATAGTGATGGGAGTGATGAAGTGATGAGAGAAATAAAGTGATGAGAGTGATGAAGTGATGAGAGAAATAAATTCATGAGAGTGTTGAAGTTATGAGAGAAATAAAGTTATAAGAGTGGCAAAGTGATGAGAGTGATGAAGTGATGATAGAAATAAAGTGATTAAAGTGAGGAATCAGATTTTTCTCATGAGTGTGGAGGTAAAAGGAGGTAAAAACCCAGGGGCCTATGATGTGGACTGATGTGTGGTTGAGGTTGAAAAAACATTTCAATACTTTATCTGAAAAAAACCATTTATTTTCTGGTAACTCTGAAACATCTGATGTGAAACAAGTGTTTTTTATTTTCATTTTTAATGGCCTGTTATAAATTGGGGTATTTTTGGAAAACTACCATCAAAAAAATGGTGGGTTTTCTAACTCTGATTGAGAGCAGGAATTAAAAAAAAAATAGATTGGACTCCTGAAATATGAAAAGAAAAGCTGCATCTTCAGGCTGATGAGGAGCCTTCAAAGATTTTGAAAAGAACTGGTATTTGGATTCAAAAACTCATTCACTTGAATAGGTAGTTGTTCTGATCATTTGAGGTTTCAGTCTATCTTGGGAAAAAGTGATGGCCTGGGACAATTTTGGATGGACCAATAATAGGAGGAGGAGGAGGATTGAAATTAAATGCAAAATAATGAGTTATGGTGATCAAGGAAAAACCTAAAGGCCAAGGTTGGAGGTTTGAAATTATAGAAAAAAAATAATTATTCAAACTGAGAAAGTGTGGGATGTAGAATATGCTCTCTCATTGCAAAATATGAATGATGAGATGAGACTGGAATTGATTTAAGAGGATCAGTTATTTCATCTTCAAATATTTCATCCCATTAATCTTTGATTTTGGCCCATAAGTTATGGAGAATAATGCAGCAGAAAATAAAGGTGATAAGTATCTTCATGTCATTGGAAGTTTGAAGCTGTTTTTGAATTTATCTTAAGCTTTCCCATATTCCCTTCAGCACCCCTATGGCATTCTCAATCTAAAATTGTGATTGATCAAGATGATGGTTAAAAAAGGTTTTTACTTGATCATTGAAAGAAAAATTCTGGTATGTGGAAACTATGTATTATGCACTAGGATAAGCTGAATCTTCCAGAAGTTATTGATCTTCCTCATATTGGTTATGTGCTTATTATACAAGAAAAATCTGATTGAAAAAATATGCATTACAACAGGAGCCTGGAAGGCAAGTATTGAAAGAAATAAATTGTTTGTTTTTATCACAAAATATTTGAACAGAAACAGATTATGTAATTGAAAAGAGGAAGGATTTGTGTTCAGTGTCTCATAAAAAACAGTTGAGAATGATAAAATGGATTGCCTTTTCTTCCAAACAAAATATTGATTTCCATCAAGCTTGGGTGTCTGACTCAAGGGGATGGTGTTTCTATAAAAAAAGTAAATAAAAGAATGAAAACCTTCAGTATAAATGAACTGAGATATATTTTTCTGCTCTTCCTTGGTTTGCCTGCAAATTACTAAGAACTTGAATCCTAGGATAGCAATCATAAACCTGTTGGTATTTGATTTAATGGTTCCATACCAAATGGAGGAGAGATTTTCCAATTGATGAATACCCTCTCTGCTTCCATTTGATCCCAATATACAGAAAGAAAATTCCAGTTGGATAGCTGGATCAAAGTTTTATTCTGAAAGATGTGGTGATATTAAATCATGTCCAAAATTTTCATGAATGAAACCAAAGAATTTTGGAAAACTTGGTGGAAGCTCAAGTCTGGGAGGAGACAGAGATTTTGACTTTCATACATGGGATGATAGATTTTATGTCTTGTAGGAACCATGTATTGCTTTGCCAATAGAGCATTAAAGGATAACCAATTGGATTCCAAGTTAGGTTCTTAATCAGAGTCAGATAGTAGCAAAAGTTCAGTCAAATTGATTCCTTTTTGAAATTGATATTGGGGAGTTTGTTTGGACATTTTCAGAGTGTAGATTTGACAACAGGGCATATCAGAGTTAGCAAACCCACCATTAGAAAACCGCCATTAGAAACCCGCCATTTTTTTTGACCAAACTCACCATTTTTAATGGCAGGTTTCTGAAATACACATACCCCCTAACTGGTGTATTTTAAAATGGCGGGTTTCATGGAAATGGCGGATTTCCAACATCAAACCTGCCATTAAACCCACTATTTATGCATCATCATCCATCCACCATCCATCACATCTAAAAAACCCATCCACATCAGCAAATCCATACCAATCCCATCTCCATTTCTTCAGGCACATCTCATCTCTATTGATCCACATCTCCATTGCTTCACATCTCTATCACTTCACATCTCCATCTTCACACAAACCCCATCATCATCTCATCACCCCCAATCAAATCATCATCTTTATCAACATGTTCAATCAAACTTCCCGCCAGCAAGTTGAAAATGCAAAAAAGCTGACTGAAATTTTGTTAGTATTTGACTCCGATTCAGACTCCAATTCAGACTCCAATTTGGAATCAACTTGGTTGGTTTTGAATGCTCTATTAACAAAGCAATACATGGTTCCAAGAAGAAAAACTCTACACAACCCTATGAATGAAAGGCAAAATCTTCATCTCCTCCCCAACTTAAGCTTCCAGCAAATTTTCTGAACTCTATTGCCTTCATTCATAAAAATTTTGGAGATGATTGAAGACCACGACATTTTCCAGAACAATTCTGGGAATCCTCAATGCACTCCAGCTATCCAACTGGCTTTTGCTCTTTGTAGATTGGGATAAAATGGAAATGAAGCAGCAATTCATTGATTAGAAAATCTATTCTCAGTTGGTTATGGAACAATTGAATCATACACCAGATTAGTCATGATTTCTATCCTATCTTTCCGTTGCTCAGTCCTTTATTGGCAAACCAAAGAAGAACACAAGGAGATATCTCAATTAATGGAGACTGAAGGATTTCCTGGTTGTATTGGGTTTGTTGACAGAACCACCATCCCCTTGAGTCAAAAACCCAAGCTAGATGGAAACCACTGTTTTGATCACAAAAGAAGGAAACTGATTCATTTGTTTTCCAATGACTTTGATAACACCTTTGATCACACACTGACCAAATACTTTTTTTCTGACTCATCAGACACTAAAAAAGGTTTTAGTTCATCTAGACAGACTCATGGTGGCCACAGAAGCCGGAATTGGCTAAGGAGTGTGTAACAACTCAACGGCCAAATGAACTAGCCCTGAAAATGGATGGCGCTTGAGTGTATTACCCATACCTCACCATTGTTAAAATTTGGATTCACTCATGTTATGTGCATTTTAGTTTGTAATCCAAATGGGATGCACAAATGAGCCTCTATGGCCCATTGGACATCACGTGGGCCATGTGGGCCTATGAGGATGTTATTGGTTTTGGAAATTTGGGCGCCAAAACACATTTTCCAGGTCTTAACGGGCCCGCCAGGTTGGATGGGCCACCTTAGCCAGATGGGTTTATTTGGGCATAAATTGGCTCAAGGTTTATTTTGGACACACTTGGTCAGACGGGCTGGCCTGCCAAAGTGTAGTTTTTGGGGTCTTTGGGCCTTGGCAGCCCATTGGGGCTGCCACCCGTGTTGCGGCCCGCCTGGGGCCGCTTGTTTCATTTCTTGGGCCCAACGGCCCACGCAGGGAAGGGGACTCCATTTGGAGTCCTCCCACCCGCTGTGTGCAAGGCCGAGGCCCTGGTCGCGCCACCCAGCTGGTTGCGGCCCACCCAGGGCCGCTTGTTTCCTGTCTTGGGCCCAACGGCCCACGCAGGGCAGGGGACTCCATTTGGAGTCCTCCCACCCGCTGTGTGCAAGGCTGCGGCCCCAGTCGCGCCACCTGGCTTGTTGCAGCGGCGGTGGCTGGCGGCCCCTGCCTCCCTCCCTCCCCTTGCTCAGTCATGAGTAGGAGGGAGGATGGCTGGTCCTCCCCCTCATCAAGAACCAGCCAGAAACTGGTTGCATGTGGTGACCGGCCAGGGTGGGGGGGACCTCATCACTCTCCCACCTTTTGGTGGTGGAAGGAACAAAGCGGTGGGGGGGATCTGACCACCCTCCCACCAGCAGGCGGGTTACTCTCCCCCCTCCTCGTTACCAAGGGGGAGGCGCCAAGGGCTGGGGGGACCTGATCCCCCTCCAGCCCATCTTTTTTTGACGGTCCTCCTGGGGCAAATTGCATCCTAGGCAACCAGAAGGGGATTTGACCACCCCTGCCTTGTGAGCTTCAGAGCTGACCCAGATGAGTTCTGGGTCCCACCTGGTCCATGTCAGGGGCCAGCGGCTGGTTGAATGAGGCAACCAGCCCAGTAAGTGAGGTCACAGAGGTAACTGGGCTGGTTGTAAGGGACAACCAGCCAGGGTCTGAACAGCAACAAGGGCTGTTTCACCCCAGTAAGGGTGGAAACACCAAACTCAACCGGTACAGGCTGGCCATAAGGATTCAGGGACTAATGCCAAGTGGGCTGAGTAAGCCCAAACCAAGTAGCAAGGCTTGTAGAGCCTGTAGAGCCCATTTAGAGCGGAATTTTCGCCTTTTTCTTGTCATTACATGAGCTCCACATGAGCACCATCTTTTTTATGTAAGGAGCTCTTCTCCCTGCTGTTTTCCATCCCAATTCATTCACCAATTTATTCACATTCACCACTGTGCCATTGCCTCTGCCTCATATTTAGGATCAATCATAAGAAATGATTTTCTCAGCATTTCTTTTGCTTTAAGTACTGCTCTTTTACCAAGCTTGTTGGCCAATAATTCTCACAATCATCAGTGATTATTTTTATTCACTAATGAGAAGGAAGGCCTGGAGGTTATGTAGCAACGCCTTAGTAGTGATACTGGGTGGAACAGCCTCTAGTGCAGATCTTGGTGGAAGTAGCAAATATTCAAGTGAGAACCTTGAAGACTGAAGTGGGGAAGGGTTCCATGGTAACAGCAGTTGGACATGGGTTAGTTGGTCCTAAAAGATAGGGAAGGTCTGTTTTAAAATCATGCTCTTTGTTAGCATCAACCTATTGAAAGGGAATGTAGTTAAAATTCTACAACTGGGATACAGATTTTGAATGGTAACATAAATGAACTTGGTGATGTCTGCAGGGGCCCCAGGAAGAGTTTTATTTTCTCCTTAACAATCTAAAAAACTGGAAGCAAATTATTTGGAGATAGGGTTTAATGATTGGTAGAGCTTTACACCTCTTTAAATTCTGGTGTTTTCTTGAGGATCCTTGAAAAAACAAGGGATTGAAAAAGTCTTGTACCTAGCCATACCAATATCCGCATCAGGTCCCCAAGGTGATCAGCCTGTGTTCAATAGAATAATGTAGATGAGGGAATTTGGCAAAATAGATCCATAACTTTGGGAAAAGGATTGGCTCATAGGGCAGAGCTTGTTGGGCCCTTGATAGAATTATAGGGACCTGACTAGGACTACTTCTTGGGTCAAACCTGGAGGCCAACCTGGATGGGACCTTGTAGTAATGTCTTGGGTATTTTTTTTACTCATGACATCTGGCAAGCACTTAACTGTCAACTATGAACTGGTGCGGACAAGGGGAATCTGACTGTCTAATTAAAACATAGCATTGTGATGGCCAGAAATTGGTGTTGACACAATGTGATTTCTACCCAGTGCTCTGAATTTCAAAGTGAAGAAATTAAAACAAGCAGGGGTAAACGGTGGGAGTAACTATAACTCTCTTAAGGTAGCCAAATGCCTCGTCATATAATTAGTGACGCGCATTAATGGATTAATGAAATTCCAACTGTCCCTATCTACTATCTAGCAAAACCACAGCCAATGGAACAGGCTTGGCAGAATCAGCAGGGAAAGAAGACCCTGTTGAGCTTGACTCTAGTTTGAAATTTTGAAAATACATAGAGGGTGTAGAATAAGTGGGAGCGTAAGTGCCAGTGAAATACCACTACCTTTATTGTCTTTTTACTGATTCAATGAAGCAGAGCTGGGACTAACATCCCACTTTTTAGCATTCAAGGTCATTTTTGGGATGATCTGGGTTAAAGACATTGTCAGGTGGGGAGTTTTGCTGGGGCGGCACATCTGTTAAATAATAACGCAGGTTTCCTAAGGGGGATTCATTGAGAACATAAATCTCAAGTAGAACAAAAGGGTAAAAGTACCCTTGATTTTGATTTTCAGTGTGAATAAAAACCATGAAAGTGTGGCCTATCAATCCTTTAGTCCTTTAGAATTTAAAGCTAGAGGTTCCAGAAAATTTACCACAGGGATAACTGGCTTGTGGCAGCCAAGAATTCATATCCACATTGCTTTTTGATCCTTTGATGTCAGCTCTTCCTATCATACCAAAGCAGAATTTGGTAAGTGTTGGATTGTTCACCCACTAATAGGGAAAGTGAGCTGGGTTTAGACCTTTGTGAGACAGGTTAGTTTTATCCTACTTATGGAGCATCATTGTAATAGTAATTGAACTTAGTACAAGAGGAACTGTTCATTCATGTAATTGGTATTTGCAACTGTTTGAGAGGACAATGGTGTGAAGCTACCATGTTTTGGATTATGGCTGAACACCTCTAAGCCAGAATCTGTGCTAGAAACAATGATTTCATCCCATGAATCTTATATAAATGCCTTGAAATAAAGCTTTTAAACTTGTGAAAAATTATCTGTTGGTCCAAACTGATCAAGTGGAAAGACTTGGTTAGTTATCCAACTTATATTATTGAAAATATGTGCGGGGGTAAATCCTTTGCAGACAAATTAAATCAGAACAGGGTACTGTAAGTGGTAGAGTAGCCTTGTTGCTACAATCCACTGAGGTTCAGCCCTTTTTCTAAAGATTTTTTCAACTTTGTTTGAACTTTTTGCAAACTTTACTTCAGGGCTTGTCATAAAACTTAAATTTCTTGAACTACCCACAAGCCTTGCTTGAGGGCTGGTAAGAATGCTCCTTTGCTTTTTTCAACAAATTCACTAGAGTCTTCTGTCAATATTTTCAAAACTTTTGTTGAAAAAAATGTCAATTAACCAACTCAGAAAAAATTTCAGTCCCATTTAATTTAGGTCTAGCTGTAAATGCATTTACTTTAGGGCTAGCTGAATTTAGGTCTATTCAAATTTAAGGCCAGGAAAAAAATGCAAAAGGCTAAGGACCATTTTTTAGTGTTATACTATCAGCAATATTGCTCTCATTTCAACACAAGGAAAAAGTCCCCAGAAAAAAATTCAAAAACCAAAGTGATGTGGTCACCTCTCATACATTGAGGGGAAAGGAAATGGGGCTTACTCTGGCCAATTGAGGATTCCTCTTATATACCAACAAAATTCTCTATATTCTATCTGGGGCCATACCACAATGGACTTACTGCATCCTTTCCAATCTGCGCAGTCAAACATTGTAGGGCCAAGTCAGTAATGCAGTGGGTGACCACGGGCAAATACTCTGGTGCCCCAGGTAATCATCATGTTTTTATAGTTGCTTAACATTTGTAGTGTAGGGGTTATCATCTGAGCTTCCCATAGTGGATCTGCTGAGGACCTGGGTTTGAGTCCCGGTGGATGTATTTTTGAGTGTTTGAAAATAATCTCTTTTTTCAGACTTGAAAATTTATCACTAGTGAGAGGGGAGAGGGGTGAGGAGTGTTGAAAAAAACTTTGGTGAGAGTGTAGCTAGGTGAGGTGTGTCCAAAATTGGGTGAGGAGTGTTGAAAACCACTTTGGTGGGGTGTAGCTAGGTGAGGAGTGTTCAAAATTGGGTGAGGAGTGTTGAAAACCACTTTGGTGAGAGTGTAGTTGTCAGCTCTCTGATACCAGGAACCTTGCAGTCCTTTAGCTAAAGAGAGTGATAAAAATGCTGGAATGATAATAATAATTATTATTCCAGTTTCAGAGCAGATGGGGTAGATTGATTGACTAAACTTCAATGGTTGATTGGTTAATATAGGTAAATAATACTACTGCAGACTAAGTCATAAATCACTTGCTTATCTTTATATAAGAACTTGATTAACAATGAAACGGTGTCTGATTGATAATAAATAATCCCTGGTAACTGATGATGGAATAATGGATCCAAAGAGGTCTCTATAAATACCTTTTTGGGGTGATTTTGGTCTTCTCAGGGCACGTAGAGAGGGTTCTGCTCGTGGGCTGAGGCTGGAAAGCCAGTCAGGGCAAGATTAGCACGTCCACTTGGTGCTGTCAATCAGCTTTCCTTAGATCTTCTGGATTTCTGTACTATTTTAGCCACAGGATCTGTTAATCTGTTATGGCGTAAATTTAATCATTCTGTACTCATCCTTCATTTGTACTATTGATATTGTTTTAAAGCGTAAAGATGTGGATGTTTACTGATGTTCCATCATCTGCTGATCATGTAGATAATTTTTAATAATTTTTATGAACACTTCTTGTAGTGTTTTGTGGTCTTCAAAGATCAGGATCAGTGATTTACGTGGTAGTCCTTGATTTTTGATTTATTATTAAAAAATGTTTAAAACTTAATTTTCATTAATTTTATTTAAGTTTTGATCTCTTTAGATCATTAGTAATGCATATGTCTATTTGTTACATATAATAGGCAACCCTAACTAGGTTGTAGCTCTTCTGAGCGGTACCTGGTTGTCAGATTAGTCACAACTGATCCAGGCGTGGGGATCAGTTAGTACAGATGCGCGCGGGGTAGGATCCGCTGCGTGCGTGGCAGAATCGGCTGCGCGAGGGTCTCTAGTACGCAGGAAACTGCTTCTACTAGTACGTAGGGTTATGTAATGATGCGGGGCTGCACGCGGGAATTGTGACATAACACATTTCCGCATGTAACTCCTAAAATATACAAAACACCTCAATTCTGAGTGAATTTTAGGTGTGAACCCTATACGTGAAAATATGTGTGAAATATTAGAATGGCCAAAAAGTGCCATACAGGTGTTGTAATTTTTAGTACTTTTCTTTTTAATTATTTTAAAAATATAAGGACTTGGAATTCAAGGGTGGGGTCAGTGAGTGACCCTACCTAATTTTGGGTGAGGAATCGATTCCTGTAGTAATATTTATGGATTTCTCACTCCTTACTTTGTTAATTTAGGTATTCTTATTTTTCATAGTTTGTGTTACTATTTGACAGTTTTGCTCTGTACATAGTAGCAAGCTGACATTCCCCTGCTCCAAGATATGTCTATATCTGAAAGAAAATTTGGGCTAATGCCTCCTGTTGGCTCTGTAGTTCCTCAGGTGTATAGGTCCATCAGGGATATTATGTTCAGGAAACCATTCATCTTTATCAGCTGATTCTCCCTTGTATCTAACCAGGTAGAGTCTGACGTCTTTTCCATTGATCCTATCTTTCTTATCCTTAAGGATCTTGCTAATTTTACCTTTTTCCTTTTCAGGTTCTTCTGTAACAAGTATTGCAGGGGAAGGAGTATGTTATCCATTCCTTGGGTGATAGTGTTTGATGAGGCTTACTGGGAAGACTGGATGTTTCCTAGAAAGCTCATCACTGAGGATTACTTCCACAGAATTTTTACCATGAAGTTTATTAATGGTGTAAGGTCCAACAAAAGCTGGTCTAAGATTTTTATTTCCACCCAAGTTGGTAAAGTTAGTGGTAGAGACCAAGACTTGATCACCAATTTTGAAATCAGGTTCCTTATGGGTTTTATCCCACCTTTGCTGGTTATACTCTATAGCATCCTGGACACATTTAACAGCATGGTTTTTTGCTACATCTATCATGTTTTTGAAATCAAGTGATGTAGGGTGAATATTGGTAAGCTGGTGGTTAAGGTTATCCTTGGGTAATCTAGGAATCCATCCTCTTTCCAGTATGTAAGGTGCTTCCTTAGTGGTAGAGTGCTTGCTACTGTTGTAGGCCATCTCCAGTGCAGGTAAAAGGCTAACCCAATTGTGGCAATAATTGTCAGAATTCTTGTATTCTAGTCCAAAGCCACAGAATCTCCTGAGCATGTCTTCCAGGGTCTGAATCATCCTTTCAGCTAATCCATCCGTCTGAGGGTGATAAGCGGTAGAGAAAGCTAAGGTGGTTCCAAGCATATCATGTAGGTTCCTCCAGAACTCAGAGGTGAATTTAGGATCTCTGTCACTGATAATAATCTTGAGAACTCCAACATCAGCAATGAGTCTGTTCCAAAATAATAGGGCAACTTCCATAGCAGTTTCTTCCTTGTGATTAGGTAGGAACTTTGCTTTCTTGGAGAAACTATCCACAATGAACAAGACTGAGTTGTAGGAATAGGCTCCTCTTGGCGGTAGTCCAGTTACAAAGTCCATATTGATGATCTCCCATCTTTTCTTGGGTTCAGCAATCTTTTGTATTAGTCTAAACCGTTTCCCAGTAGTCCTGTTGGACTTCTGAGAAGTTTCACAACTGGTAATGTAATGTATAGTGGAGTCTCTCCAATTAACCCACTAAGCAGTTTGTTTAACCTTATCCAAGGTTCTATCAGCAGAAAAATGACCAGATGAGCAGTTATCATGGCACTCAGCCAGAACATGTTTGATATGGTCATCCTTAGTTAAGACTATGACACTTGAATGCTGATGCCTATAGTATACCAGACCATCCCATATGGTGAACCTTCCGGCTTTTTATGGTTTCAAAAGAGGTTCAGGTAGGCTATTGATCAGTTCAGGAGGTGGAGAAGTACTTTCCATTATAGGGATCAGAGTTTTTATGCCAGAATTGTAAGCTTCTTTGATAGAGTTGAACAATGATTCATTCAGTTCACAAACATGGATTCCCATTATAGGAGCTTCAATGCTTAACCTGTTAATATTAAGGATAGGGAAGATGTCATTATCCTCTGGATCATAGGCAGGGTTACTTGGGTCATTGGGTAACACATTCCTGCTTAAACTATCAGTATTCTGATGTTTAGTCCCAGCTTGATGAACTATGGTCATCTGTCCTCTGTACTGTTGTTTAGCTATCTGCCATCTAAACATATGCCTGCTAGGGGTCTTCATGTTCATCAATGTTCTGACAGCGTTGCAGTCAGTAATAACAGTGAAGTTGGTGCCTTCTAAGTAATAATGGAGTTTCTCTAGGGCCCATAATAAGGCCAGGCTTTCCATTTGGCTTGCACCGTACCTTTTTTCAGTATCTTTAATTTTTCTAGATATGAAGAGTATAGATTTTTCCACTGGTTTATCATCTTCTATGACTTCCTGGTGTAAAGCAGCTCCTAGCCCTTCCATGCTGGCATCTATGTAGAGCTTAGAAGGTTTAGAGTAATCTGGATGGATTAGTACTGGAGCTGAAGTAATTGCCATTTTGAGGTCCTCATAGTTCTTGACTCTATCATGAGTCATTTCAAACACGGTGGTGTTGTTGCAGATCTCATACAGACATTTGGTTAGAAGAGAAAACTTTGGTAAATACTTCCTAAAGTAGCTGCAGAAGCTGATGAAGGATAGGAGTTCAGTTTTATTCTGAGGCATAGGCCTATTCATTACTGCTGCTATCTTGTTTTGGTCAGCAGCTAGGGCTAGTCCAGAGACAATGCGTCCTAAGGCTTTGAGTTCTCCGTAGCCAAAGTTACACTTTTTAATTGATACTTTCAATCCTACGGCAGAGATGGTTTTGAGGACTAGCCTTAATTTCTCCATGTGAGTATCCCAATGATCAGAGTAAATGATAACATCATCAATGTATACCATCATCCATCCCTGTCTGATGAATAATCCTAGGACTATGTCCATCATCCTTTGAAAATGAGAAGGAGCATTTTTAATATCAAAAGGCATTTTAAGATACTAATAAATTCCCAAATGACAGATAATTCTCATGAATTTCCGGCTATCAGGGCTGATAGGTTTTTGGTGAAAACCTTTCAGCATATCCATGGTGGTTATGTACTTAGCCTTGGACAGGTTATTTAGAGCATGTTAAATTATTGGAATTGGATAATAATCAGCTTGGGTGTAGTTGTTAAGCATTCTAAAATCTCCAACCATTCTTGACTTATCATTGTGCCAAGCTATAATTACTGGGGTAGCAATATCCACTTGTTCATTGTGGCCTACTTTCCTTAAGACTTGTAAGTCAACCAACTCTTGAATATGGGTTTCCAGAGCAGCTCTGGATTTTGGACTAGAGGGGTAAGCAGGTCTCCTAAGGTTAGGTGGGTAAGGAGGCTTAATAGTTAGAGTTAGGATCATATCATGTCCTTTGATGTTACCAATGGGGTGATCTTTGGTACAGAAAGAATTCTGATTTTCAAAGCATACTTGTAGGATATCCCGTTTCTGTTCTTCATTGAGAAGGGAATTCAAAGCAGCTTGAGAGAAGTATTCCTGATTGAACTTCTCTAAGTGTTTTTCATAATTTGAATCAGAATTTTGAGCATTGACATGACATATTTGGAACTTCTTATTCCAGTCTCCACCTACAGTGAAGTATCTACCTTTGCTTTGGAATACATCTATACCATATAGGCAAAGAGAATCATTCCCAAGGATAAAATAATCACATACTCCGTTTTGGAGCACTAAAAATTCAATGTTCAGTTTGAGTGATCCTTTAGAGTGAGGGAGTATGATATCAGAAGACCATACTCCAACAGCATTGAGAGCAGAATTACAACTGCTGAACTTAGCCTGAGGTACTGGTAGTAAGTTCAGTTTCCAGTTTGGGTCTTGTTTCTCCAGATAAGTTGAACCAACACAAGAGCAAAAGGCTCCACTGTCTAGAAGTAACTTAACAGGGGAACCTTGGATTAAACCAGTAGCATAGCATGTTTTGCCTGAAGTGTAACTTTTACCAGAAGAAGGTTTTAGAGTCAAAGCCTTAGCCTCAGAGATGTGGTGAATCTTCATGTTGGGATTCCATTTTTGAGGTAAGTTAGAATCCTCATTGATGGAATTTATGTCCAGAGAAGACTCAATACTACCTTCAATAACATTGATAGGGTTAGTGATTATTAGATCACAATCAGAGATTGATCTGTCAGTATCATCAAGGTGAGGGTCAGGATTGTCATACTCTTCTCCTTCAATAAGATTAATCCTTTTCCTAGGTAGAGGAAAATCAGGTTTTAAGTGTCCTGTTTGGTTACAGTTCCAACATACTTTCTCTTTTGATTCCAGAGTCTTCTTGAATTCCAAGGTAGATGGTTTAGTAGCAGGGGATTCTTTAGTTTTTTCAGTATATTCTTCCCTGTTTCTAGTATTTTGTTCCCTTGGAGGTCTATTGACCCTTTTATCAAGACCATTCATATCAATAGTCTCTTCCAATACACCTATTAAGGTGGAAAGATCTGAATCCATAGGCATTCTACACCTTACACTGTGGTTTATTTGTCTGGGACATAAGTTGAGGAGTCTTTCATTGACTTCTTCTTTATCAGCATCAGGATAAAAACATTCCAACCTCTTTTTCTGGTCTAAGCACCACTTATGAGGTTTGTCCTTGGATGGATCAAACTGGGAAGTTTTGAAAGTTTTCATCACATTTCTTTTCCAAATCCTGGTACCAAACTGCACTTTGATCAATTCTTTCCAAGAATTCCAGGATAAAGATCCAACTTCTTCTCGTTTATTGATAAACCAATCAAGAGCTACTCCTTCAAATAATCTGGGCAATCTTACCACAGCTATTGCATCAGGGAGCTCATAGGAAGAAAGAGTATAGTCAATAAATTTAATGAAACTGAAATGGTTGTATTCTCCTTCTCCAGAGAATTTAGGCCATTCAGTGATGGGAGGAAGTAGCTTCAAAGCCTGCTCAATTTCAGGAGTAGGACTGGGTCTGAAAGACTCATTCCTAGTTATCCTGGTTCTGGGAGGAACACTAGGAGTACTGGTGAACCTGGAAGGTCTAATTTCTTCTAGGTCAATGACCGGAGAGTAAGTAGAGTTGATCTTAAGATCTCTGAGATCATTCTTAATCATACCTAACTCTAAATCAAGTTTGTTGCTTAATAAGTCAATTTTGTTATTCAGATGAGCTGAAGGAGTAGGACTAGTTTTCTTAAATTCTTCCTTAAGATGATCTATGGTTGCAGGAATATCTTCCTGAAGAATTGATTGGTTGTCATCAATATGTTTCATCAGGTCCAACTTACTAGCTCTTATACTATCCTTGATTTTTTGTATTTCCAACTCATCAATTCTCATAATCTGAGACTGAGTGTCAATCACTCTAAAAATACTTGAACTTAATTTGTCCAATTGGTGATAAACTTTGTCAAAGCATTGGCTAATAATAGTAAAATTGTGAGACACATTTACAGAAAATCTATTAAGAGCTTCTACATCTAATTGTGGTACACCTTTTTCCACTTCTGGGCTAAGGATATTATTTTTTCCCAATCCTTTGGGTTCCTTAACTTCTGATGGGCTGAGGAACTCTTCTTTTGGGGGTCCTTTCCCTTTAAGGAAGCTAACTGATCCCAAGGATTCCAGTTCTGCACATAGCCTTCTACTTCCTTCCATGAGATGTGGTCAGGGTCATCTGTTACAATGTTCAAGTCCATATCCCCTATCTGGAAGTAACATAGAAAGGAAGCCTTGCGCAGCAAGGGTTTGGCAGGAACCATGTGAGCACTATTGTGCCCACATAACTTTCCATGTTCTTGCTTCAATATTTACTTAAAGATATTGGGAGGAAATCCATCCATTCCTGGAGCCACATTATTGTTCATCCTGGCACAGGCATCCAGAAACTCCTTAGGAGAGACTGAAGCCCACAGGAAGCCCTCAGTCAATTCAAGTGGATCATCCTCCAATTAAAGACCCTCCCAGGTCTGGGCATTCTGGGATAAACCAGTGGATTCCTTACCTAACTTTCTAAAGTGAGAGAAATCTGCTTTTGAAATTTCCTCATTAGTTATTCAGAGTCTTCCATCCTGCCCCCAGCAGGGGGTAGGCTGGCTCTTCTGCTTAAAATCACTTTTGGGTAAGTTAGCTTTTAGATTCCAATGGAAGTCTAAGGCTTTGTTCTCCCTCATATTCTTGGACAGGTTTTCCAAACTTTGTGTTTGTGAGTCCTGCTTGTTTTTCTTCTGAAGCATAGCAGACTTCTTTTCTGAGCGCTCAATAAGACACTCATACTTCATTCACTGCTGAACAGTCAGGGAGTTCCAAGGAAAACCCGCATATTCAGTCTTAAGCTTTCTTGTTTGCTGCAGGGAGCGTGCCACCAGCCTGGAAAGATGGTGGGCCCACCCTGGGGCAGGAGAACTCCTTATTCCTATGCTGGCAGCAGCCACCTCCAGGATGTTTTGCCATTGGTCAGCCATGTCATCAAGAGACTGGGTCTCATTGAATTCATCCAAAAAGTCATGCACTAGGAGCTAAAAGGAATTTCCCTTGAGCAATTTTTTGTCCCATGTCAGTTGCACAGGCTCATCACGGTGGGCAAAGGTACCCCTCCATAGTTTGAAGCCTACCGCAGCATGGTCACTCAGGCCATAGTAGGCCCTAGCCATATCACAGTAAACTTTTGATTTGGTACACACCCCTGCACATTGGAGATTAATCAGCCAATGGTCAAGGTCACTACCTTTACATCCATTTTTTGTAAAGAAAGACAGATTTGACCCAGAAGTTCCCTGCAGGCCCATCAGTCCCCTTGTTTTTTTAGACACCAGTTTCCAAAGGGAGCTGGAGGGCATGTTAAAGTCCCCTCCAACGGAAATCTTTGTGAGTGGATCAGCAGCCAGAATACTGGTTATGGTGGTCCACAATGGTAGAAGTTGTTGACGTCTAGTGCAACCATGTTGGCTACCAGATTGTAGGTATACCCCCATGATGTGCCAAACTGACTTTTTGTCAAGCCCCAAAACCACAAGGTGCATCAAGTGGGGATTCTTTGTGGGTTTCTGATATGCCCCAAGGCCATCCCTGACTAGCATACATAGCCCTCTAAACCCTTTCCCTGCGGAATGGTTATATTTCCTGTGACCAGAAAACTTAGGCTCATGGTTCCAGGATTTACATAGATGTTTTCCAATTAAAAACACCCCGACATTGGTGCGGCAAGCCAGATCCATTAGAGCAGCCAATTTATAATTAAACCAATTGCAGTTCCAGGCCATAAGAGAAGTGGGCAGGTTAGGTGGAGCTTGGCTTACCTGCTTCTTTAAAGGTGAGCCCACCCTCCTTCCTACTATCCTTCTTGCGCCAGGTTTTATACAGGGATAGCCTCCACTGAAGGGTGGAGAAACAATCTTCCTCCATCAAGTCAGGCCTGTGGTCCCACTTATTAAGGCAAGTCCGTGAGTAGGTAGTTATCCCTCCCTCATTTTGATTTTTATAAGTCAGGCCCATCAGGGCTCCCAAGCCATTTGCTAGTTCAGGTGCCACCCAAATGTTGAATTTGGGATGGCAGAACCATTGTTGAGCTTTGGTGATCCAATAGACCTTTTGGATTTGTGAGAAAGTCAGACAATTGTGAAACACAAGCGACACATCTTTGGCCAAACATTCATTTGTATTGGTCAGGACCAAGCGCTGGGCTGTGGCAGACTCTTGTTGGCAACACAGTTTCTTAGTTTGACAAAATACATTGTCACTCTCAACTGGGGTTGAGGTCAAATCCACCAGGGTTAGGAGGCCATTCCTGACCCATCCATGGATTGGGTGTTCAGGAACACCCTTGCCAAGAAAATTCCTAGTAGCTGATGGAGGTGTGTACTGGTAGTGGTTCTGCTGGGCAATCATAGGCAACACTTCCTTGGACTCATCACCATTGCTGAGGGTCTCCTGCTTTTCAGGAGAACCCAATGTTGATCCCTTCTCCAATGTATCAGTGGGGGTAGTAGGTTCAGAGTGCGTCTGAAGGCCAATCACACTTCCCATGATAGAGTTAACAATCTCTTCATCCAAGCTTTGGCAAGGAAGGTTTTCAGGGTCAGTTTGGTATTTACCAAGCCTGCCCTTTCTAGAAAATCCCTTTGGCAAGAAGTTGAATTCAAAATCAACTTGTCCAAGCTTCTTTTTCCGTTCATAGACCCTTTTGGGCCTAAACACAGAAACTTGTGGTTGTGGGGGTACTGGGAGGTGGAAGTGCATTTTCTTTGCCTCCAATTCTGGTGACACAATTTCTAGAGAATTTTGTTTGCCCAGGCATGGCAGTACATGGGGCACTACCTGAACCTTGGGAAACTTAGAGGCTATTGCTCTGAGAGCCCATTGTTTTCTGGCCAACCTTAGAGGTGGCACTATCAGTTTTGTGAGATCTAATTTCAAGAGCTTGTGTGGCCAGAATATCCTGCCACACAATGATGCCCTCTTTTCTGGTACTGCAGAAGATCTCTGAATGGTTGGATCACCAGTGACATGTAAGTATGAATTGGCCTGGTGATTACCACCGTCAGTGACTAAGCCAATTGCTTGACCCAGATGAGCTTGACTCCCCACTACATCCATTTGCTGGGACTTTGCATGGTCACTGCTCTTCCCAGGGAGAGCAGAATACTCTCCTTGTAGAGTAGAACCTTCTGTACCATTCAAGTTAATGGTAAAGACAGCTAACAGGTTCTGAGAATCTGATCCTGGTGTAATAGTCATGATGGTATTTATTTGGGTTAGCACCCGCCAGGGTGCCAGATTTGTTTTAGATTTTGGGGAGCTAATAGTGAAGACACCACAAGTCCACTTGTTTTTAGGCAATAGAAAGTTGGAGACCGCTTGTTTACCTTATTACCTCTACTAACCGTGGAGGCTGGGGGAAGATATGTAATCCTCCCCCATGTGAGGGCCCTGACTGGAGGAGCCCAATATTGAACAGCACAGTGCACCATTATTAGATTTATTCAAACACATAAGGGGTACACAGAGGTACAGTAGGGTTGGGGGGGATAATGTGGAGGCAAATCACCAAGGTGGTTGCCCCACATATACCTGAGCACATGAAGATTTACCTGAACAGTGAACAAGTTTTGAAAGTATTAATGGGGAGAACATTCAAGCACATAAGGGGTACACTAAGGTACAAAAGGGTTGGGGGGGATAATGCTATTGCAAGACACCAAGGTGAATGCTTTGCTTCTACCTGAACACATGAACAGAGACCTGGAAAGTGAGCAAGTTTTGTAAAATAGGAGAGGAGGGAACCCAAATCCAGCCCATTTGGGAGTACATTCAATCACATGGAGGTTTCCCTGAGGCATAAAAGGGTTGGGGGGGGATAATGCTATCACACAATGCACCAGGGCAGTTGTCTTGCCTTTACCTGAGCACATGACCAGTTACCTGGACAGTGAACAAGTTTTGTAACAGAAGAAATGGGTAACCCCAAATCTATAGGGTGAAGGAGTGGCAGTTTTAGTGCCTTCAGGGAGTGAGGGTCAACCCCACAGGAGTAGACCAAATAGAACAATAGCACCCCCAGAAGTCACAATGGGACCAAGGGAGCCGCCATCAGATTATAAACAAAAGGTGAGGACCCCTTGCCTGGGAGAGGAGCCTCAATATTAACTGGCAGCCCACACACCGCAGGGGTGTTGTAGGACAAGCTGTTCAGCCCAACCCAAAAAGTAAGACTTGAGGGAGAAAAAAGGTGAGGGTCCTCCCTGTCAAGAGGAGGCCCAATGTTAAACAGTAGGCCAGAGGCTCAAAGCCATAGCAAACCCCTGGAAGAAGTAACTGTCAGCCAACCTCATAAGAGGCAGGTAGCCTCAACATGGACCAAAAGTAAGATAGTTCCAAATTTCTTGACAGGCCCTAAAGTAAGGGCATACAACCTGACAAAAAGATAAGGGGAAGTAGGTACTAGTCTCCATTTTTAAATCTTCTGAGGTCAAATACGGAGACCTGAACCCAACTAAGAGTTTTCAAACAACAGAAAAAACAACACCACTTGATCAACAGCATAAGCTTTTGATCAAGTAGAGTGTTGATTACTGTTACCAAACTCTTAGTCAGAAACAGTCTCCTTAAATGACAAAATATAATAAGAATAAAAAACAAGTCTTACCCCAGTAGGGGCCCTATCCAAGCTCATTGAGCTGATCATAGGGATACCTGCTTCACCTTGGCCCCAATCTCAACAAGCCTCATTAAAAACACAGAGAGACCCAATTCTCTAATTACTCAATTGTGTTAAGAAACAGAGCCAATGATTCCCCAAGGCAGGTTATTTTACTCATGCTACTTACCACCTCTCAAATATTGCATTCTAACTGTTTTAGAGAAGCAAATTAACCACTAACATCCCACAAACTTAAATACAGCTCACAAGACCCATGATCAAGGCTCACACTCACTACCTCAAACAGTGAAGGAACTCTCATATTCTGAAATCTCAACCAAGTCCTTTCTCAAGCATATGCATTGACACGATAGAATCAAAGAGTCTAGGCTGAGCAAGCAGCAATGTTGTTACACGGAGACTCAAATACGGAGTGGCAAAGAGAACTATAAGGAAAACAGAAACATTTGAGAATCCTCCAGAGACACCAACCAAGAAATATTCAAAGTGATTAGACCTTTTCAAAGTCTGGCATTGTCACCCCAGAGGGTTGAGTCTCCTCAACCTCTTCCTTATTTTTTCCTTTGCCCTTTGGGCCCCCATCCATAATAACAGCCTGCGGTTTCAAGAGACTCTGTTTCACACCATAGAAGGGGCATCTGCCCCCAACATGGTGCAAGCCAGTGTGATCATGAAGTTCACAGACTGCGCAAGAGGGAACCTCAATGAAAGTAGCCATATAAATGCGGTTAATAGCACTAAGATCACCCTTTGCATTAGTTATAAACCCTTGCAAACGGAGGGAGATTCCCCCCTGTCCATTCTTTGGGTATAACCTTTCAACCAGCGCCTCTTCCTGCACCACAACCTCAAAGAGGAAATGTCCATGAAAAGTTAACACTGGTTTCCCTTGTGTTTACCTAAGTTCATGTAGAGCTAGAAGCTTGTAGGCTTCATTATCACTCCCAGATTGGAGGGATTCAGTACATATTGCACCAAAATGCCACATGATTGTAGGGGGGGAGGTTAACCACTTCAAAGGGAAGATGGATTCCCTATTTTCTAGCCCCAATTCCCTCTGCTTTAGAAAAATCAAACAAAAGCAACTTCAGTGATTCACTAGGT
This sequence comes from Puccinia polysora, assembly GCA_025617555.3. Lineage (NCBI taxonomy): Eukaryota > Fungi > Basidiomycota > Pucciniomycetes > Pucciniales > Pucciniaceae > Puccinia > Puccinia polysora. The sequence goes on along the minus strand of CM062630.1, from coordinate 2,561,818 downwards.
AAAACACCAGATGCATGACAAGTCAAGCCCCTTAACTTTTCTTTGACCTTCAAACTATCAAATCAATGAAGGAACCAGCTGCCCTTCCACAACCCTCCTTGCAGAGGGAGTATAGTGAATGCTAGCCCCAGCTTCTTAAGGATACCCTTCACAGTGTAAAAAGAGGCTGCACCACCATCAAGGACAGATACCAACAACAAAAACTTCTCAGACACGCCCTTCAATAGATCACTTTTGTAATACAATAACCAGGTGGCCAAAGAGGTGGGACAAAGGGGGACAGTAGGAACCGCTGGCTTTTTGGTTCATGATAACTAGTTATCATGGGTACCTTAGGGGACAAATTGCCAAGAGTATAAATAACCAGGGCTGGTGATACCCCAGGGGCATTAGATGCAAAGGTTGTGTCTTTGACAGAAACCTTTCTAGAGCTGGAGGGTCCAGACTCCAGAGCAACCAAACCCTCTTGAACAATCCCTCCATCCTGCTGCATTAAGCATTCTTCAGGGACCTTATATTCACCTGAATCTGGAAGAGCCTTCATTGATGACCCCCCAGACAATGATCCATCTGGGAATGAAGGTAGTGTTGCTTTTAACTTTATTAAGCCAATCACTATTTGCTCTGCAGGATGGGCTGACACGGTACTATCAATTGGAGTCCTGCACAACAGAGTCTAAACATTCCAAGAAGAAATAGATTGTTAGTGACTGCAGTGTATACCAACCTCATCAAAGAAAGGTAACCCATAGCCTTGTTGTGAGCAACCTGTTGAGGTGAATCAACAGTGCATTTACGCTTGGATTTAGGGAGCTTCTTTATCATTTTGGAGGTGGAGGATGCCGGTTCAATGGGTGAGTTTTTAGTGGATTTGGGTGTGTGTGTTTTGGATTTTGGGGTGTAAACCTATAGATGCAAAAAAAAAGCAAACAAAACCGGCAAAGTGACCAGGGTCAGCTTCTTTGTTAAATAGCCAACATGAAGCCCTACCACTAAATGACTAGGGAACCTTTTAGGTTCTTGGTTGCCCACCATATTTTAAAAAGCTTTCTAACAATGGGGGGGTGTTGCAGCAGGACGTCAAGCATGTGACCTAACAACCCTGCCATCTTTCAAAGGCTTGATTGTAGGAGCAGGCACCAAAAGTGAAAGCAGAATTCAAGACAAGCCTCCTAACGGAAACATCCAATATTGCCCCCACCCTTGGGGAAAGGGGAGAAAAAAGAGAAACTACTCTCCTCAACATTCTCTAAACCATTTCATAAGACTTCTACTTCATATGGCTAGAACAAATTACTAAGTCCCCCATATGGTTAATAGTGAAGGCTACTCATTTCATCATAAAATTAATGAAAACTTCAGAGTGTTACTTCAAGTGGTATTTAATTGGATCAGCATAGCTATTAGCAAAAAATCCACAGTGTTTTAAATTTTGTGTTTAATGTTGAGCAAAGCTTAGTTAGGTACAGTAAGGTTGTTGATGTACAGTCACCAGTACAGCTGTTTCACCAGGGCTTTGTCTCCCATACCTGTTCACCATTTTGGCGCAAGTGCAGACTCTCCAGACTAACAAGGAATTATAAGACTTGAACCAAAGAGTGCAAAAGTACTGCCAGTCACAAACATTATAAGTGAGAGTGGAAAGAGCACCAAGTGTTATTCAACTCTCCGTTTTGCATGTTGTAACCACCACTTAACAATTGACAAGATTTTTGGAACGTCCAGTAAGACCTTAGAAACCTGGGAACAGTGACTAGCCCATTTTACAGTGGTTCTAGTGGTTCTGGATGGGGTCAAATTCAAAAGACCAAAATTAGGGGGGAAGGGGGTGGAGTACTTTACAGACTTGTCAGGGTGTGTATTTCATCCTGGGGGAAAGTCTCAAGAGGGACTAAACTCTCATGTGGTTGCATTTCATTTTTCCCAGTGCAGTGCACTGCCATTTTGTGTGGTAGAGCAGAGATGTGCCTGCTGAGAGACCCAGGTGTGGTCTACCTCAAATAGTAAGAACACCAAGGAGGAAATATCAGAGATTTTCTGAAAAACTCCTTGTTCTACCCCAAATCAACAGATGATATCTTGGTACTGACTAAATATTGTCTGAACATATATCCTAACTACTTTACCCTGTATGACCTTGAGAAAAGGACTGAGGGACCAATGAGTATGGAAGCTAAACAAATTGGGCAACATGGTTGTCCTCTTTGCAAAAACAAAAACCCAGAAGGTGTGGAAGGTATCTGGGAAGAAGGGGATGATACAACACATATGATGTTGCTTTGAACCCAACCAAAGGAGCTCAGAGATGAGTTTTTGTCCCCCATTACACAACAACTAGAGAGGACCTCCACTTGGAGGGGATTGCTGCCTAAGGACATTGCACTGCTATTATTGGGGTTTGATTTCTCCAGTGATGAAAGGCAATATTTTTCCCAAGAGGCTAGCTGTAAGAATGTATCTAATGAATTTAGGTACACAAAAAGGTGGAAATATGGTTTTGGGCACTTTGCCAGTTTAATGCCGGATAATATGAGCGTACATGGGTTTGTTCCTGTAGCCAAGTTTGTGAAGAAAATTCTCAAATTGTATTTTGAGGCTTGTAACTCCTTACTTGGCTCATTGGTTGAGTTATGAGGGGGGTCTGGGGGTACAAACAATACCCCCATTCCATCCAAACTCCTCACTAGAAGTAATGAAGCCTAGGGACAAAGGTCTATGGAAATCACCCACTTAATTATGGGTTTTTACCGGGTAGGAATTGCGTGTTGCCGGCCCTGGAGAGGATGGACTAGCTCCTAGTAGTAGTCTGAAGGGGGAAACCCCGGACGGTGTGTGGTGAGCACATTTTTACCCACAAGAAGTGTGAGGTCTAGTACTTCAGGCGCGTCTCCAAAAAAAAAAAAAGCAATGTAAAACACTGTGGATTTCTTGCTTATAGCTATTCTGTTTCAATTAAATACCACTTGAAGTAACACTCTGAAATTTTCATTAATTTGATGATGAAATGAGTAGCCTTCACTGTCAATCATGATTGAAGTCTTGGTAATTTGGTCAAAGCCAAATGAAAAAAAAGCCTTATGAAATGGTTGAGAGAATTTTGAGAATGGGAAAATAAAAATCACTGTGCTAGTAATGATGAACAGGCTCTTTTAAGCCTTAGTAGACTATGAAAACACAAAGTGTTTAACACCATCACTTTATTGTGAGAAGACATACACTACCAAAGTTTGTAACAAGTTCTTTTGCTTGAACTGAAATAAAACTCAATGTTTATGTGGACTAGGTTTGAGTTATTAGTTTTGAGATCAAGGAAGGCATGTGTGTTCTCCTTAAAAGGGGCATGTGTATGGAATTGATCCAAAATGAAAAGGAAAATGTTACCTGGTTGATCCTGCCAGTAGCCATATGCTTGTCTCAAAGATTAAGCCATGCATGTCTAAGTATAAACAACTATACAGGGAAACTGTGAATGGCTCATTATATCATTTATAGTTTAATTGAAGATACCTTACTACATGGATAACTGTGGCAATTCTAGAGCTAATACATGCTGAAAAGCCCTGACCTTTGGAAGGGGTGTATTTATTAGATAAACAAACCAATTATCTTAGGGTCTTCTTGGTGAATCATAATAACTCCTCAAAAGCATAGCCTTGTGCTGGTGATGCTTCATTCAAATATCTGCCCTATAAACATTTTATGGTAGTATAGAGGCCTACCATGCTGATGATGGTTAATGGGGAATAAGGGTTCATTTCCGGAGAGAGAGGGCCTGGGAAATGGCCCTCAAATCTAAGGATTGAAGCAGGCGTGCAAATTACCCAATCCTGATACAGGGAGGTAGGGACAAGAAATAACAACGTATGGCTCTTTTGGGTGTTAAAATTGGAATGTGTACAATTTAAATCTCTCAACAAGGATGAATTGGGGGGAAAGCCTTGTGCCAGCAGCTGCAGTAATTCCAGCCCCAATAGCTTATATTAAGGTTTTTGATGTTAAAAAGCTTGTAGTCAAACTTTGGCCTCTGACAATTGGTCTGCCTTTTTGGTGTGTACTGATTTGTTGGAGGCTTACCACTTGGTGAACTATAATGCACTTTAATGGGTGTTGAAGGGAAACAGGACTTTTAATTTGGAAAAATTAGAGCGTTCAAAGAAGGCTTAATCTTTAATTTTTCACCCCATCAACAAAATTTAAAAAACTTGTTGAAATGAGGAAGAAATTCTTCATTGTTTTGTCACGTGTCACGCTTAAGGGTTATTGTCCTCCCACCTTGACATACTCTTTTCCTCAGTACCATCTACCTCAGTCCATAAGCGTGACAAACTAGAAGCACAAGATCAATGGTGCCTTCTGCTTATCAACTCTGGCTTGCATAAAGACCTTCCATTCATGGAGACTGACTCAGCATCTACTTGCAAACCTTGCAGTCAACTCTACCTGGGTCAACCACCCATTTGGGCTCTGCCTTTTCAGGCTGGGTATCAATGGACCATGGGTTCCCATTTCCAGTCACATGCTCTTGCTAGTTTGCACCCACACTAGTCAATTAGCCACCTCAACTGTATAGTTTGAAAATGGACTAGTCCCTTACCCTGCATAAACTACACCTTCATATTTGCATTGCTTCTGATGTCACTCCCTCATGTCCCAACCGTTATATACCAATACATTTGTCCCCTATTGTCTTGTACTTAGGCTAGGACCTTGGAAACAATTCATACTATTATTTAATTTTGTGCTCCATCCATGTCATTCATTGCCTCATCACTCAAAACCCTAGTTGACCATCCATTGGGTTGTATCTAGTCATTTTGGATTTCATTATAAAGGCTACTCCGCTTGCCTCGGGGTTGTTTCCTCAGTTAGTTAATTTTATACATTCTTGCATTTGCTAAATCCAGTAATCACATTGGGTTGGGTTTAGTTTCTTTCCATTGGAAAATTCATCCCTCTTTCTGTGTTTTAAGTTACTCCACCATAATTTTGCACTCTGAAGTTAGCCCTTGCTACCTAACACTTGCCCTTGCACTCAGCTTTCCTTTTGTGTTCACAATCATCTAAGATTGCCGTATAATACGTGGGGTGGTTGTGTGACAGTTAATTAACTAACTCAACTCATCTATCATAGCTTGCCAACCTATAATAGATTTCTTTTACAATGTCACATACTCGCTCAAAAGGGAACACTTCCCTCACCCCTTACAATGATGATATCCATTGGGTAGGGAGATCCAGCGTTTCTTGGGCCAGAAAACCTTTAGATCCTGTCCCTTTGCCTAAACCCTCTTTGGTAGAACCTCTTGATGATCCCCTTGCTCCCTTCCAGGAAGAAGTGGACCCTCTTGAAGAAATCAAAGACTCTTCCAATGAAACCTTGACTTGTGGTAGATTGCGGGCTTGCACTAATGCTCCCAAACCCGGTGCTTCTGGTCCAGACACTTAACCAAACTGCCTTGCAATCTGGTCCAAGTATTCCTAGTTTTCGCACCCCAGGCATGAAGCAGCCCAATCCTGGGGAGCACACTCATAAGCTTAGATCCTACCTACAGTCCTGAAAAATCATCTTATCAAACAGTCCTCACAATTTCCCTACTGATAGACCTAGAGTTATGTATGCATCTTCCTTCCTTGGTGGAAGAGCCTTGTGGTGGTTCAAACCCTACCTCAAACTATTAGATAAAACTAGCCCCACTTGTATTCTCAAAAATTAAGAAAAGTTCAAGCAACAGTTGTTCAACTTGTTTGGAGACCCTAATGAAGTTCAAAAGCCAAATAAAAACTCAACAATCTACTCAAAAAGGAAAAAAAATAGAGCCTACATCTATATTTCCAACTTTCAAACTCTGCAGTCTTGCATCCAACGGAGCCAGGTGGCCCTTTTATTTTGTTTTCAAAAAGGTTTACCAGCATGCCTAATCAAACAAATTGCAGTTGGGGGAAGTAAGACAACCTCCCTTCAGCAGTTAATTGACTGGGTAATTGAGCTTGATAATGGTTATCACAACAAGGACCGCTTGCAACAAAACAACAATGGAAAGTCAACTTTGACTCCAAAGGCAGACAAATCCTTGAAACAATCTTTGAAGAATCCAAAGAAATCCAGACCAAATCCAACCTTGCACTCCAACCCAAAAGGAAAACCTGTCACCAAAACTCCAAAGTTCCTGGATAAAGAAACTGGGATGCTCCAAAATGAGGAACGGTTAAGGAGGGAAAAGAATGGGTTATGAATTTATTGTGGAGGTAAACATGATGTCAATAGTTGTGCAAAGGGGGTAAACAGTGTGGTGCCCAATCCGGGACACCTCTGGACCATTACAGAAAAAGTAAAATTTTTATGAACTTTTCTATAGCCTCCATTTAGATCCAAAAAAAAAAACTTTTTGATCCGGAATGATTCCCATATCCAGTTCCCAAACTTCCAGCTCTGACTCTCCTAGTTTTCTAGGATCATCTCTTGGGTGCCTAGCCCCCGGTCCTATGTTCAATTTTCCCTCACTTTGCCCTGCTACCCACCCTTTTGGCAAACCCGCGGATGACAACCGGCTCAACTTGTGGGCTTCTATCCGGCACTGGCACCCCCAATTGGCCATCAATCTCCAATCTTGTTTGCCATCAACCCTTAATATCATCAGCCATTGAGCTCCCCAAAACATCCCAATCTTGCTCTCCATCCTTGCCGCCATTGACCAAAAACCGTGAGAAACGCTTTCAGTTGTTAGTGACCTCATGACCAGCCCCCAATCCTGCCTCCAATCCTCCCCTTGAACGCCCATCATCTCTGATCCCCTGCGTGAGATTGGTCACGGGAACAATCCGCCTCACCTGACCCAATTGGTCATCCCCATGACCAATCTTGCCTCTTCCTTGTCCTAGCCGTCTAGGCAAGATCCCCTCTGGTCTCCCTAATTCACAATTGCCAATCATCTTCATCATCACCCTTGCCGCTGTCATTGGCAACAAAGATGGCATTGAAAGCAACAACAACAACGGCATCAATTCTGTCATTGATCTCCCCCCCTCAACTTTTCCTTCATCTGGCCGGCCATCCTGGTTGTTGCTGACTGTCTTGCCAGCCCATGAAGGCCATTGATCAATCATCCAACGACTGCAAGCAATGTTTACAATTGTTGGATTCCTGTCCTCAAACAACCATCCAACTCACCTTCCCCACATCATCACTGCTTTGATCCAAGCCCCTCATCCATCAATCACCTGCCAAGATTGCGCAATCAACCATTGGAGCTCTCACTACCCTCACCAACGGACACCATCCCCCAACTTCCTTGATAATTATCTGATCATCCTTGACTACCCAATCCTCTCATCAGGCTTGCAAACCACTCAAGCACACCAATCAATCCCACATCCAACACCAACGGATCAGCGGACAGCCGTTTCTCTCTCATCCTCCTCCGCGCAACCCGCGAGCAAATGCTGTTGCCAATGTGCGTCCTTGCTCCTGTTGATCACCTTCCAACTCAACCCACCACCTGCTGTTGTCTGTGACGCAGGCTTCCTTTTATTTATGTCACTTCATTTTATTATTTATCTTCTTTTACATATGCCATGTGATCAAATTTTGCCATAGTTTCTTGCCGCTTGTTTTCTTTCCTCATCTCTCTTGTTTTCATTCAAAAAAAAACAAACTTTTTTTTCTGCTCTATTTGTAAATCTCTCTTGTAAATAGTCTACAGATCTCTTGTCTATAAAAGGAGGGGCTCTCCCCTGCCTTTTCCAAGAATCCAGGGTAGTGTGTGCATATGTCCCCCCTGTTATCATTGAAATCTGATCCTCATCCCCATCCTGGGTATATCTATGATTGCCCCCTGATCCATTGATCCTTAGTCTTTGCCCCTCTGTGGCCTGATCCTTATCACCAACCAATAGCCTTGCTGGTTGAAGAGAATTCTGTCTGTTGGAATTCTTGAGTGTGTTATACCACTCCTTGATCCCTTTCTCTGACCATACTGGTCTTGATCCCTCCTTGATCATCTTTCTGGAACCAATCACGATTGATTGAAGAGGTCTTATTAAGCGTAAGACCTGGAGTGTTATACCTACGTTATTTTTTTTTGGAGTTGCATTCTGCCAGCCTACTCTTGAGTTCCTTGAGAAGTGTTGAGGTTATCCTTGCTTCAAATCAGTTTACTGTTTGCTTTTAGCGCTTCTTAAACATAGTGCTTTGTCTTGTACAGCACCCTCAGTTATCTGGTAACCTTCAAGCGCTTGATTGCGGAGAGTTGGGCAGGTTCATTGAGAACCTGGAGGTTGGTTGGGTTTGAGTTGATCATCCCCAATCTTCTGCTGACAAACAGAGTTATTAGCTTGTGGGCGTTGTTTACATACACCAGCTTTGTTCTTTGAACTTTAAACAAACTTGAGCTTCTTTTGTCCAAGTTTTTTCCCACATAATCTTGGATCAGATAGTGCTTTTCCATTGCTAACAAACTACTATCATCTTTATCCTTTACTACTTGATTTCTCATTTACCAGGTTCTGGACCTTGATCTTGGTTACATTTAAATATTTTTTTAACACTCAGGAGGGCAGCCTAAACAGAACCTTTCCCCTCCACAGAACTGCCACTGCCTAGCACCGTTTGGAGTCTTACATTTGGTTCCCCGGGCTGGATCAAACCAGAAACCTTGGGATTTACAGTCCCAACTTGAAAAATCAACTCTGAAATCCAATCCAATCCTTTTGTTTTTTTCTTTTTTCTGTCATCATCCAGATCTGATCCGTGGAGGCAACTTGTTCCAGAAGTAATTCCTCCCAATTGTGCACCATCTGGGCAGGATTCTTGTTGTTTTTGTGAAACTCTACCCTTGCCACGCTTGTGAACCACCTTGGAACTCTGCTTTTTGGATCCACTTAGGAACTCTGTCTTCAAAATGGAATCTTTTCCCTCCACCACTGTTTGGGCCAAGATGGTCAAGATCAAACCCCAGAACAAGAACCCATGCTTCAATGGAACAAACGTGGAAAAATTTTTGGACTCCTATGAAATGGCTGCTGAAGTGCATGGTGCAAGTGAACATGATATGGCTTATCAGTTACAATTTTTTATCTCCTCTGATGAAGTTATGGAAGTAATTGAATTTTTTGATGGATTCAAAACTCATAACTGGAGGCTCTTGAAGGAGGCTATGTTGGCTTATTGGGGGAAAATAGATGTGGCTAGGTTTACCTTACAGAACTTGGATGCTCTGGTTTCTCAATGAATCTCCAATGGTGGTGTCTCTTCAGCTTCTGATTATCAGTCTTTCAGAAATTCTTGGGATCCTATTCAGTCTTATCTTATCAGGAACGATCACATGACACTGTGGACAAAATTTGAGTTCAATTTTTCCAATCTTTTTTGCCAGGAGTGCAGGAAAGGATTAGGGATGAATTGGTCAAGTCTGGATCCATGATCACTACTAGGGATAATAGATTCAAACTCCCTGTCTTTCTGGTCCTTAGGAATGTGGTGGACAAATTCATAAAAGGTCAAACTGCTTTAACTTTTGAAAAGCCCAGGATCACTGAACCAGTCCATTCTCCTTCTTTTGAAGAATCCAACAAAATCATGAACAAGATGGAAGCAAATCGCAGACCTAAATCAAGCCCTCAGGCCAATAAGGATACCGCTACCATAGATGAGATTACTAAGCTACTTAAGGCCTTTGAGAATAAAATACATCAGAAAATATCCTCTTTAGATACCCCTAAAACTGCTAATTCTGTTACTAAATTGACCTTAGTCTGCTATTACTGTCATAGAGAAGGCCATGGTGCTGGTAGATGTCCTGAACTCCAGAAGGACAAGCAGGAGAAATTAGTAGAGCAGAAGGGAAATAATTTCTTTCTTCCTAATGGTGCTTTGATCCCTTTCAACTCATCTTGTTCAATCCATCATGTGGTGGCTTCTTACCAACCACCAACTCCCAAGAAGGCATATCTTGTCTCCTTGGATTTTCAATCATCCTGTGGCACTCTTCAACCTTGGTAGCCTCCAGCTATCACTTCTTCCAGCTTCTCTTGTGCTTATCAATCTGATCCAGCTAGGAAACGCCCTGAGGAACCCATCCTCACAAGTCTCCTCCTGTTCCATCTTCAATCCTTTGAAAACCTGTCAAAAGTTGATTTGTGCCTGAGCCTCCTTCCTCTGATGTGGAAGACATAGAAGTAGAAAGGGAACCACTCATGGAAAGGTTCCAGGACCACTCTGATCCTTCTCCTCCTCTTCAATCTGGTCAACCCCCTCAATCCTCTGATCCTCTTCCAGTACCTGCCTCACCTGATCTTCCTCCCTCCACCCAGCCCAAAGTTTGGTTTGAGAGGGGCATTTCCAAGGACTACCCTAATGCTGTGGAAGGAGTAGTAAAGAAAATTTCTGATCTCAAAATCCCTGATCTGTCTGTGGCTGAACTGCTGTCTATTGCTCCATCTGTTGCTGAATGCATGAAGAAATGGGTTTCTTGTTGACGTGTGGAAATTGGTCCGGACAAATTGAAGGTCTCTTCTGGCACTTTGATGGAGGACTCTGGTGGAACAGATCCCCCTTCAGATGCCAATCTGTGTTCCTGCCCTCTTGGATTTTATCCCTTCTATCTTGGTGAATTGGCTAAAACAGTTTCTCTTCTTGTGGATTTGGGTTCTCAGCTCAACTTAATCTCAGATGCTATGGCCTGCAAACTCAAGCTTAGACCAAGGGTCAGCTTTACTTCTGCGGTTTATGGTATAAGGAATCAGTCATATGAACTGGTTGGTATTGCTGAGGATTTTCCTTTGCAAATTGGTAAAAATATTTTTGGAACTTGCCACTTCTGGATCACTTGTTTGGAAGGTCCTATGATCTTGGGCCAACCGTTCTTAATGTATTTTGGTGCTACCATGATTTTTTCTAATCAAGTTGGGGAGAGAATCCTTCTCCCTGATGCTGATTGCAGAAAAATTTAATTTCTGCTTTGTTCATTGGATTCTGGTTGTTGGTAACAAGGTTTTCCTGGTTGTTCTCCCAAAACAGTTCTAAAGGGAAAGCAGAAGGACAACTCTCATTCCTCTCAGCCTCATTTTTTATTGGATTAGTTGATCCTCCTGATAGTTGTAGCTCCTCTCAGCCTCAGACTTCAACTTATGGATCAACTTCAACCTCAGAGGGATATTTTTTGTTTTCCTCATCATCTCTTCCTCATCCAAATAAGATCAAAATTCAAAAACATAAAAAATCCAAAAATTCCAAAAATATTTCTTCTATCTCTGGGTCTGTTGTATCTTCTTTTTGTTTTTCTCTTCAGCCTCATCAATCATCCTCTACTCCAGTTTTGAATCTACCCAACAAGTCTAAACTAGACCCTGATCTTGATTCTTTTCTGGGTGGTTTTGGTATGAAGGAGTATGGCCTTAAGTGGAGGCAATGTGGGGAAGAAGTAAGTCCTCCCAATTGTGCACCATCAGGGGCCTCTACTACTGTCATTTTTGAAACTCTACCCTGTGCCACAAATGTGAGCAATGCATTAGCTTTTGGATCCTCTTTTATGGAAAAGGCACCTTTCAAGGACAAGGCAGAACATTGAACTTGGAAGATGTTGGAACTTGGCCTCAGTTTTTGTAGTCAGGTCTCAATGGTCAATTCTTGGAGGAAGAAAGGATTCCTCTCTTTTGCCACCAAGTATAAACCAGTTGCAAAAAAGGTTCAACCAGTCAACCAACCAATGCCTCTCAACCTCAACCCTCCTCTTATGGGCCCCCCTCTATCCCCCAATCCTTACTGTGGTTTACCTCAATATCTTACTGGTCCATTCATCCCCTCTGGTTGTGTCACTGAAGAATGTCTGAAAGTGGTCAACTTTGGTCCAGATGGATGGCTTCTTCCTGATGAGTTGAATTTGATCAAAAATTTCTTAGCCCTTAAGGAAAAATATATAGCTTTCTGTGAAGAAGAGAGAGGTCTCTTGAAAGAATCCTATGGCCTCCCTCACATTATCCCTGTAGTAGAACATGATCCCTGGCAAAAGAAGAAGATCCCAATCCCTGCTGCTAAAGTTGAAAAATTCATCAAGTTGGTCCGCAAACAAGTCCAAACCGGTTTATATGAACAATCAAATTCTAGCTATTCCAGTCCTGTTTTCTGTGTTCTCAAGAGTAATGGTAAACTTAGAATAGTTCATGATCTCCAGCCTCTAAATAAGGTTACTATTAAAGACTCTGGTATTCCCCCTGCTACTGAAGAATTTTTTGAATCCTTCTCTGGGAGAGCTTGCTATGGTCTAGGTGACATTATGGGTGGCTATGACAAACAATCCTTAAATCCAATTTCTCATCCTCTCACTACTTTCAATACTCCTCTTGGTTGTTTCCAACTTACTTGATTACCTAAAGGTGCCACCAATTTGGTTGCAGTCTATTGGGCTCAGATGGGTTGGATCCTCCAGGATGAAATCCCTGATCATGCTGATATCTTTATTGACAATGGCGGGATTAAAGGTCCAGTTTCTGATTATAACAATGAGCTCTTACCCTGGCATTCAGGAATCTGTCAATGTATCTGGGAATATGCAACCACTCTGGAAAGGATCCTGTTTTGAATCAAGGAGTCTGGTCTCACTGTATCTGGATCCAAATTGGCTGCCTGTGTCCCTTCTTTTGAAATTGTTGGTCATGTGGTCTACAAGGAAGGAAGAAGGATGGCTCTATCCAAAGTCAACAAAATTCTCTCTTGGCCTACTCCCATCAATCCAACTGAAGTCAGAGGTTTCTTAGGTGTTGTAATATATGTTTGGATCTTTATCCCTTCTCTATCCAAAATTTCCATTCCCTTGCTTTGCTTAACCAGGAAGGATGCTGAATGGTTTTGGACCCAAGCTAGTGAACAATCATTTCAGATCTTCAAAACAATTGTTGGAAAAGACATTGTCTTGAAGAAGATCACTTATGGAACTGGGGCTGGCAAGATCAAGCTGGCTGTGGACTCTAGTTATCAATCTGTTGGGGCTGTCCTTACTCAGGAAGATGAAAATGGTTTGGATCGTCCTGCTCTGTATGAATCTCTTCTTTTTTCAGAGGTGGAATCCAGGTACTCCCAGCCAAAACTGGAACTTTGTGGTGTGGCCCAAATGTTGAAGAAGCTCCAAACTGTTCTCTGGGGTAAACACTTTGAGTTACAAGTTGATTCACAATCCATTATTGAAATGATCAATGCCCCCAGTCTTCCAAACGCTCCAATGACTTGTTGGGTGGCGTTCATCCAGTTTTTTTCTTTTGATATTGTTCATAGGCCTGGAAAATCTTTCACCATGCCTGATGGTTTATCTTGACACCCTCTTGGAGATGAAGAATTGGATGTTGGAGTGGATTTTAACAAGGAAGAACCCTTAATTTGTCCTGTCTTCACCTTTTCCTCTCAAGATTATTCTGGCTTCCAACAAGGCTTCTGTCACGCCTCGCACTTAGGAATTATTGTCTTCATCACTTCAACATGTCCTCTCCTCAGTACCATCTACCTCAGTCTATAAGCGTGACACAAATAAAGCACAGCATCAATGGTGCAATCCGCTACTTCCTCTGGCTTGCGTTGACCTTCCAATCTTGGCGACCAACTCAGTATATACTTGCAAACTTTGCGGTTAACTCCATACCAGTCAGCCATCCATTATGAGATCCAATCTCCTTCCCTGGCCCATCAACAGCCTTGGACTTCCATCTTTGGTCACGCACTGTTTGTTAGTTCGCATCTACATCTAACTAAGCCATCATTACTGTAAAGTTTGCAATTGGACTAGTCCTTACCCTGCATACACTATTACTTCTCACTTGCATTACCTTCAACGTCACTTGCTCCTGTCCCAATTCATCATACATTTTTACACTCAGATTCTATTGTCTTGCACTTACGCCATGGCCTCGGACATGATTGTACTACTGCTTTATTTCCCCTTCCGTTCCTGTCATTCATTGCCTCACCGCCTTCAACTGTAGTTAGCTCACCACCAGGTTGTATCTAGTCACTTTGGATTACCTTATAAGGGCTACCCCCTTTCCTGATGATTGTCTCCTCAGTTAGTTAATTTCATAAGTTCTCGCATTTTGCTACAACCTAGTTATCACATTGGACTCAGGTTGAGTTTCCTTCCTTGGAACGCACTCCATTCCTCTTGCCGTTTTTTGAGTGGCATAACTAAGTTTGCACTTCGCAACTGAGCCTTGCTATTTGCACTTGCCCTTGCACTCAGCATTGCTCCACGCTCACAATCATCTAAGAATTGCCCTATAGTACGTGGGGTGGTTGTGTGACAGTAAATTAACTAACTGAACTCATCTATTGTAGCTTGCCAATCTATAGTAGACTTCTTCTTCTTGATTTCACGTACTTGCTCAACCGGGAACGCTTCCCTTTCCCCTTACAATGATGGTATCCATTGGGTAGGGAGAACCAGCGCTCCTTGGGCCCAACAACCCTTAGATCCCGTTCTTCTTCTAAATAGCCATCTTTTGAACCCCTTGATGATCCTTGGACTCCTCCACGGGATGTTCCAATGGACCCTCTCGCGGAATTTGCTGATTCCAACCATTCTTCCAATGAAACCTCAACTCGTGGTAGACCAGGTGTTCGCACTACTGCTCCCGAGTCAAATGCTTTGACCCTGCTTTTGACATTGATCCAGGTCCTCACTCATGGTGCCCCGCAATCTAGTCCAAGTACTCCTAGCTTTTGCACCCCAGGCATGAAGCAACCTGATCACTTCACAGGAGAACACCCTCAAAAGCTTAGATCCTACCTACAGTCTTGTAAAATCACCTTTTCAAACGACTCCAACAATTTCCCTTCCAATAGGCATAAAGTTATGTATGCTTTGTCCTTCTTAGGAGGTAGAGCCTTGCAGTGGTTCAAACCGTACCTTGAACTTTTGTCCAGCGACAGTCCCACAAGTATTCTCAACAACTGGGACAGGTTTGAGAAACAACTGTTCACCCTGTTTGGTGACCCCAATGAAGTTCGAAACGCCAAATACAAACTTAATAGTCTAGTTACAAAGAAAAATATTAGAGCTTCCGTTTATATTTCTCACTTTTGAAACTTGCAGTCTTGCATCCAGTGGAACAAGGCCGCTCTTTTATTCCATTTCCAAAACGTTCTACCTGCACGCTTAATCAAACAGCTTGCAGTTGGGGGTCATAAGACAACCTTGCTTCAGCAGCTAATCAATTGAGTGATTGAGCTTGATAATGGCTATCACAACAAGAATCGCTCTTGGCAAAACAACCATGGACCGTCCACCTTGGCTCCAACGGTGGACAACTCCTTGAAGCAAAACACAAGGAACCCAAAAACATCCAAACCAACCCCAACTTTGAACTCCAACTCAAAAGGGAAAACCGTCACCAAAACTCCAAAGTTCTTGGACAAAGAGAACGGGATGCTACGGAACAAGGAACGGCTACGGAGGGAGAAGAATGGGCTGTGTATGTGTTGTGGAGGTAAACATGATTTTGAGAGCTGTGCAAAGCCGTTAGCGCGTGAAGCGGCTAAGCAGTCAAAAAATTAGCTTGTAATTTTTCTGATACTCGCAAGGAAAACTACACATTATCTAAATCACCGTGAGTAAATCTTTGCACTTGCAAGTCACTAGGTGCTCCTAGTTTGAGATTTATCCTATTCCATTCCGACAACACCCCTTATTGAGTCTTACTTGACTCCGGCGCTAATGTTTCCTTCATCAGTGAATCTTTTTCCACTTCCAAAAATCCTATGCGTTCCAAGATAGATAAATTTCCTATCTATTTAGTAAGTAGTGCAACTGAAACATCTTATTGGGTCTCCCAAAAGGAAAAATGGACCTTTGCATTCTCCAATTTCCCCAGCATCAAATGGGATTTATTTGTCTTGGCTATACCCGGAATGGATGATACCATTCTAGGCCATGATTTCCTATTTTACTGGAATCCAGATGTGAATTGGCAAGAAGGAGTAATTAAACTTTGAACCTCGCACCCCCAGAACGCTAATCTTTGCGTCAAACAGGAATTAAACAGCCTAACTGACACTGTCATTGAGTTGGATGACACTTTTCTGCCAGGAGATTTGCAATATCCTGACCTTCATTCCCAAATTCCCTCTTCAGATTTAGGAGTTATTGCTTACCTATCCAGCTTACCTATTTCCTGTTCCTTTGAAGAGAAACAGACACCAACCAAACAATGTATTTTGAGCTCCCTAATCCTCTCGCACCATGCAAGCACCTCAAATCCAGTGCTCAAAGATGACAAGATTGAAGATTTAGAAATCATTTGAGAGTCTTTACCTTCAGTTTATCATGACTTTGCTGACGTCTTCTCAGCTGCAAGAGCAGATAAACTGCCTCATCCCGTTCTTACAATCACAAGATCAAACTTACTGGCCCACCTCCGGCACCAGGACCAGTTTACTCTCTCTTGACGCAAGAATCAATTGCGCTTCAAGACTACATTGCGGAAAATGTAGCGAAAGGATTTCTTCAACCAAGCAATTCAAATACCGGTTCACCTGTCCTATTTGTTCCAAAAAAGGACGGCGGACTTTGCCTTTGTGTTGACTACAGGAAACTGAACCAGTTAACCCGGAAGAATGCCTATCCAGTACCGTCTATGTCACATCTCCTCACCCTCTTCCATGGAGCTGCTTATTTCTCAAAGTTAGACCTTCGAGGTTCCTATAACCTAATTTGCATTATGAAAGTTCATGAGTATTTGACCGCAATGAGAACCCGGTTTGGCAGTTATGAGTATACCGTCATGCCTTTTGGCCTCTGTAATGCTCCTTCCACTTTTCAACATTTTGTCAACAACATTTTCTCCGATCTTGTAGGTAAATACCTCATGGTATATCTAGATGATATACTAATCTACTCAAGGAACCTCAAAGATCACATTGCACATGTGCAAGAGGTGCTGCAGCGACTTTGCAAGAATGACCTGTTTGCCAAAGCCTCTAAGTGCAAATTTCATTCCTCTTCTCTTTGGTTTCTAGGTGTCATAGTCTCGCAGCAAGGACTATCGATGGACCCAGCTAAAGGCAAACACATATTGGACTGGCTCCCACCTTCTTCCGTTAAATCCCTTCAAGTTTTCCTTGGTTTCAGTAATTTTTATATAAGGTTCATTCAGCGTTACGCCAAAAAAACCGTGAATCTTACTAACCTTATTCAAAAAGACACTCCTTTTGTTTTTACCAAACAAGCTGCTTTGGAGTTTGAAGCTCTGAAGAAAGCGCTCACCACTGCTCCAATACTTGCTCACTTCAACAAGCTAGCTCACACTATTTTCAAAACA
This sequence comes from Puccinia polysora, assembly GCA_025617555.3. Taxonomy (NCBI): domain Eukaryota; kingdom Fungi; phylum Basidiomycota; class Pucciniomycetes; order Pucciniales; family Pucciniaceae; genus Puccinia; species Puccinia polysora. Next base: position 2,544,523 of record CM062630.1, on the reverse strand, counting down.
GACGCAAGCAACTATGCAATTGCAGGAGTAATCTTGCAGTTCTCTTCCTTTACTTCCCTCTTTCATCCTGTAGCTTTCAAGTCTAGCAAGTTGCTTGCTGCAGAGCTTAACTATGAGATTCATGACAAGGAACTTCTTGCAATTGTTTATTGCTTAAAGAAATGGCGTTTATACCTTTTGAGCCTTAGGGAATCCTTTGAGGTTTTAACTGATCATAATTCTTTAAAGAATTTCATGAGCTCAAAAGTCCTCACATGTAGACAGGCACAATGGGCCTAATACCTCTCCAAGTTCCCCTTTACAATCACGTACCGCCTTGGGAAAAAAGCGGTAGTCCCTGATGCTTTATCACGTCGGGAAAACGTTTACCCAGGGGGTGGGAGCACCTTTGCCAAAAACAACCCTGAAAACATTAGGACACTCTTCTCAACCCAATCTGCCCAACTCAGTTCAATCATTGCTTGCTTACAAGATTTGGCTTCCAAACTCCAACAAGCTCAACGCGACAACCCCAAGTGCATTGAACTTTGCAAAAGTGCAAATTTATTAGATAGTAGTTACAGTATTGATGATAATGACTTTTTAGTCTATGATAATTGTATAGTAGTACCAGATAATTCTTGCATTAAGTTAGATATCTTCAAGTCACAGCACAATTCTCTGCTTTCTGGTCATCATGGGAAGGATAAAACCTACCAATTGATTGCACAAGACTTCTACTAGCCTGGTATGACCAAAGAAGTAAAAGACTATGTTAGCGCGTGCTATGATTGCAATCGTAACAAGTCCTTGAAACACCGGAAGTATGGGCTGCTCCAGCAACTTCCAATTCCGCCTCATCCTGGGCACTTGCTGTCTATGAATTTAATCTCTCAATTACCTTCTTCTAGTGGATATGATGCTATTCTAGTGGTAGTAGATTGCTTCTCAAATATGGCCTTATTTCTACGCAGTAATGTGATGGCCTCTTCAGAAGACTTAGCTAACTTGTTCATGGAATATGTATTTTCAAAACATTGTCTCCCTGATAATATAGTTAGTGATTATGGATATCTGTTTGTCTCAAGCTTCTGGACCTTGCTATGCCAACATTTGAAGATCACTTGCAATTTATCAACGGCGTACCACCCGGAAACGGATGGGAAAACCAAGCAAGTTAATCAGATTCTCAAACAATATCTTTGAATGTATGTCGCCTATCAACAAGACGACTGGTTGCAATGGCTCCCACTAGCCAAATTTGCCTACAACAACTCCACTCATTCCTCCACCAAACAGTCGCCCTTCCAAACTCTTTATGGTAGAAACCCAACTTTCTCTTTCCTTCACGTAGCACCTTCTCAACCTGCTGCCAATTACCTTGAACAAATTCAATCCCTTAAATTGCAACTTCAAACCAACCTCAAAGAAGCAAACCAGCACTATAAGGAGCAAGCAGACCAATCTAGCACTATGGCTCCAACCTTTGCAGTAGGAGATCAAGTGTGGCTTGATGCTTGCAACATTTGCAGCACTCGCCCAACTCGCAAACTCTCCAAAAGAAAGCTTGGCCCCTTTAAAGTAGAATAAGTCATCTCCCCTAACACCTTTAAACTTACTTTATCTGCAAAATGGAAAGGTATCCACCCGGTCTTTCATGTGTCTCTCCTAGAGCCAGCTCAAGTCCTATACCCAGGCAAGACTCATCCCCCTCCAAAAACAGTCACCATCCTCAATCATCAAGAGTGGGAAGTAAGCCATATTCTGGATTCCAGGTTATGCAAAGGAAAACTTCAATACCTTGTTGAGTGGTCTGGCTTCCAGTCCGACAAAGATTGCACCTTGTGGGAACCAGCCCATCACCTTTGCAACTCTCCAGATATGATTCAAGATTTCCATGCGAGCTACCCTTGAAAACCTTGACAATCATGATTCCATCCCATACAATCCCATTTCATTCCACATTCCATCCCATCCAATCCCATTTCATTCCACATTCCATCCCATCCAATCCCATTCCATTCCACATTCCATCTCATCCAATCCCATTCCATTCCACATTCCATCTCATCCAATCCCATTCCATTCCACATTCCATCCCATCCAATCCCATTCCATTCCACATTCCATCTCATCTAACCCCATTCCATTCCACATCATCATTCCATCAGTCAACCCCTTCATCTCACCGTGTTATTTCCTCTTCTCATCCCCCTCCCATTCCTACCAAATAAAATTCCATTCCTTATTCAAATATATATATATATATATATATATTTATAATAATAAGTTACAAAGTTTCTTTTACTTCTTTCTCTGCATCCTCCCAATTTGCAGTCAACTCCGCAACCATGGATTGAAAGGTATCCAGGTCTTCATCATTGATCAGTGCAGACATCCTTTGGAGAAATAGCACCTCTGTTACAATGTGCCTCTCAAATATTTCCTCACACCTTGCAATTTGAGCTTGCTTTGGCCAAGAATTCTATCCACCTTCCTCCAAGAGCTCTTTGTACGCTCTCTTCCTTTGGCCTCCCAAAAAAACTTCTCCAATGTTGCGCGTCAGCCGCCTCCCATCAGTTTTGACCGGTCCTACAACTTGCAACGGATCCTCTTTGCCTTGGCCCTCCATTCCTTCCGTTCCATCTACTCCATCCCTTCCATCTCCATTTCCTTCTCCCACTTCTTCAGTTATAGCCTCTTCTCGCTCCGTTCCCTCTCTTCCTCCATTTCTGTCTCCATCTTCTCAATCTCCCAATTCCCTTTCCGCTTTGTTTCTTTCTTCCTCCCTTGCTTCCTCAGTTATGACCCCACCTGGTTCCGCACCGGGCACTTCATCTCACACCTTGGCATTCATCTGGGCCCCTGGAAGTTCAGTTGGCGGACCCCAGTAAGGTGGTGGTGGCGGTGGTGTGTTCGTAGTGTATCTTTGGAAACGGGGCAACACTAGCAAGACAAGCAAAATTTAGTTACTACCTTTATTATCACTAGTCAGTCCTGATTAGTACTCACCAGGAACTCGAGTCCCCAAGTATTTGATCTCCGGCAACGGTCCTTTATTATCACTAGTCAGTCCTGATTAGTACTCACCAGGAACTCGAGTCCCCAAGTATTTGATCTCTGACAACGGTGGTATTTTGCAATTAACCCTTGGCGCAGACCTACAACTCCGCATCTCCCTCAATGACTCCGCGGGACCATCAACAGTTGACTCAATATTTATAGGGAAATTACAGGCTACTTTGCAAAGACAACATTGCTTGCACTTGCCTCAAAGGCCTTGGACGGCAGTACTGGGGATACATTGCTTGTTTTGACGGATACAGTCTTTGCAACGGCGGGACAACAATGACAACATTTTATATAATTTATAAGTCTAACAAGTAATGAATGAAATAATAAGTAAAGGGTATACAGTATTTATTAACAACTTAAAATCAATGGGAAAATTTATCTGAACGCTTGCAGGAGCTTGCATATTTATACCCGGTCAACTGTCACGCCTTGCACTTAGGAATTATTGTCTTCATCACTTTGACATGTCCTCTCCTCAGTACCATCTACCTCAGTCTATAAGCGTGACACAAATAAAGCACAAAATCAATGGTGCAATCCGCTATTTCCTCTGGCTTGCATTGACCTTCCAATCTTGGCAACCCACTCAGTATATACTTGCAAACTTTGCGGTTAACTCCATACCGGTCAGCCATCCATTATGAGATCCAATCTCCTTCCCTGGCCCATCAACAGCCTTGGACTTCCATCTTTGGTCACGCACTGTTTGTTAGTTCGCATCTACGTCTAACTAAGCCATCATTACTGTACAGTTTGCAATTGGACTAGTCCTTACCCTGCATACACTATTACTTCTCACTTGCATTACCTTCAACGTCACTCGCTCCTGTCCCAATTCATCATACATTTGTACACTCAGATTCTATTGTCTTGCACTTACGCCATGGCCTTGGACATGATTTTACTACTGCTTTATTTCCTATCCCGTTCCTGTCATTCATTGCCTCACCGCCTTCAACTGTAGTTAGCTCACCACCAGGTTGTATCTAGTCACTTTGGATTACCTTATAAGGGCTACCCCCTTTCCTGATGATTGTCTCCTCAGTTAGTTAATTTCATGTGGCTCTCAGGTTGGCAGCAAACTGGCTGAAATGATCCAATTGCTTCCTTGTCAACAAAGGGTGACCACTCCTTATTACCCTGAAGGTCAAGGCATGGTGGAAAGAGGCCATGCTCCTTCAAAGGCTGCCCTTGTCAAGCTGGCTGGTGAAAGTGGAAAGAATTTCCGCAAATTTCTTCCTTGGGTCCTCTTATCTAATTGAATTTCAACTAAACAAACCACTGGCTACTCTCCTTATAAAATTATGTTTGGACAAAGGGCTGTCCTTCCTCTTGATCTGTAAATGGAATCTTTCTTAGGTATTTCTTGGGAAAAGGTTTCTTCCACCACTGATCTATTAGTTTCCAGATCCAAGCAACTGGAGCAAAGTGAAGATGTTTGTTACAGAGATTATCAAAAGATGATGCATTCAAGAGAAAAATCAGTCCAGTATTGGAAGGATAAGCAATCCAATCAAATCAGGGATTCCTTGAATCCTGGGGATCTAGTCTTAGCTTATAATCAATCCTTGGAAACTCACTGGGGACAGATTTTCTCTAACTGCTGGAATGATCCTTATTGAGTGGTCCATCAAGTCAGAGGTGGATCATATGTTTTGGAGGAGCTGGATGGTACTCAGATGTCTAGAAGGTTCTCTGCTGATCAGGTCAAGAAATTTCATTTTTGTGGAGGCAACTTGCACCAGAAGTAAGTCCCCCCAATTGTGCACCACCAGGGGTCATCTGCTGCATTTTGTTGTGAAACTCTACTGTATGCCACATATGTGAGCACCTGGGATGTATTCTTCATTCTTTTATTTCAGCCACTTCCGGGACCTTTTCTTTGGATGGATCAAGCTCCCTTTTCAATCACCCTCAAGATCAAATCAGGCGTTTTTCTGTTTCAATTCCTCAGTTTCTTATTTTATATATATCATCAAAGATACTCAGATTCAGACTAGGGACAGTCTGGAAGTTGGCAAGAGATGTGGTGCCCAATCTGGGACACCTCTGGACCAGTATGGAAAAATTAAAATTTTTATGAAATTTTCTATAGCCTCCATTTAGATCCAAAAAAAAAAAACTTTTTGATCCGGAATGATTCCCATATCCAGTTCCCAAACTTCCAGCTCTGACTCTCCTAGTCGTCTAGGATCATCTCTTGGGTGCCTAGCGCCCGGTCCTATGTTCAATTTTCCCTTGCTTTGCGCTGCTACCCACCCTTTTGGCAAAAACGCGGATGAAGACCAGCTCAAATTGCAGGCTTCTATCCGGAACTGGCACCCCCAATTGGCAATCAACCTCTGATCTCATTTGCCATCAACCCCCAATCTCATCAGCCATTGAGCTCCCCAAAACATCCCAATCTTCCTCTCCATCCTTGCCGCCATTGACCAACAACCGTGAGAAACGCTTTCAGTTGTTAGTGACCTCATGACCAGCCCCCCATCCTGCCTCCAATCCTCCCTTTGAACGCCCATCATCTCTGATCCCCTGCGTGAGATTGGTCACGGGAACAATCCGCCTCACCTGACCCAGTTGGTCATCCCAATGACCAATCTCACCTCTTCCTTGTCCTAGCCGTCTAGGCAGGATCTCCTCTGGTCTCCCTACTTCACAATTGCCAATCATCTTCATCATCACCCTTGCCGCTGTCATTGGCAACAAAGATGGTATTGAAAGCAACAACAACAATGGCGTCAATGCTGTAATTGATCTTCCCCCCTCAACTGTTCCTTTGTCCGGCTTGCTGTCCTGGTTGTTGCTGACTGTCTTGCCAGCCTTTGAAAGCCATCAATCCATCATCCAACAACTGTTTTAAATAGTATATAGACCTCTTGTCTATAAAAGGAGGGGCTCTCCCCTGCCTTTTCCAAGAATCCAGGGGAGTGTGTGCATATGTCCCCCCGTTATCATTGAAATATGATCCTTATCCTCATCCTGGGTATATCTATGATTTCCCCCTGATCCATTGATCCTTAGTCTATGCCCCTCTGTGGCCTGATCCTTATCACCAACCAATAGCCTTGCCGGCTGAAGAGAATTCTGTCTGTTGGAATTCTTGAGTGTGTTATACCACTCCTTGATCCCTTTCTCTGACCATACTGGTCTTGATCCCTCCTTGATCAATTTTCTGGAGCCAATCACGATTGATTGAAGAGGTCTTATTAAGCATAAGACCTGGAGTGTTATACCTACGTTATTTTTTTTAGAGTTGCATTCTTCCAGCCTACTCTTGAGTTCCTTTAGAAGTGTTGAAGTTATACTTGCTTCAAATCAGTTTAATGTTTGCTTTTAGAGCTTCTTAAACATAGTGCTTTGTCTTGTACAGCCACCCTCAGTTATCTGGTACCCTTCAAGCGCTTGATTGCCAAGAGTTGGGCAGGTTCATTGATTCCCTGGAGGATGGTTGGGTTTGAGTTGATCATCCCCAATCTTCTGCTGATAAACAGAGTTATTAGCTTGTGGACGTTGTTTACATACACCAGCTTTGTTCTTTGAAATTTCAACAAACTTTAGCTTCTTTTGTCCAAGTTTCTTCCCACATAATCTTGGATCAGATAGTGCTGTTCCATTGCTACAGAACTACTATCATCTTTATGCTTTACTACTTGATTCCTCATTTACCAGGTTCTGGACCATGATCTTGGTTACATTTAAATATTTTTGTAAAACTCAGGAGGGAAGCCCTAAACAGCACCTTTCCCCTCAACAGAACTGCCACGGCCCAGCACCGTTTGGCTTCTTACAAAAGTCAAAAAATTAGCTTGTAGTTGTTAAGTTAATTCTCACACTGATTACATATACATTTCTTACATGTTCAATATCTCTATCTTGTCATACTTAATCAATCAAACAAATATTAAGGCACTCCATTTGTTGGTGCGTGTTCTTCTTTGTTTTTTATCTGTATTGTTTCTCATTCTTTTATTCTTTCTATTCTCTGATTTCATCATGTCACTGGTTTTACTGGCGGTCTCACTCAATGCGCTCAATGTCCGGGTGTACATACCCAATCATCAAGACGCGCAGCTATGGGGCTCAATCAATCACCACCAAAAGCAATAATATAAGATTGTCACCGCTACTTCCCTTCATCACCAATACACAATCAACAAGACGATCACTCACAATTGCAAGACCAATTCAATAATTGATCAATCAATCAATTCAAACGTCTCTTGCAGCCAGCTTGACACCAGTAAGATCCTCTGAAGTATCCAACTCATCAATCAAGAGAACTCATGATTTTCTCACACAGCTTGTTCTAGGCGCAAGAACAACTAACCTCAAAGTATTGCAACTGGCTTGGCTCATTGATCTCTGGCTTTAAGAGTCTGCTTATTTTTCTTCTCATCAATAAATCATCCTTCAGACTCCTAATCTAGCCAGTATCCTCACCCATTGGTTATTTCTTATTTACATTTCTGTTCTTTCTGTTGTGAGCTTTTTTTTCTAACTTACTCTTGATCTGAATGAAATCAATATCAGCTTGGTCTTGGTGACCAACCCCAAAAGTTGACAGTAGTTTTCCTGACACTTGCAAGGAAGGCTGAACATTATCTTAATTACAGAAAGTCAATCTTTGCGCTTGCAAGTCACTAGGTGCTCCAAGTTCCAGATTTGTCCTTTTCCATTCTGAAAAATCTCCTTATTGAGTTTTACCTTGTTTGGAAACCCTAATAAAGTTCAAAACGCCAAATAAAAACTAGATAGTCATGTCATGAAGGGAAAACAATAGAGCCTCCTTTATATTTCCAACTTTCAAACTCTGCAGTCTTGCATCCAATGGAGCAAGGAGGCCCTTTTATTTTGTTTTCAAAAAGGTTAACCAGCACGCCTAATCAAAAAACTTGCAGTTGGGGGACATAAGACAACCTCTCTTGAGCATTTAATTGACTGGGTAATTGAGCTTGATAATGGTTATCACAAAAAGGACCGCTTGCAACAAAACAACCATGGACAGTCAAATTTTACTCCAAAGGCAGACAAATCCTCAAAAAAATCATCAAAGAATCAAAATAAATTAAGACCAAATCCAACCTTGCACTCCAACCCAAAAGGAAAACCCGTCACCAAAACTCCAAAGTCCCTGGATAAAGAAACTGGGATGCTCCAAAATGAGGAATGGTGAAGGAAGGAAAAGAATGTGTTATGTATGTATTGTGGAGGTAAACATGATGTCAATAGTTGTGCAAAGTGGCTAGCACGTGAAGCGGCTAAACAGTCAAAAAATTAGCTTGTAGTTTTCCTGACACTTGCATTAAGGAAGGCTACACATTATCTTAATTACAGCAAGTCAATCTTTGCACTTGCAAGTCACTAGGTGCTACAAGTTCAACATTTGTCGCTTTCCATTCTGACAACTCTCCCCCTATTGAGTTTTACTTGATTCTGACACTAGTGTTTCCTTTTTAAATGAATCTTTTGCCACTTCCAAAAATCTTACGCGTTCCAAGATAGATAAAATCCCTATCTATTTTGTAAATATGCGACTGAGCCTTCTCATTGGGTTTCCCAAAAGGCAAAATAGACCTTTGAATTTTTTAATTTCCCCAGATTTGAATGGGATTTATTAATGTTGCATATTCCCAGAATGAATGATACCATTCTAGGCCATTATTTCCTAGTCCACTGGAATCCAGATGTGAATTGGAAAGAAGGAGTAATTAACCTTCAAACCTTGCATCCACCAGAAACTGAAACTGAACCAGGTTACCCGGATGAATGCCTACCCAGTACCACCTATGTTGCACCTCCTTGCTCTGTTCCATGGATCTGCTTATTTCTCAAAGTTAGACCTTCAAGGTGCCTATAACCTAGTTTGGATTGCAAAAGGTCAGGAGTATTTGAACAAAATTAGAACGCCGTTTGGCAGTTATGAGTATACCGTCATGCCCTTTTGGCCTCTGCAATGCTCCTTCCACTTTTCAACATTTTGTCAATGAAATTTTATCTGACCTTGTAGAGAAAGATCTTGTGTTTTATCTTGAAAATATACTAGTCTACTAAAGAAATCTTGAGGATCACATTGCGTATGTGCAAGAGGTGCAGCGGCAACTTTGAAAGAATGACCTGTTTGCAAAAGCTTCTAAGTGTGAATTTCATACTCCTTCTTTTCAATTTTTAGGTTTCATAGTCTTGCAGCAAGGACTATCAATGGATCCATCCAAGAGCCAGCGCATATTGGAATGGCCCCCACCTTCATCTTTTAAATCCCTTCAAGTTTTCCTTTGTTTCAGTAATTTTTACAGAAGGTTTATTGAGCATTATGCCAAGAAAACCGTGAAACTTACTAACCTTTTCAAAAAGACACTCATTATGTTTTCACATAAAAAGCTGCTTTGGAGTTCAAAGATCTGAAGAAAGCATTTACCACTGCTCCAATACTTGCTCACTTTAATGAACTACCTTGAACTGTTGTCAAAACAGAAGTAAGAAACTATGCAATTGCAGGAGTAATCTTGCAGTTTTCCTCCTCTTCCTCTATTTTTCATCCCATAGCTTTTGAGTCTTGCAAATTGCTTGCTGCAGAGCTTAATTACAGGATTCATGACAAGGAACTTCTTGCAATTGTTTATTGCTTGAAAAATGGTGTTCATACCTTTTGAGTCTTATGAAACCTTTTGAGGTCTTAACTGATCACAATTCTTTGAAATATTTCATGAGCTCAAAAGTCCTTACACGCAGACAGGCATGTTGGGCCAAATACATCTCCAATTTCAACTTTAAAATCACATACCTTCCTGGAAAACAAGCGGTAGTCCCTGATTCTTTGTCACACCAGGACAACCTTGACCCAGGAGGGGAGAGCACCTTTGCCAACAACAACCCTGAAAAGGTTAGGACACTTTTATAAACCCAGTCTGCCACACTGAGTTTGATCATCACTCACCTTTGAGATCTAGCTTCAGAAATACAACAAGCTCAAATTGACAAACTCAAGTGTAGCAAACTTTGCAAGAATGCAAACTTATTAGATAGTAATTATAGTATTGACAAAAATGATTATCTAGTTTATAAAAATCATGTAGAAGTACCACATAATCCTTGCATTAAGTTAGATATCTTTGAGTCAAGGCATGATTCTCTGCTTGCTGGTCATCATGGGCAGGATAAAACCTACCAATTGATTGCACCAGACTTCTATTGGCCTGTGTCACATGACCACCCCATGTACTATAGGGCAATCTTAGATGATAGTGAGAGAAAAAGGAAGGCTGAGTGCAAGGGCAAGTGCAAGGTAGCAAGGGCTAACTGAAAAGTGCAAGCTTATGGTGGAGCAACTTAACACACAGAAAGAGGGATGAATGTTCCAATGGAAGGAAACTAAACCCAAGCCCAATGTGATGACTGGATTTAGCAAATGCAAGAACGTATGAAATTAGCTAACTGAGGAAACAACCCCCAGGCAAGTGGAGTAGCCTTTATAATGCAATCCAAAATGAATAGATAAAACCTGATGGATGGTCAACTACAGTTTTGAGTGATGAGGCAATGAATGACATGGACAGAGTACAAAATGGAATGACAGTATGAACATTCCCAAGGCCTTAGTGTAAGTGGAAGAAAATAGGAGACAAATGTACTTGGATGTAATGGTTGAGACATGAGGGAATGGCCTCAGAAGCAATGTGAATATGAATATGTAGTTTATGAAGTTTAAGGGACTAGTCCATTTGCAAACTATACAGTTAAGATGGCTTGACTAGAATGAGTGCAAACTAGTGTGAGAATGTGACTGGAAATGGGAACCCAAGGGTTATTGATACCCAGTGTCAAAAGGCAGAGCCCAAATGGATGTTCAACCAAGGTAGAGTTGACTGCAAGGTTTTCAAGTGGATGCTGCGTCAGTTTCCAAGAATGGAAGGTCTTTATGCAAGCCAGAGTTGATAAGCAGAAGGCACCATTGATGTTGTGCTTCTAGTTTGTCACGCTTATGGACTGAGGTAGATGGTACTGAGGAAAAAGGTATGTCAAATTCTGAGGACAATAAACCATAAGCTTGAAGCATGAAAGTTGCCCAAGTATAAAGATGCAAGCTCCTGAAAGCGTTCAGACAGTTTTCCCATCAATTCCAAAGTTGTTACAATCACTTTATATCCATTACTTATTACTTCTTTTGTTTAAATAGATTCATAATTAATTATGTTATCATTGTCATTCTGCTGTTGCAAAAACTGCATTTCACAAAACAAGCGATGTGTCCCTAGTACAGCCACGCAAGGTATGCAAGACAAGTGCAAAAAATGCCTTTTGTGCATTCCCTATAAGTAGCAAGCCGGTTGTAGATGTCCCATTAGCGTTTGGAAGGGGGGTGCAAAGCCAAAGGTCCGCACCACGAGTCAATTATCATATACCGCTAGTGCCGGGGATTGAGTTCTTAGGTATTTGGAACCCTGGTAAGTTGAGGCTTAGAGACTAACAATAAGTAAAAAATAAAGGAAAGAGAAATGGAACTAATATAATCTTTGTTGATGTAGTACTGCCACAATTCCAACAATATACCACCAATACGCCTGCGCCTCCACCACCATATACTGGGTTGATTGGGTTGGAAGTTCAAAGTGAAGTGCAAACCAAGGAAACACCAAAAATTGAAGAGGCAAGGGAAGAAGGAATGACTGAAGGGGAGGTGGACCTGGAACAAAGGGAGGATAATGAAGAGGAAGGAAATGAAATAGAAGGAAGGAGTGGGATGGAATGGGAGGTGGAGAAACAGGATGGAACGGAAAGAGATGAGGTTGAAGGCCCAAATGAAGGGAACCAAGTGCAATTCAAAGGGAAAATTGAAACAAATGCAAGAAAATTGACTGGAAATGTGTGAGAATGTTCTTCAAGGGGCCAAAGGAAGAGAGCTCACAAGGAACTCATGGAGGAAGGTGGATGGAATACCAAAACAAAGAGGGTTTGGACTGCAAAGTACAAGGAAATATTTGAGAGAAATCTGGTGACACAAGTGATGATCTTGCAAAGATTGTGTTCTTTGGTGGAAAAAAAAAATTTGGAAGAGTTGAGGTTGATGGTAGAGGAATTGAATGAGAATTGGGAGGAAGCGGAAAGAGAAATAAAGGATAATTTGTAGAAATTTATTTTGTAATTATATATATGATTTTATGATTTTATTATCATATACATATATATATATATATATATATATAAATATATTTTTAAACAAAAATTCTGATTTTGAAATAAATCATGAAGGAATAAAAATTGTGAAAAGAAAAAAGGGGATGGTTCTGTGAAAGGAAAAGGAAATGAAATAGAAAAATGGGATGAGATTAATGGGAAGGAATGGGATGGAAGTGTGGAATGGGATGGGAGAAATGGAATGGAATGGGAGCTACAATTTGCAAGGTTTGTGAGGATAACTTGCATGGAAGTCTCCAACCAAATTGGGAGAGTTGCAAAGGTCATGGGCTGGTTCCCACAAGGTGCAATCTTTGTTGGACTGGAAGTCAGTCCATTCAACAAGGTATTGAAGCTTTCCTTTGCGTAACCTGGAATCCAGGATACGGCTTACTTCCCACTCTAACTGATTGTGGACTTGGACCGGTTCAGGAGGGGGATGATTTTTTCCCCGGTATAGGAATTGAGCTGGCTCTAGGAGAGACATGTTAAAGACTGGGTGGATACCTTTCCATTTTGCAGGTATGGTAAGCTTAAAGGCGTTAGGGGAGACTATTGATTTGACTTTGAAGGGACAAAGTTTTCTTTCAGAGAGTTTCCAAGTTGGGCAGGTACTGCAAATATTGAAAGCATTAAGTAATACCCAATCTCCTACTGAAAAGGTTGGGGCCAAAGTGCAAAGCCAATCTGCTTGATCCTTGTAGTGTTGGTTTTCTGCTTCAAGGTTGGTTCAAAGTTGCAATTGAAGGGATTGGATGTGGTTAAGGTAATTGGTAGAAGGTTTAGAAGGTGCCACATGAAGGTAAGAGAAATTTGGGTTTCTACCATAAAGAGTCTGGAAGGCAACTGATTGGTGGAGGAATGAGTGGAGTTTTTGTAGGAAAATTTGGCTAATGGGAGCCATTGTGACCAGTCATCCTGGTGGTAGGAGACATAAATTTGAAGATACTGTTTGAGGATCTGATTGATTTGTTTGGTTTGCCCATCCATTTCCAGGTGGTAAGCCGTTGCTAGATTGCAAGTGATCTTCAAATGATGACACAGAAAGGTCCAGAAGCTAGAGACAAACAGAGATCCACAATCACTAATTATATTATCAGGGAGACAATGCTTTGAGAATACATATTCTATAAATAAATTAGCTAAGTATTCAGAAGAGGCTGTCACATTACTGCAAAGAAATAAAGCCATCTTTGAGAAGCAATCTACTACTACTAAAATAGCATCATAACCACTAGAAATACATAATTGAAAAATGAAATCAATAGAAAGCAAGTGCCAAGGAATCAGCGGAACTGGAAGTGGCTGAAGCAGCCCATACTTCCAGTGTTTTGAGGAGTTGTTCTGATTGCAATCATAGCACGCTTTAACATAGTCTTTTACCTCATTGGTCATACCAGGCCAATAGAAGTCTTGTGCAATCAATTTGTAGGTTTTATCCTTCCCATAATGACCAGCAAGCGGAGAATAATGCCTTGACTGCAAGATATCTAACTTAATGCAAGGATTATCTGGTACTACTATACAATTTTTTTTAATCTAAATAATCATTCTTGTTGATACTATAATCACTATCTAATAAGTTTGCATTCTTGCAAAGTTTGCTACACTTGAGGTTTTTGAGTTGAGCTGGTCATAGTTTGGAATCTAGAACTCAAAAGTAAGTGATGATTGAACTGAGTTCAGCAGACTGGGTTGAGAAAAGTGTCCTAACGTTTTCAGGATTTTTGTTGGCAAATTAGGTGCTCCCCCCTCCTGGGTAAATGTTGTCCCAACATGAAAAAGCATCAGGGGCTACTGCTTGTTTTCCAGGAATGTATGTGATTGTAAAGTTGAACTTGGAGAGGTATTTGGCCCAACGTGCCTGTCTGCGTGTAAGGACTTTTGAGCTCATGAAATATTTCAAAGAATTGTGATCAGTTAGGACCTCAAAAGGTTCCATAAGACTCAAAAGGTATGAGAACCATTTTTTCAAGCAATAAACAATTGCGAGAAGTTCCTTGTAATGAATCTTGTAATTAAGCTCTGCAGCAAGCAATTTGCAAGAATTGAAAGCTACGGGATGAAAAAGAGAGGAAGAGGAGGAAAACTGCAAGATTACTGCTGCAATCACATATTGGCTTGCATCTGTTTTGACAATAGTGCAAGGTAGTTCATTAAAGTGAGTGATTATTTGAGAATTGGTAAATGCTTTCTTCAGAGCTTTGAACTCCAAAGAAGCTTGTTCTGTGAAAACAAAATGAGTTTCTTTTTGAAGAAGGTTAGTATGGTTCACGGTTTTCTTGGCATAATGCTCAATAAACCTCCTGTAAAAATTACTGAAACAAAGAAAAACTTGAAGGGCTTTAACAGAGGAAGGTGGAGGCCAGTCCAATATGCGTTGGCTTTTGGCTGGATCCATCAATAGTCCTTGCTGCAAGACTATGACACCTAAAAATTGAAGAGAAGGAGTATGAAATTCGCACTTAGAGGCTTTTGCAAACAGGTCATTCTTTCAAAGTTGCTGCAGCACCTCTTGCAAATGTGCAATGTGATCCTCAATAGTTCTCAAGTATACTAGTATATTTTAAAGACACACAACAAGATATTCCTCTACAAGTTCATAAAAAATGTTATTGAAAAATGTTGAAAAGTGGAAGGAGAATTGCAGAGGCCAAAGGGTATGACCGTATACTCATAACTTCCAAACTGTGTTCTCATTGCTTTCAAATACTCATGAAAGTTTTCAATTCAAACTATTTTATAGGCGCCTCAAAGGTCTAACTTTGAAAAATAAGCAGCTCCATGGAACAAAGTGAGGAGGTGCGACATAGGGGGTAATGGGTAGGCATTCTTCTGGGTTACCTGGTTCAGTTTCCTATAGTCAAAACAAAGGAAAAGCCCACCACCTTACTTCAAAACAAATAAAACAGGTGAACCAGTGTTCAAATTGCTTGGTCAAAGAAATCCTTTTTATACATTTTCCGCAATGTATTCTTGAAGCGCGGTCAATTCCTGATTTGAGAGAGAGTAGAATGTTCTGGGCGCCGGTGGTGGGCCAGTCAGTTTGATCTGATGATTGCAAGAATGAATGGAGGAAGTTTATCTGACTTTACAGCTGAAAAGACGTCAGCAAAGGCATGATAAACCAAAGGTAAAGACTCCCAAATGATTTCTAAATCTTCAATCTTGTCATCTTTGAGCAAGGTATTTCAAGTGCTTGCATGATACAAGAGGATTAGGGAGCTCTAAATACACCATGTGGTTGGTGCCTGTTTCTCTTTAAAGAAACAAGGAAGAGGTAAGTTGGATAAATGAGCAATAACTCCTAAATCTGAAGAGGGAACTTGGGAAAGAAGGTTGGTATATTGCAAATCTCCTGGCAGAAAAGTGTCATCCAGCTCAATGACAGTGTCAGTTAGGCTGTTTAATTCCTGTTTGACAGAAGGGTTAGTTTCCTGGGGTTAAGAGGTTCTAAGGTTAATTACTCCTTCTTTCCAATTCACACCCGGATTCCAGTGGACTAGGAAATCATGGCCTAGAATGGTATCATCCATTCCAGGAATATCCAACACAAAGAAATCCAATTCAAAGCTTGGGAAATTGGAAAATGGAAAGGTACATTTTGCCTTTTGGGAAACCCAATGAGACAGCTTTTTTGCACTAGTTACTAAATAGATAAGGAACTTATCTATCTTGGAACGCTTAAGGTTTTGGGAAGTGGAAAAGATTCACTTATAAAGGAAACATTAGCCCCAGAATAAAGTAAAACTTGATCAGGAGAGTTGTTGGAATGGAAAAGGACAAATATTGAACATGGAGCACCTTGGGACTTGCAAGTGCAAAGATTTACTTGCTGTAATTTAGATAATGTGTAGCCTTCCTTGAAAGTGTCAGGAAAACTATAAGCTAATTTTTTGACTTTTTAGCCGCTTCACGCGCTGGCCGCTTGGCACAACTATAAACATCATGTTTACCTCCACAATACATACATAACCAATTCTTTCCCCTCCTTAACTGTTCCTCATTTTGGAGCATCCCAGTTTCTTTATCCAGGAACATTGGAGTTTTGGCAACGGGTTTTCCTTTTGGGTTGGAGTGCAAGGTTGGATTTGGTCTGCATTGCTTTGGATTCTTCAAAGATTGTTTCAAGGGTTTCTCTGATTTTGGAGTCAACGTTGAAGGTCCATGGTCTTTTTGTTGCAAGCAGTTCTTGTTGTGATAACCATTATCAAGCTTCATCACCCAGTCAATTAACTGCTGAAAGGAGGTTGTCTTATGTCCCCCAACTGCAAGTAGTTTGATTAGGCATGCCGTTAAACCTTTTCAAAAATGAAATGAAATGGCTGCCTTGTTCCATTGGGTGCAAGATTGCAGAGTTCAAAAATTGGAAATATAAACGGA
The DNA here is from genome assembly GCA_025617555.3 of Puccinia polysora. Taxonomy (NCBI): domain Eukaryota; kingdom Fungi; phylum Basidiomycota; class Pucciniomycetes; order Pucciniales; family Pucciniaceae; genus Puccinia; species Puccinia polysora. Next base: position 2,527,915 of record CM062630.1, on the reverse strand, counting down.
GGCTCTACTATTTTCCTTGATGACTAGATTATTGAGTTCCTATTTGGTATTTTGAAATTCATTAGGGTTGCCAGAAAGGGTGAACAACTGTTTCTTGAACTTGTCCCAATTGTTGAGAATACAAGTGGGGCAAGTGTTGTTGTCAGCTTGCTACTATTGCAGAGCAAGCTGCAAAAGTAACAAAAACAACATAAAAATAATAATAATACAATTAAAACTAAGAAAGAGTATGAAAACCATAAATATTATTAGAGAAATGGATTCTCCACCCAAAATTAGGTAGGGTGACTCACTGACCCCACCCTTGAAATCCAAATCCTTATATTTTTAAATAATTAAGGCAAGAAAAACCAAAATAATAAGGCTCCAGTATTGAGCTTTTTGGCCAATTAAATATTTCACACACAGTGTCACGTATAGGTTTCACACCTAAAATTCAGTCAGAATGGAGGTGTTGTGTTTATTTTAGGAGTTACGGGGGAAATGTGTTTTGTCACAATTCCCGCACGCAGCCGCGGCAGCCAAAGCACCCGCGCGCGGCTGAGATACAGCCGTGTCAACCCGTCGAGGTCGTGTACGCAGCCCGGGCCTCTGACAAGTACGCAGCCACGGGACTACGGGCTAACAGAGTGACAGGCGGCTCAGGTACCGCGTAAACAGGCTACAACATACACGGGAACTTTCTAAAAATGTAATAAAGGTTCCCATAAATAGTAGACTGTCTAAAAATACATAATATTATATAAAAATACATAATATTATATAAAAATACATAATATTATATAAAAATACATAATATTATATAAAAATACATAAATAATCCTTACACGTATTTTTTATTTAATATAATGCAAAGTACCAAGAATGTCAAAAATAAGACAATGACAACTTCAAAAAATATCTTAACATACTTTAATATACCTTTATGAGAATTGCTATACATCAATATCTTCGTGAAGTACTAAGGAAGATAATGATGTAATAATGTTAAATGAATTCTCATGACTTATATTTTTAAGTAATTATCTTAACAAATCAACTGGAACTCGAAAATAAAGAGTAAAATCAATATTATGACTTTTACTCCAGTTATATAATGCATAATGAGAACTTACCTGACATCAAAATATCCGTAGAGATGTCTAATAATATAATTATTAGATTACTGGGAACATCTACCAAGGATAATTAATTAAATAATACATAAATAGGACAGATTAGTGTTATTCACACGTCCTAATGTCCATTATAAGGTAGAATAATTCCCATACCCTAAAGAATTAGATGCTACCCGGGCTATAGCACCAAGGACACATGACAGGCTACCCTCGGTTACCCTGCTAGCCTTAGTGTCTGTCCCTTTGAGCACCCACAACCCTCAGAAGGATCATATTGGGACTGCAAAAGCTATAAATACAGAGCTCTTTTGAGGATGTTGATGGGCAGAGACCCAGTAAGATTCATATCCATATGCCATGCCAAGGTAATCAAATACTTATAAGAGATAATTTAGTGGTTTATGGAAATTTCTGATCAGTAATATACATCTTCAAACCTCTTTTTATCAAATAAAACTGCTGAACAACCTTATAACCCCAGTATACAGGTTTAACCCATCAGTACACGTCCCAAACAGATACCCAAAGGATTTAATAATATACCAGTGAGTCTTATTATTCTTTCGCTGTTGTGGTAGCTTGGCTGCAAGGCCCTACCACTCCATTGTGTATTTTATATACATATTATCTTTGGGTATAATAATCTTTAAACTAAAGAACCCAAAGTAACCAGGACTACGTGTTTTCATACTGAAATCCCTGAATAGAGGTGTTAAAGATCGCCAATATAATTGTGGCACCTCTATAAATATTTAATAATCAATTTTGATTCAAAACAATAAACAATAACCAAACCATTTAACCTTGCAATAAGCTTAATCCAAGTATTCTACAGATTTTTGCTGCATTTATTAAATAATATATTTATTATTTACTCAATCACCTCTGGTAGCTAAAGGATAGCAAGGGTCTTGGCATCCAGGAGGCTGACAGTTGTCTAATAGTTTGAGGTAATGTTTGAACCACTGCAAGGCTCTTCCACTAAGAAAGGATGATGCATACATAAATCTAGGTCTATCAGTAGGGAAATTGTGAGGATTTTTTGAGAAGATGATTTTGCAGGACTGTAGGTAAGATCTAAGCTTATGAGGGTGTTCCCAAGTAAAATGATTGGGATGCTTCATGGCCGGAGTGCAAAAACTAGGACCACTTGGACCAGATTGCAAGTCAGTTTGGTTAACCGCCTGGATCAGAGTCGTGAGTAAGGTCAGAGCGCCGGGTTTGGGAGCATTAGTGTAAGCCCGCAATCTACCAAAAGTAGAGGTTTCATTCGAAGAATCTTCAATTTCTTTGAGAGGATCCACTTCTTCCCAAGAGAGAAAAAAGAGATCATCAAGAGGTTCTACCAAAGGAGATTTAGAAGAAGGGACAGGATCTAAATTTTTTCTGGCCCAAGAAACTCTGGATCCCCCTACCCAATGGATATCATCATTGTAAGGGGTGAGGGAAGCGTTCCCTGTTGAGCAAGTACGTGACATTGTAAAAGAAATCTATTATAGGTTGGCAAGCTATGATAGATGAGTTGAGTTAGTTAATTTACTGTCACAGGACCACCCCACGTACTATAGGGCAATCTTAGATTTTTGTAAGCGCAAATAGAAGGCTGAGTAGCCTTTATAAGGTAATCCAAAATGACTAGATACAACCTGATGGATGGTCAAATAAAGTTTTGAGAGATGAGGCAATGAATGAAATGGACGGAGTACAAAATGAAATGACAGTATGAATGTTCCCAAGGTCTTAGCATAAGTTCAAGACAAAAGGGGACAAATGTATTGGTATGTAATGGTTGAGACATGAGAGAATGATGTCAGAAGCAATGCAAATTTGAAGATGTAGTTTTTGCAGGGTAAAGGATGAGTCCATTTTTGAACTATACATTTAAGATAGCTTGACTAGCGTGAGTTCAAACTGGTGAGAGCATGTGACTGGAAATGGGAACCCAAGGGTTATTGATACCCAGGGTGAAAAGGCAGAGACCAAATGGATGGTTGACCAAGGTAGAGTTGACTGCAAGGTTTGCAAGTGGATGCTGAGTCAGTTGCCACAAATGGAAGGTTGTTATGCAAGCCAGAGTTGATAAGCAGAAGGAACCATTGATGTTTTGCTTCTAGTTTTTCAAGCTTATGGACAGAGGTAGATGGTACTGATGAAAAGGGTATTTCAAAGTGGAAGGACAATAACCCTTAATCTCAAAGCGTGACAGCCTGGTATGACCAATGAAGTAAAAGACTATGTTAACACGTACTATGATTGCAATTGGAACAAGTCCTTAAAACAACAGAATTATGGGCTGCTTCAGAAACTTCCAATTCCGCCAATTCCTTGGCACTGGATTTCTATGGATTTCATTTTGCAATTACCTATTTCTAGTGGTTATGATGCTATTTTATTAGTAGTAGATTGCTTCTTGAAGACGGCTTTATTTCTTTTCAGTAATGTGATGGCCTCTTCCAAAGCCTTAGCCAATTCATTTGAAGAATGTGTATTCTCAAAGCATGTTCTCCCTGATAACATAATTAGTGATTGTGGATCTTTGTTTGTCTCTAGCGTCTGGACCTTGCTTTGTCAACATTTGAAAATCACTTGCAATCTATCAACGGCTTACCACCTTGAAACAGATGGGAAAACCAAGGGATTCAATCAGATCCTGAAACAGTATCTTAGAATGTACATCTCCTACCAACAGGATGACTGGTCACAATGGATCCCATTAGCCAAATTTGCCTACAACAACTCCACTCAATCCTCCACCAAGAAGTTTCCTTTCCAGACTCTTTATGGTAGAAATCCAACCTTCTCTTCTCTTCACGTAGCAACTTCTCAACCTGCTACCAATTAGCTTAATCACATCCAATCCCTTCAATTGCAACTTTGAACCAAACTTGAAGCAGCAAACCAGCACTACAATGAACAAGCATATTGAATTTGCACTTCAGCCCCAACCTTTGCAGTAGTAGATTGGGTATGGCTTGATCCTTGCAATATTTGAAGCATTTGCCCAACTTGTTAACTCTCTGAAAGAAAGCTTTGCCCCTTCAAAGTCAAATCAATCATCTCCCCTGAAGCCTTTAAACTTACCTTAACTGCAAAATGGAAAGGTATCCACCCAGTCTTCCACATGTCTCTCCTAGAGTCAGCTCAAGTTCTATACCCAGGAAAGACTCATCCCCCTCCTGAACCGGTCAGAATCCACAATCAGTTAGAGTGGGAAGTAAGCCGTATCCTGGATTCCAGGTTAAGCAAAGGAAAGCTTCAATACCTCATCAAATGGACTGGCTTCCAGTCCAACAAAGATTGCACCTTGTGGGAACTGCCCCATCACCTTTGCAACTCTCCCAATTTGGTTAGAGACTTACATGCAAGTTACCCTTGCAAACCTTGCCATTCATAGCTCCCATTCCATTTCTTTTCTTCCATCCCATTCCTTCCAATTAATCTCATCCCATTTCTTTATTTCATTTCCTTTCCCTTTCTCAGAACCATCCCCTTTTTTCTTTTTACAAATTTTATCCCTTCACGTTTTATTTCAAAATTGCAATCCTATTTTCCTTTTTTTAAAAAAATTATATATTAATATAATAATAAAATAATAAAATCAATTCATATAATTACAAAATACATTTCTACAAATTATCCTTTATTTATCTTTCCGCTTTCTTCCAATTCTCATTAAATTCCTCCACTATCAACCTAAACTCTTCCAAATCTTTGTTGTCCATCAAAGAAGACAATCTTTGCAAGATTATCACTTGCGTCACCAGATGTCTTTTGAAGATTTCCTCACAATTTCCAGTCCAAAACCTCTTTGGTTTGGTATTCCATCCACCTTCCTCCATGAGTTCCTTGTGGCTCTCTTCCTTTGGCCCCATGAAGAACCTTCTCCCACATTGCAAGTAAATTGTCTTGCATTGGTTTTGATTGGCCCTTTGACTTTCACTTGGTTTCCCTCATTTTGGCCTTCCACCTCATCTGTTTCTGTTCCATCCTGTTGCTCCACCTCCCATTCAATCCCAATCCTTCCTCTATTCCATTTCCTTCCTCTTCCTTTTCCTCCCTTTGCTCTGGTTCCACCTCCCCTTCAGCCATTCCTTCTTCCCTTGCCTCTTCAATTGTTGGTTTTTCCTTGGTTTGCACTTCACTTTGCACTTCCAACCCAATTGACCCTGTATATGGTGGTTGAGGAAGAGGCGTATTGGTGGTATATTGTTGGAATTGTGGCAGTACTACATCAACAAAGATTATAGTAGTTCCATTTTTATTTCCTTTATTTTTTACTTATTGTTAGTATCTAAGCCTTGACTTACCAAAGTTCCAAATACCTAAGAATTCAATCTCCGGCACTGGCAGTATATGATAATTGACTCATGGTGCGGACCTTTGACTTTGAACCTCCCTTCCGGACGCTGCTGGGACATCTACGACTGGACTGCTACTTATAGGGAATGTACAAGCAACCTTGTGCCAACGGCATTGTTTGCACTTTTCTTGGATACCTTACGTGGCTGTAATAGGGACACATTGCTTGTTCTGTCAAATGAAGTTTTTGCAATGGAGGAATGACTATGATGACATAATTAATTATGAATCTATTCAAAGAAAAGAAGTAATAAGTAATGGATATAAATTAATTGTAACAACTTTGGAATCAATGGGAAAACTGTCTGAACGCTTGCAGGAGCTTGCGTCTTTATACCTGGGCAACTGTCACGCTTCAAGGTTGAGGGTAATTTTCCTCCCACTTTGACATACCCGTTTCCTCAGTACCATCTACCTCAGTCCATAATTGTGATAAACTAGAAGCACAACATCAATGGTGCCTTCTGCTTATCAAATATGGCTTGCATAAAGAACTTCCATTTGCAGCGACTGACTCAGCATCCACTTGAAAACCTTGCAGTCAACTCACCTTTGTCAAACATCCATTTGGGCTCCGCCTTTTCACACTGGGTATCAATAACCCTTGGGTTCCCATTTCCAGTGAAATGCTCTCACTAGTTTGCACTCACACTAGTCAAGCCATCTTAACTGTATAGTTTTCAAATGGACTCATCCCTTACCATGCAAAAACTACATCTTCAAATTTGCATTGCTTCTGACATCATTCTCTCATGTCTCAACCATTACATCCCAATACATTTGTCCCCTTTTGTCTTGAACTTATGCTAAGACCTTGGGAACATTCATACTGTTATTTCATTTTGTGCTCCGTCCATATCATTCATTGCCTCATCTCTCAAAACTCTAGTTGACCATCCATCAGGTTGTATCTAGTCATTTTGGATAACATTATAAAGGCTACTCTGCTTGCCTGGGGGTTGTTTCCTCAGTTAGTTAATTTCATACATTCTTGCATTTGCTAAATCCAGTCATCACATTGGGTTGGGTTTAGTTTCCTTCCATGGGAACATTCATCCCTCTTGCTGTGTGTTAACTTACTCCACCATAAGTTTGCACTTTGCAGTTAGCACTTGCTACCTTGCACTTGCCCTTGCACTTAGCTTTCCTTTTGCGCTCACAATCATGTAAGATTGCTCTATAGTACGTGGGGAAATGTTTTCAGGTATAAGTAGTTTTAAATCTTGAAATCTGCATAATCCCCCACAACAATTTTCTTCTCATACACTAAAAAAACTTGAATGATCATATTAAATTATGATGACTTTTAAAAATGGATCTCTTGCCTCTCACATTGATGAAGAACACAGTGAAATCTGATAAGTAAGTGAATTGCAGAATTCAGTGAATTATCAAATCTTTGAATGCACCTTGCAAATTTTGGTATTCCAAGAGGTACAGCTGTTTGAGTTTCATGAAACCCTTCTCATTATTAAATTTATTTTAATATTTCATTTCAATGTTGAACGGCGCAAAATGAAGTTCATTTTGCTCATATAAATGTAACAAAGTTATATTCAGGAAAAAAAAGGAAACTCAGATAGAGTGGATTTACTTGATGTGTAATAATTTTTTAATTGATCACATTGAGGAGGAAGTTCTTGTTTTTTTTGAGCTTTGCCACTTTTCATCAATTAAATTCCATTTTTCTTGAAAAGGACTTCTAAAGAAAAAAAGCAATTTTTAAGACCTCAAATCAGATGGGAATACCCGCTGAACTTAATCATATCAATGAGCGGAGGAAAACAAACTAACAAGAATTCCCTTAGTAACAGCAAGTGAAGAGGGAAAAGCCCAAATTTGTACTCTAACTCCTTTAACAAGACTTAGAGTTGTAATTTTGAGAACTGTTTTATGTGCTGGACCATGTATAAGTCTGTTGAAAAGCAGCATCATTGATGGTGATAACCCTGTTTATGAAATGGATGATGTACAAGTGCTTTATGATACAGTCTCTAAGAGTCAAGTTGTTTGGGAACGCAGCTCAAAGTGGGTGGTAAATTCCATCTAAGGCCAAATATAGGTGAGGGACCAATAGCAAACAAGTACCGTGAGGTAAAAATGGAAACAACTTTGGAAAGAGAGTTAACAGTACATGAAATTGTTAAAAGGGAAACACTTCAAGTTAGAATTGTTATTTATTAGTTCAACATTTTTCTTTTTAAAGGGTTTACTCTAATGATCAACGGACCAGCATCAACTTTTGAGTGTTGGAGAAGGGTTTAAGGAATGGAGCAGCCATTTTATGACTGTGTTTTATAGAATTGAACTTTGATACAATGCTTAAGATTGAGGAATGCAGCAAACCATTTCTGGAAGGATAAATTACTATCCTTTATATTAGTGAGGATGTTGGTGTAATATCTTTAAATGACCTGTCTTGAAACATGGACCAAGAAGTCTAACATGCTTGCAAGGATTTGGGTGGTTGAGACCCTTATGCCTAATGAAAGTAAATGTAAATGGGATCTGTCAAAAGTTCACCATTGACCAGTCTTGATTATTTATATGAAGGTACTGAGTAAGAGCAAGTATGTTGGGACCCAAAAGATGGTGAACTATTCCTCAATAAGGTGAAGCTAGAGGAAATTCTGGTGGAAAGAACCGTTGAAAAACCAAGGGATTCAAAAATTCTTGTACCTATCTGTACCAATGTCTGCATCAGGTCCCCAAGGTGATCAGCCTCTGTTCAATAGAATAATGTAGATAAGGCAAGTTGGGAGAAAATCCAGAACTTTGGGTAAAGGATTGGCTCAAGGGGCAGAGCTTGTTGCACTTGATAGACCTATAGGAACCTGACTAGGACTACTTCTGGGGTCAAACCTTTGCTTGAAAAACACACAGAGAGGTGGGAAGAGTAGGTATGCCTTCCAAAAGAGGCTTCAATCATGGGATTCAGAAATGTCTTTGGAAGTTGCTGAGGAAGGTATTAATGAAAATGTTGTCTGGTGTGGTTGAAAACCACGTCCTTTGGATCTGTACCCTTCCAATGTTTCCAAAAAGAAAAAGAATACTCAAAAGCCCATCCAGGAAGAGTTTGAACAAGCCAAACAAAAAATCAAACCCTTCCATTTCTTCCACCATGGAAAATTAATTTTCCTTGATCAATCTTATCACTAATCCATGGTCGCAATAATTCAATTTTTTCCCTTGGATGAACTGTCAGACAAGATAAGAATGTTCCACCCCAAGTTCTTGAAGGACCAACTGGTTTGAAAATGTTTTTTGAACAACAAAAGAAAGTGGTGAAAATGTTGATTGCCTTCTCATCTTGGTCTGAGAGTTCATCCAAGGGCACAAATTCAATTATTGCAACCAGGGCTTGGTGATCAGATCAATTAAGGAGAATTACTTTTCCACAGTGGAAGAAATGGAAGGGTCTGATTTGTTTGAATTTTTCAAACTCTTTCTGGGTGGGTTTTTGAGTATTCTTTTTCTTTTTGGCAACAATGGAAGGGTACAGATCCAAAGGAAATGGTTTTCAACCACACCAGACAACCTTTTCATTAATACCTTCCTCAGAAACTTCCAAATAAATTTATGAATCCTGAAATTGAAGCCTCTTTTGGAAAGCATCCCTACTCTTCCAACCTCTCTGTGTGTTTTTCAAGCCAAGGTTTGACCCCAGAAGTACTCCTAGTCAGGTCCCTATAGGTCTATCAAGTGAGATCCTTTTCCCAAAGTTACAGATCCATTTTTCCAACTTCCCTTATCTACCTCATTCTATTGACCAGAGTCTGATCACCATGGGGACCTGATGCAGAAATTGGTACAGCTAGGTACAAGAATTTTTCAATCCCTTGTTTTTTCAAGGATCCTCAAGTTCACACCAGACTTTACAGAGGTGTAAAGCTCTACCAATCATTAAACCCCATCTCCAAATAATTCTCTTCCAGGGTTTTATATTGTTAAGGAGAAAAGAAAAATCTTCCTGGGGCCCCTGCAGAATTCACCAAGTTCATTTATGTTACCATTCAAAATTGTCACCACTTTCCTTCACTGTTCAAAAAAGTTTTACAACCAAGTTGGTCCTTCAAAAACTTGAGGTGGAAAAATGTGGGCAATTGGATGGCAAAAATTGATAGAATTCTTTGAGTTAATTGGATGCTATGTGAAGAAATCATCTATTCGATCTTCCCCTCAAGAGTATACTTTTCTCAAGCTTAAGGCAGACAAAGTCTATTGAATTTTAGGAAAAATGTTTTGCAATTTGGCCAGACTTCCCTTTGAATCAAACCATGAAATAATGAAGGACAATGGCATCCCCTCCTTCTCATCAATTGAATTTGGTTCTTGGCCTACTCCCTTTGAGTGCTCTCCGCAATTCACCTTCACATCCAACTCTTTTTACAACTCACCTCACATTGACAAAGGTGATATCTCTGAGTATTCCTTTTTAATTGAAGTTCCAAACAGGAAATCAAATGGATGCTTTATTGAAAACACAGAAAAATATCAAGTATCTGATGGCCAATTTGTTTTTCCTGACCTGGGCTTTGGAATTGACTTCAAGAAAAAAGGTGTGATCAAAATGGTTTGGGCAGCAAATAAGTACAAGCACCGTACTTTTCCTGCTGTGGAGACTGCCACTCATACAAGAATGGAAATTTCAATGCAAATAAAAAAATGACTATAAACACTTGCAAGGACTTGGGTACTAAATCTACTCTAGGAAAAAATATAAATAAAAAGAAATTTTTTTTTTATTGCTGGGGTTGAAAATAGTCTTAAGCATTGTTGTAATAATTTTTTTTTTATTTTAAAGTTTTTCATCAAAGAAAATATATTTACAAGCCCAGCATTTGAGTAATCTGCTTTAATTCATCTACTGCTCTGCTGCTACCAATGTATGCTTCAGCCATTGACCACTTATCCTTTTTTTTCTTTTGCCAGTTTTTCCCTCTACATTTGCAGTTGAGCTTGCTGTTGATCCTTCTCCTTTTCCTCTTTTTGAAATTCTAGCTTGGCCTGTTTCAACTTCCACTCAGCATCCCATTTTTGCTGATGAGCCAAACTCTTGGCTTTCTGCCTTTGAAAATGAATAGCCAGTTGACGATCCCACTTCTCCTTTTCAAACCAAATTTTTTCAGATTCAATTTGCAATTTCACTGTTTTTCAGAGGGGAATAGGAATGAGCTTGATTTTGAAAGCAAGGAGAATCCAATGGGCTTACTTGAATCTTGCTTCTCAATGATCTCCTCAAATCCCAAACAATTTGAAGTTTTTCTCCTCTTTTGAATGCTATTAGGGTTGATGTTGATGGAATTGGAGGCCTTTTCCTTTCCCTTTGCAGAGGAGTTTTGTGTGGGAACATCATTTCTCATTTGAAGGTGATGTTGGAGGTCCCATTTTCTTGAGTTTTTGGCCATTCAGGGATGGATGGGCCTGTTTCTTTTGAATTTCAATCAGTCAGAATTAACTTGACAGAAGATAAAAGAACTTGCTTCCTTACTTGAGAAGATGTTGATGGCAATGGTGATACGGGAACAAAATCCTCCTCATCAGCCAAGTTCTCCAGTTCTTCCACCCCAGGAAGAGAGAAATCCAAAGAAGGAGGGGAGGGGTCCAAGGTTGGTTTTGACTCCTCAATCAATGTGGAAGTAGATATGATTGGAGCTGATGGCATTTGAATATACTTCTCAAAATCAGATGGGGGTCACTTGTAGGTTTCTTTGGGATCACCGTTGCTAGGCTGAGCATCCCCAGCCAAGTCCTCAGCGTCAACTGAATTGGATTGTTGGGCATCAAAAGCAGCTAGGGGGGTGATGTTGGCCTTCTTTCCAAATATTTCATCCATTTGAATATAAAAAGGTCAAATGGAGTCCAACTTATCAACCACCAAGTTTATTCCCTTGGCTTTGTCAGAGTTGGTGATACCAAAGCCGGTGGATATTGACATGGAGTGGGCCTTTTTATAATTGGCTCAATAATTCTTGAATTGCTCCCTCATCTGTTTTGATGACATATCCACCCTACCTTTTGTTTTATTCTTGATTTAATTGGCCATCAGGAGATAACCATTGACCTTAGAGGATGGAGGTCTTCCAACGCATGTTTCATTGTTGGATCCAAAGCAAAAATTGTAGTTGGACGGAATTTTGAGCCAGTTTACCAGGATGATGTGATTGGCTCTATTGAGCTGACTTCAGCCTTGGGAAGCTGATGGGGGAGGATTGTTGGATGTTGAGTTCCTGGGGGATTTTTTCTTTGGTCCATTGGATTTTTTAGTGGACTTGCAGGGAGAGGATTGCTGAGGGGCCATTTAAAAATAGTAGGAGGGATGAAGGGATGAAGGGCTATGAGATTGTTTAAGTGGTGGGAGTGATGATGTGATGCAAGGATGAGAGTGATGAAGCAAAGAGAATAGGAAGAGATCAGCATGATGAAGTGACAAGAGGGATAAAATGATGAGAGTTAGGATGTGATGAAAGCAATAAAGTGATGAGAGTGATGAAGTGATGAGGAAAGTGATCCAATGAGAGTTGGCTGGATGTGATGAAAGCAATAAACAGATGTGAGCAAGGAATTGATAATGATAGTGATCCAATAACAGTTAGCGGGATGTGATTAAAGCAATAAACAGATGAGAGTTATGAATGGATGAGGAGAGTGATCCAATGAGAGTTAGCTGGATGTGATGAAAGAAATAAAGTGATGAGAGTGTTGAAGCGATGAGGATAGTGATGAAGTGATGAAGAGAAATGACTCAAATTTTTTTCTCATGAGCTTGGAGTTAGAAGGAGGTGGGAAGCCAGGGGTGGATGACCTGGAAAGGTGGTGGAAGCCTTTAAATACTTGATTTGAAAAAAAACCACTTATTTCCAGGTAAATCTGACACGTCTCATGTGAAATAAGTGGGGTCTTTTGATTTTTAATGGCGGGTTTGAAATGGCGGATTTGGTTTGAAAACCATCATTGAAAAATGGGGGTTTTGCTTAAATCTGAAACTCCCTAATGTGTATGTGTGCATGGAACTTTTGCATGCCAGGGATAATGGATGGATGGTTATGGATAAAAGACTTATTTGATGTTTGAAATATGCCATTTTCATGAAAAGCCCTGTTTGAAAATACACTAGTTAGGGGTTATGTGTATTTTGGAAGCCTGAAATTAAGATTGCAGATTTTTCAAAATCAATGGTGGCTTTGCTAACTGTGATACACCCTAAAGTAAATCATAAAATTTGAAATTCATAAATGGAATTCTAGCTTCAAGATTTATTGTAGTTTTGGTAAATTCCCCGTGCACCATTTCAACCTCATTCATTTGGCCCTCATAGTATGTGGCCTGGGTCTGTGAAAGTGCTCTGAAAGCAAGTTCACATTGGGTTACTACCAGTTAATAAAGCTTCCAATAGCAAAGAAATATCTGATAAAAATTAAAACAGAATTTGGTGGAAGTAATTTTGTTGAGGATTTATACTTGTTGCACATGATGGTTTTTTTTTTTGAAAATAGATGCCTAATTTTATTTTGAATGAAAATTAAGTAATTCAATATGAACATTCTGGTGATTTCAAAGCTTCCAGAGCCTCTTTTAAAATCTGAGGTAGATCATCAGGCTTTTTAAAGTCCCTTGAGTTTTTTCAGTGGCTCTTGCCTCATACCATTTCTAGAAATTCCAGCTAGCCTTTTGCTTCACCAAGGTGGATTACTCCAACCACCTGAAATTCTTAAAAAATCCAGGAAGCCTTCTTCTGATCCTTGAGAAAATCTCCCAACATTTAAGGCAAGATAAAAGAGAGACTTGTAACTTTTTTGAATTGTCCCCCTATTTCCACCTGCCCTGGCATGAAATTTTAATTGAAAACCAATTGTAGTGAGATTCAAAACAAATTTTAGTAACACTAGCAACAAATATCATCAAAAATAAAAATAAATTCATGTAATTAAAAATAAATTCAGTTTAAAATTCATACATTTAAGTGGAATGAAAAAATTAATTCCAGTATAATTGAAAAGTAATTTCAGGGATATTAGTAAAAAACTTCAGGAAATTTCAGAATGTTACATTTGAATCTTCACTCAGTTAATTTATTTTTGTTGAATTTATCTGTTTATATTGAAAGTGATTTTTTTAGGAAAAATGAGTGCATGTACAACTAGATTTTTTCCCATTTATTTATTGAGCTGTAATTTGTTTGATTTATTATTCCCAATATTCTTTTCTAAGGAAAAATAAAAGGAGGGGCACTTGAGATTGAATGATGGAATATCTTTGGAAGTCAAAGTATAAATTCTCAGGAAATTCCAGTGACTTCTATATCCCTTGATTGAGAAAGCTTTCTGACACACAGTTCTTATCAATATGAAATTCCATTTAGTTTCATTTTGCCATCAAGGTAAAATATAACTAAATTCACTTTTGATCAAGTTGAAATCCATTTTTATTTTGTTTTCCATAAAGGTGAGATTGAGTTGATTTTTATTTTAATTCAGGTTGAAACCTGGAATAAATTTAGGTTGAAAAATTGTGTAATCCAAAGTCAATAATTTTCCATTATTGGTGAGATCAGTGATACTTATAAAAGAAAAACTGGCCCACAAACAGTGAAATCATGTCACTGCTCATCCAGAGAACCGTCTTGGAAATAGCGTAATCTAACTTAAGTGTGTGCAAAGTGTCAGTGTTTTATGAAGGTTTGGGTACTTTTGTCAAATACTCTTCCCTGAGTGCAGGCAAAGATTCAGTTCTTTATATGGGAAATGCCTGCTACACTCAGCCGAAAGTGCCCTGGGCCCACAGTCATTTTTCCCACCATCTTCTTTGACAGTGCTGCTCCAGTTGTGGAATTATGGAACAGTAAATAACTTCAATTGGAAGCTCATGAGTGAGGAGACCTGATCCAGGCATGTGTAATGCGTAGAAGTCTTTTCTTTATTGCAGAAAGTCAATTTAACAGTAGTAAAAGTAAAATCTTCAGCAACAGACAAAAAGATGAGACACAGATAGGGCAGCAGACGCATATGATAAAAATAGGCAGAGTGGGGATTTATCATTTACTGTGTATGAGGCTCAATTTGGAAGGTCAGCGCTTACAATGTGACTTCAGATGGAGCACGTTGAGAATTACAGGAGATGGGTCTGTGATGATGGGAAACCAAGGATAAATAAACAGAAGGGAGAAACAACAACTGAGAGGATTTGAGGAGAAAAATATGAATGAATAAATAAGTTACCTCTTCCCGTCCTCAATCTTGCTCCTCCTGGAGTCTGGGCTGATCGTCTGGTGATTGAGCAGTTGATCCTACAGTTGGTGTTGTCCACGCTTGGCAATGGCTCAACAGTCCTCACCATGTTTCCTGGTTGGTTTCCATCCTTGTGGTTGGTTCAGCAGGAGTTGAGGACTACAAGGGACTTCTACTCTGCGAGCTAGGTAGTTGCAATGCGGGCCACCTGTGCATTGTAGAGCTGCTGCGGATGTGGCCGTGTGCCTGGGGGAAATTGCTCAAAACACTCCTCCTGATTTTGTCGGAGGTCAAGGGCAGTTATTGCATGGAGGCCTCCACTTTGGTTGGACCCAGAGGCTTTGTAAGTATTTTGACCTTCATCTCATGGGTAGGTACTTGTTTGAAAGACAGCAGGGATTTGGAGACCAGGTTGCAAAGATACTGGTACCTTACTTAAAGATGCTTTGAGTTTGGTTTTAGCTGTGCCTCTTTGCTGATGAAGTTGGCACCGGAGTGGTAATTCAAAATTGTGGGAGTGGGTACCTTGTATCCCATGTTGGACAGGAGGTGAGTCATCCATCTTAGTTGTTTGGCACAGTGGTTTTTTGCTATAAATTCTGCTTCCATTGTTGATTGAGAAACTACCAAATGTTTCTTGGATTGCCAGTGTAGCAGGTTCATGTGTTGGGTGATCACAAAGCCAGACGTGGAATTCCTCATTATTGTGGCTTTGACGTAGTAAGTGTCCACCCAACCACAGAGTTTTTGCAGTGGCTTTTCCAATTTCTGATAATGAATACCAACCACGCTGGTTGCCCTCAGATATTGCAGTAGGTTTTTGACCACTGAACAATGATTATGGTCGGGCTTGGATGTGTGCTGTGAGAGCACGTTCACTGTGTGTGTTATATCAGGTTGTGTGTGAAGGGCCAAGTGATTTAGCATGCCTACAGCCTTCTACATCACCTTGAAATTGAACAGTTCTCCCAGTTTGTTAACAAGCTTAAGAAGGTTGGAGGGTGTGGGGCTTTTTACTGGTCTTGCTTGATCCATTGATAATTCTTCAAGTATCTTCTTGCAGTAGTCCCCTCAATGAATGATCATGCTGTTTTCTCCTTTTAAGTCAAAAGTGTACCCCAGATGTTGGATGGGTTGGTATTGATCATTGATGGCGTAAATTTTCCTCAGATCAGCCAAAAATGCATCAATCTTGACCTTTGAGCTGCCCACCACCAACCCATCATCCACATGCAGATTAATTAGCAGCAAGTGGGACTTGTTGAGAAAGATAGACTTTTTTGCCTTAGCTGGGGAGAGCCCTAGTTTAAACAGTGTGTTGGTTGGATAGTTTTTCCAGCACCTGGGTGCCTGCTTTGTACCATAGAGTGACTTATTGAGTATCCAGACCCAATCTTACTTCCCAGTGACTTCAAAACTCAAGACTTGTGAGACGTGAACGATGGTGTTGATGTTCCCGTGTAGGAAAATTTTTTCCACATTGAATTGCGCCACCAGTAGATTGTGTTAGAAAGCCAGTGCTAGGAGAGTTTTCATGGACTTGTTGTGTCCCACGCTGGAGTACGTGTCAAAGTAGTGCCTTTGTGGTTGTTGATGGTTACCAAAGTGCACCCAGTGGGACTTCCTGCAGACCGTCTGTCCACTTTTTTCCTTCTTCTTCACCAGTCTCCACATGCTGCCCAGTAAAATATTTTCCTTAGGAGGGGGGACCAGTGTGCCTGTATTCTTTGTAAGGAAATATTGGTTCTCCTCCAACATTGACTTGGCCCATTTGATTTTTTTGTCCAGATCCAAGAACACCTCCTTCACAGTGACTACCTCAGTCAGCTGAAGCTATTCATTGTTGCCTGAAGTGCTTAGTTCCGGAGAAGATGCATTGGCTTGACGGGAGAATGTGAGAATGGTGGAGGCATTGATTTTGCAGGAGATTTTTTTGGGGGCGGTGTTTTAGTATGGGACATAGGCATATCCTTTCTTAGGAGGAGGCTCTGGAGGAGCCCCATGGGCTGGAGGTAGGGGGAGTGGTTCACCAGGGTTGGATTTTGCTTTGGAGGAGGATCCGCAAGTGCAGTGGTGGATTCTGCCCGTGACTGATGGTGCGGGATTAATTTATTTATGGAGGGAGGATTATGTATCAAGACAGAGAACATTTTTGGGGAAGCTTCATGGTCATTGTTCCAGGACACCTAAAGTGGAAGGGAGGAGGGGGATTTCTTTAGAGCATCAGAAGACTGGTATTTGAAGGAATAGAACAATACAGAGAAATCTTGACTGACAGTGACAGACTTTTGGGAGCTTTCTAGAAACCTGCAGGCGTCAGAGTGAGGTTCATACCCAAGGAAAAGGAGTGGTTTGGTAGGAGCCAGAAATTTGGAGGGGGGCCTGTGGTGTATGTGGACCTTGAGAAAAAAAGGAATGAGTGAGTTTAATTCACAAAAGTGCTCAATGCAGCATCCCTTTTTAGAGAGGGTACCAACTGGGGATCTCCAGTTTAGGGACTTGCTGTGGAGGATATTTATTAGTGTAGAGGAAAGCTTTGTGGCCTTGTCCCATTAATTTATGGGCACATTGGACTGGCCCATCATGCACCTGATCTTTTTGAGTAGGGTTTGGTTGAATTCCTCTGCAATTCTAATTTTTTGGGGTGAGTTGGCAGGTCCCTTCTCAATGGTGATGCCGCTGTATAACATTTTGGTTTGGAGTTGGGCAGATGAGAATTCTCCCCCTTGATCCAAGTGAAAGATGGCTGGGGTGATTTGCAGGTGATTGCGGATCTTGATGAGGTAGGAGATGACCATCTTCTTGGATTTGCTTTTGAGCTTGAGCAGGTATATTCAATTGAATTGACTGAAATTGTCAACAAGTACCAGTATGTATTGGAATCCATGCTTTTAGGGGGGATTGATTTGGAGGAAATCACTGTGAAGGGTGTGGAAAGGCAAGTGGGACTTAGGGAGAGGGTTTGAGTGACTGGACTGCGTTAGTTTACAGGAATTGCATATTTCACGGTTCCTTGATGTCTGTATTGGATCCAGGGGGAGATTCTGTTTACTTAGAAATTCCTTGTGGTATTGGTCCAATTGGTGCCCTAAGGTTACATTCCAGATGGATACATCAGTTTTGTCCTGGATGGCCAGTAGGGAGTTCTCCGGCTTGATTTTTGCAGCATATAGTTTGCCTATGCAATTGAATGTCAACACCACCATGTCAGCCATCTTCAGAAGGACCACACAATGTTTGTGGATTATGTGTAGACCGTGGTCTTCTAGTTGGGATGCCAAAATTAGTTTTGGAGGCCTGGTTGGAGCAGAGTGTACTTGGTATATGGACACAGGACCAAGTTTGTGTTTTCGCATGTGGGTGATTTGAACATGACCTCCATAGGTTTTGATTTGCTGGTTGTGAGGTTTCACTTTGCTTAGCTGGTTTCTGTTGCTAACTGTTGAGCAAGTGGCGCAGGAGTCATATATCACCTTGAGGGAGTTGTAGGAAGGTGAGGAGGTGGAATGCACAGAAAATTTTCCAATGAAGAAATTGGAATCTTCATTGGATTTATTGTTTAGGTGGTTGGCCTGAGATTCATTGGATCCCTCCTTGACTGCGTTGAGGGAGTCCTTGGTCTTCAGTGCATGTGATTATTTGGTCAGGTTCTTGACTGTTCTCTTGATCTGCGCTAGGTTGGGGTTGCAATGCGGTTTGGGCTTGTTTTTTGGTTGGTTTTTGGTGGGTACAGCTGACCTGGGGGTGCCCTGGTTGCTTGCTTTGTTTGATCCCAACCTGCACTGGCCTGCACAACAACTCAAGTGATTGGGATGGACCTTGCAATTATGCGGCAATGTGGAGTAGGCAGCTTCCAATAACTTGCTTTGAAAATGTGTGTCTTTGGCCAGCATTCAGTTGTATACTCAATCAAATCTGAATGGTTTGATCTCATGGCATGACTTAATTAGCGGGTTGATAGACTCATCTAGGTGGAAACTCTTGAGGAAAAGTATTGATGAAAGAGAGGAACATATGCTTATGGATTTGTCCTTGTATTCTGGGTCTGGAGCAGAAAGGGTGTCCCTCAGTGCAAGGTACCTTTTGCAAAATTTGACCAAGTGGTCTTGGATAGAGCTTGATGGTTGATAGGTAAGGTATACTAGTTGGGAGACGTGGTTGCCAATTGTTATTAGGGAGTTCTCACCGCGGTTCTTT
Organism: Puccinia polysora; assembly: GCA_025617555.3. Lineage (NCBI taxonomy): Eukaryota > Fungi > Basidiomycota > Pucciniomycetes > Pucciniales > Pucciniaceae > Puccinia > Puccinia polysora. The sequence continues at coordinate 2,509,014 of CM062630.1, read as the reverse complement.
CCTAGATCTTCCAGAGCTCTGGTGAAATCTGTTGGAATCCCAGCCCTGGACTAACACGGACCTGCACTTTTCTCTGTCTGCATAGTGGAATGCCAGCTACTACAGTTTCAATACTTCAAACATGAAGTCTCACTCCAAGCCAGGCAACCTACTTATGTTTGAGGATAACTCCCGCGTCTTCATCAGGCTGATCATCCGCCTCATCTTCTGGTCCCCTAGCTCTATCATCCTTTATCTTCAACATTCTCTTTTCCTTCTCACTTCTCATTCACTCACACCACTCCAACCACAAATCCTACCGTATCAAGAAGTCATACAGCTGGGTAAATGTAATTCAATACTCCTCAAGCTTTGCAACGCTGATTCAATCATTTTACAGAATTACAACTTGCAGTATCCCAATCCATCCAGCAGGTCAAAGACTATCTTGACCATCATTCAAGACCAACTCTAGCTGTATGCAGTCTAATCTTGAGTGCTAAGCTGATTTAATCAAAGCTCCAGTTCTGATCATTTTCATTAGCTCTCATGTATACAGTTTGACTGATTGTCCTTTAAAATGATTGCGGGCTGATTGATTCAAATCAGCTATGGCCTTTGTTGGTCTCTTTTCATTGATTTCTTTTTTTGTTTGCTTGATCTAAACAGTCTAAACAACTTTTTTTCTTTTCCTGTTCATGAAATCAAGTGGTTCTGGTTCTACACCATAAATTCCTTCAAAATCCTTGCACTTGGGGGTCACATATCCCCAAAGTTTCCAATTTACCAATGAGTTTAGGAGGCTGATGGGAAGTGAAGTCTTCTGTTGGGATATTTTTGAGTTGCAGTTGTCCTTGATTCACTCATTGTCAAGTAGTTCCTTGTGGCCCTTGCTGATGAGGAGGTTTTTGAATTGAGCTTTCCACTCATACCAGTTATGTCAAGCAAGCAGTGGGAGTTTTGCCTTTGTGGAGAAGTCCTTGCCTTTGGAGTTGCTGGAGTTTGGAATAACTATTCAAGTGCCTCCAAAGTTGCTTGTTTTGGCCATATTGGATCTGGGGAAATTTTCAATTCTACTGTTATTGATTGCCAAGAAATGAATATTGCTACCATGTAATGCGTAGAAGTATTTTCTTTATTGCAGCTAGTCAATTTAAAAGTAGTAAAAGTAAAATCTGTAGCAACAGACAAGAAGATGAGACACAGATAGAGAAGTAGACGCATATGATGAAAATAGACAGAGTCAGGATTTATCATTTACTGTGTATGAGGCTCAATCTGGCAGGTCAGCGCTTACAATGTGACTTCAGATGGATCATGTTGAGAATTACAGGAAATGGATCTGTGATTATGGGAAACCAAGGATTAAGAAACAGAAGGGAGAAACCAAAACTGAGAGGATTTGAGGAGAAACAGATGAATGAATAAATAAGTTACCTCTTCCCGTCCTCACTCATGCTCCTCCTGGATTCTGGGCTGATGGTCTGGTGATTGATAAGTTGATCCTATGGTTGGTGTTGTCCACATTTGGCAATGGCTCAACAGTCCTCACAATGGTTCCTTGTCTGCTTCCGTCCTGGTGGTTGGTTCAGCAGGAGTTGAGGACTATGAGGGAATTCTACTCCACAATTTAGGTAGGCCCAATGCGGGCCACCTGTGCATTGTAGAGCTGCTGCGGATGTGGCTGCGTGAAGTTGAACAATAGGACTGTTTGAATAACGCTAAGAGTCATTTAGAACCAGGTCTAAGAGGAAACTAACGCTGAGATGAGACACGGACCTGTTTGAGTAATTTTAAGAGTCTTTTAGAACCAGGTCTAAGATGACACTAACGCTGAGATGAGACACAAACCTACGTCAAGATGATCATGAAAAGAAGCAGCTCCAAATGAAAGATAATTGTGAAACCAAAACAAAAACAAGATGATTCTTTTCATAAACAAATGGGAAAATAACAACATATCAACAGACCTGTTTGAACAATGTTAAGAGCCTTTTAGAACCAGGTCTAAGAGGACACTAATGCTGAGATGAGACACAAAGCTGTTTGAATAAGGTTAAGAGCCTTAAAGAACCAGGTCTAAGAGGACACTAATGCTGAGATGAGACACAAACCTCCGGCAAGATGATCATGAAAAGAAGCAGCGCCCATTGTTAGATAATTGTGAAAAAAAAACAAGATGATTCATTTCATAAACAAATGGGAAAATAACCAGATATTGACAGACCTGTCTGAATAACGTGAAATAATTTGCTTGAGAGTCTCTTTATTTCAATTCAATTACAACGCTTGTAATAGTATAACGTGAGAAACATGTTGTAGATTGAGATAAGAGAGCAGAGATGATCACGAGTCAGAAAGGAATGAAAAATGAGAAGGAAAGACAAAATGTAGACAAGGAAAACAATGAGAGGGGAGAATAGGACTTGAGGAAATACCTAAGTCAAAAGCACTGCTAGCGGGCTTGGCGCCACAATCACAGGAGGGAGTGGGTTGAGTAATTTCTCCTCCTGAATTCAATTGGGTTGCCAAGGATAGGTTGCGTGCGGTACGTTTCTCTGGCTGGATAGGGAAGTGGGAGGACAAGTCGGGAATGGATTATTGGATTGAGAGAGGGGAGAGACGGAGTCAAAGAAGACAGAGCCGTAAGGAGGTGGAGTTCCAGAAGCCTAGGGTTGAGGTAGACTTAGCATGGGTTGGAAATACTGGTGATGGTAACGGTGCGGGTCTGCGCACCAGAGGCTGTGGGAGCAACTGGATTGCCACTTGATCTTTAGTTGACACTCCTCCAAGATTCAGCGGAGGTCAGGTGAAGTTGGAGTCTGGCCTGTACCACCTTTACGTACCCAAGGGGCTTGGTGAGGATTTCTGCAATCATTTTGTCTGTTGATGTGTTTTTGAAGGACAGCAGTAATTTGGACAAAAGGTCACGCACGTACTGAAATCTGATCTCAATCTGCTGGGAGTTGGGGTTTAACTGGGCTTCCTTGCGTATGAAGTTTGCGCCCTGATTATCATTCTTTATTTTTGGCTTTGAGATCAAGATGCCAAGTCCAAGGAAGAGCATTGAAAACCACCTGACTTGTTTTGGACACAGATTTATTGCCACAACCTCCGCTTCCGTTGTAGACTAGGCCACAATGGTCTACTTCTTAGTGGTCCAACTAATGGGGTTACCATATAGCCTGATGACATAGCTGGAGGTTGATTTCTGAGTAGTAATAGATCCGCTGTAATCAGCGTCTGCCCACCTGCACAGTTGATCCCTAGGGTTGGAGGACTTTGTGAAAAAGAGCCCCACGGATTTTGTTCCCTGCAGTTATTGAAATATATGTTTGACCATTTCCCACTGGGCTTGAGTTGGCTTGTTTGTGAATTGGGATAACAAATTTACCGTGAATTGGATGTTGGGTCTTTTATGGATGGCTAAGTGTATGAGGGTCCCTAGCCCCTTTTGCATAGTCTTCACATCAAATTCTGGTGACTCCTGTCCTACCACTTTGTGTATGTTCATAGGGGCAGGTGCCTTTACTGCATTGAGATGTTCAAATCCAAAGTCCTTCAAGGCCTTCTCCATGAAGTCATGCTGATGGAGCTTGAGGGAACCATTGTGACGCCACTCCAGGGTGTAGGCCAGATGTTGAGTAGGACGTTCTTGGAGCTTTATTTTGTATTTCCCCCCAAAAGTTCCAGAAACTGCTTGATTTCCTTTTGGTTTGCCCCAACAACCAGCCCATTGTCCACGCGCAAGTGTAACCGCTGTGGTGCTCTTTTATGGATGCGAGTTGGGAAAGGGCTGCAGGCGGCACGCTCAGAAATAGCGGCGGGCTCAGCAGCGGCGGCACGCTCAGCAATGGGTAGGGCCTTTCCGCAGCTAGCCACGCTGCAGGCTCAGCAGAAGTCAGGTAGGCCCAGCAGCGGTCGGGTTGGGCTCAGCACCTGGAGACGGGAGACATACGGATTGCGCGGATTGGGGACCGGACGGACTGCCCGGATCAGAAAGCTTGCGCGGATCAGACGGCTTGCGCAGACCAAGCGGATGGCGCATTGCAAGACGCGAGGATTGGATCATGCGGATACGCCCCGGATACCTGGAACATGTTGTTGGGCGAACGCGCATGGGCAGGCAAACCGGGCGTACAATTGATATCGAGGGGCATGGGTTGGAGGGGTAGGGTTGGGCAAGGGTTCTGTGCTTAGGGGTTGTATTTCATCATTCTTGCTTACTTGTGGTTGTACTTAGGTTAGGGTTGAGAGGGAGGACTTAAATACTTCACTCTCAACTCCGGGTTGGAGGAGGGGGGAGGACTTTATCACTTCACTTTTTTTCACTTGATCATTGGATCACTTTATCATTGGATTGGATTGGATTGGAAAGGAAGGAATTCATCTTATTATCACTCTATCAATTCCTCTCTCCCTCTCTCTTGATTTGCTTCATCCAAACTCCTTACAGACGCTCCGATCAATAACTTCTGGAACTCAAGGACAACTTTAGGGGTGTTTCCCCTTTGGTTTCCACATCTGGGGGTCTGGCTGGGAACAATCTTTTGTCAAAGTCTCTTGAAGGTACTCACGGATGCTACCAACAGCCACTTCTCTTCCTGCCTCCTCCCACGGCCTCCGCACTACCCCATGGATTTACCCACATATTCAACTCAACATTGCGGAAGTAGAGCAATTCATCTCACGGTATGAAATGATCGCGGACTCTGAAGGCCTTTCGGATTTTGAGAAGGCGCGCCATGTTGTCCTGTTCATCAAGTACGCAGAAGGGCGTCGGGACGTAGAGGAGATGGGAGGCTACCTGAACCTGGATTGGCCGGAACTGAAGGAGGACATGCTGGCAAGATGGGGGAGGAACGGCTCCTGCTTTCGGAAGGATGATCTCAAGCCGTCCGCGGAATTGAATTATGGACCAGGGGTGCGCGGCAAAGGCTGGCTACAAGGGGGAGTGAACTATGCGGAAATGGAGTACTACAGGGCAGAGTATGTTCCGGCCCCACCACTGGCAACCATCTCTTGGGCTAGCAAACTCGCGGAGGTGGAAAGGGGCCTCAAGGCCTATCTGGAGAGTATTCAGTCTCCCAGCGCGTCTGCGCCCCGCGTGTGCGCAAATGGGGAGGAAAACAACCGTTGGCGGACGGGACAGAGGGACCGGACAGCGGATTTGAACGCAGAATTGGTTTCCCAAGTGGGGGCTAAGTATGTGTTGGAGAAGTGGGACTTGACGGAACCGGCGCGGCCTACTGACAGGAAGCCGGCAAGGACAACGGAACGGGAAATGGATGCTCCGTGCAGTTTGGGAACCGGTGAACGGCAGATGGGCCTTGCAAAGAAGTTAGACGCGGAGGGGGAAGAGACGGACCATGCGTCAGAGGATCACAACCCAAGCAGGACCTCTTTCACGGCGGGGAGCGCGCATTTGGAAAGGGTAGGGGCAGCGGCGGAAGGGAAAAACCACGCGCCAAAGGATGGCAGCCAGGGCCGGACCCCTTTGACGGTGGGGAGAATGAGGATGGGGAAGAAGGATGCGGCAGCAACGGAAAGGGCGGGCGCGGAATGGAAGGACGGGGGGTCAAAGTGCGGGACGGATGGTCTCAGAACGGGCGTGCAGCCATCAGGGCTAGAAAGAGCCTTGGGATTGGTGCAGAGGACGCTTGCAGCAGGGCTTCAGGGGTGGAGCAGGGAGGGATTGGATGTCAACGGTACGACTGGGGAAAAGGACAACGGATTGGGGGGGACGCTGGCAACGGAAGGTGCGTTGGGATGGAAGGTTGAGGAATCAGCTGGCAAACAAGGCCCCTGCAGGATTGGTTGAGGAAACGCGCCGCGGATCTGGTGATGGGTATAGGGGGGCGCGGTCGGCTGAGGACAGCGGCAAAGTTGGGGGGGAAGCTAGCGCGGGGTGGAAGGTCGGAGTTGGGACGCAGGACGTGGGCTCAAAAAAAAAAAAAAAAAAAAAACTTTTTTTCTCTTGTTCCTTCTTATCTATTCATTCTTCCTTTTCCTTTTTTTTTCTCTTCCTGTCTCTCTCGAGGATTGCGTATGCACGCTGGCGCGCCGAGGTCTCCCCATGTACTCTTGCGGATACTCTCACTGGCGCAGATTTCTCACTTTCAGACTCTCACTGGCGCGGATTTCTCACCTTTGCCAATTTCTCTCACTGGTGTGGATTTCTCACCTTTGCCAATTTCTCTCACTGGCGCGGATCTTCTCTCTCCAAGGTGCGGATCTCCCGCGCGGTTCTTATTCTCTCTCAGGGACTCACAAGCCCAAAGGCTACTCAATCGCGCACAACGTGTGTCTTTTTGTGTATAGGCGCTAAATACAAAGGAGAAAGGATAAGAGAAGGAAAGGAAGGGAGAGGGGGGCAATCCGTCTAAGTTTGTCCAGCTCTCATCATCCTCACCGCGTCCAAGCGAGCCGCGGCAACCAGGTTGCGGAATGAGGCCAGAAGTTTGCGCCGGGAGTTGGCATTGTGACCATGTGGCGCGGCTAGGAACCTCCGGAGGAGTCCATCTGCGTTGTTTGCCATCGCGTCGGACCTTGTGAGTGGGACGGCCGAACGATTGGAATGAAGTCCGGGATCTCAGGATTACCGGCCAGGGGAGTGGGGTCCGGGCCTGGAGCAGCTTCGGGGACAGGAGCCTGTTTGGGCGATGAAGGGACCACAACAGGGGATGGTTGATGGGCCGGCTTGGGTGAGGAACGCAGAGCTGGGGATGGTGACAGCGGTGGTGGGGCAGGACGCGGAGCCGGGGCTGGTTGCGGAGGAGGCGGAGGAGGAGCAGCCGGACAAGTGAAGAATTGCGCGTCCATTGCGGGCTGGTTGATGCGGACCCGGGCCGCCCAGGTTTGAGCTGCGTTCTGATACGCTGCAAAGTTTGGGAAGTCCGCGCGTCTTGGAGGCCCAGCACAATGGTAGGGTGAGCCCAAGTCATGGCTCTCGCGCAAGGATGGGCCAGGAGGAGCGCCGGGCGGGGAGTTGTTGGGGGAGCCGGCCGGGGTCCACTTGTGGCTTGAAATTTCCTTGTCGCTCGAAACCACAAACAAGTTGCAACGGGCCCTCTTGCGGGGTCGGGGTTGGGGTTGGGCATGTGGACAAGCACACGGAATACCATCACTCAGCAAGCAACGGCGGTGGCCGGCGCAGCAAGGGATGCATGCGCGACGGCCAGGAATGATCCCGCAGACAAGGCTGTTCTGGCTGCAATAGGTGCAGGACGCCATGGGGGAGAGCAAGGGAGAAGGGGGGGGCAGTGTACTTGCTGGCTAGGAGTGGGGTAGTTGCAACAAGTGGGGGAGGGGGTGCAAATACAAAAGGTGAGATGGTGGGAGATCTCTGGGGACAAAACTCAAGTTGGGGGGGATGTGGTGCTCTTTTATGGACGCAAGTTGGGAAAGGGCTGCGGGCGGCGCGCTCAGCAATAGTGGCGGGCTCAGCAGGGGGGGCACGCTCAGCAATGGGTAGGGCCTCGCCGCAGCTAGCCGCGCTGCGGGATCAGCAGCAGTCAGGTAGGCCCAGAAGCAGTCGGGTTGGGCTCAGCACCTGGAGACGGGAGACAGACAGATTGCGGGGATCGCGGACCAGACGGGCTGCGCGGATTGGAAAGCTTGCGCGGATTGGACGGCTTGCGCATCGCAAGATGCGCGGATTGGATCACGCGGGTACGCCCAGGATACCTGGAACCGGTTTTCAGGCGGACGGCTGCGGACAGGCAAACCGGGCGTACAATTGATATTGAGGGGCATTGGTTGGAGGGGTAGGGTTGGGCTAGGGTTCTGTGCTTAGGGGTTGTTGTTGGAATATTTCCCTGTTCTATATGTGTTCTGTTATCATTCCATATTTTCCTTTATTTCTGGTGTTTTATTTTCTTCTGTCTCTTTTCTATTTTTATCACCTTATCTCCCTTATTACCTCTTTCACGCGCGCTTCCTTCCTCTAGTCATCTGATGGCGCGGCTCATCTCACAACCGGTCTTCCTGCGCGCACAACACTACGGTTATGCATATTCATCTTGCACCTATTCCCTACGGCAGTACTCTACCCGCTTAAATAACTGCGTGAGGGAGTCCTCTCCCTCCTTTCCTTTCCTCGCCGGACCTTCTTTACAAACTCGTCAACAATCCTCAAGTTCTTCATCCAATACATAACCTCAAGGACAATTTTGATCAGAAGGTCGTGGCCACTCTGGACAACCTACTATAATTCGGTGCGATGTCCTGGTACTTTATCCGGTGTCTGAACTAATTCTCTAATCTCATCATGTTTAACATCTTCATCCATAAAGTCGCACATTCTCCTCTCTTAGCTTGTATACGTTTGGTGGTTGTCTCTTGAATCTTTTGTTTTCTAGTGGCTCTGAGTCTTCTCATTTACTTCAGCTTGGGTATGACTGTCTTCCACTGCTTGTCTTGTCATGACTTCTGTCTAACCAATTTGTTTAGTTTTCTGGTTTTTGATTTATAATTCCTCGACAATAAAAGACATCAGTTTAACACAATTAACAGTCAAAAAGGAATCAATCAGATCTCTCAACAATGACGGACTCGCTCACGGCTACTATTCTCAAAACCACCATAGAGGCCATTCCACTTTTAACGTTGGATAATTATTCAATCTGGAGAAATCAAATCGTCAACATGATGGACTTGCAAGAAGATCTCTACGCCAAACTCACAAAGCAAAAAAAGAGATGTCAACGGCAATCCGGTCGGGCTCAACCATACCAAGAACATGAGAATCCGGACCATCTTGACCTCCAAAGTCGACATAACCGTCCAAGCCAACATCATCACACCCAATAACGAGAAGGATGCCCATCAAATTTGGGCAGACATTAATGAGTACTTTGCATCAAATCATGCGTCCAATCGAGCTAGGATCTTCAAGGAATTCCTGCGCACTCCTTTCACGCTGGCAAACATCCCGGGATTCATCACCAAGACAAAAACTACCTTATCTAGACTTCACGAGGTGGGAATTGACCTTCCGTTGGATATCATCGCCTATCTCATCTTAGAGAAGCTGCCTGCCAACATGGACACAGTGGTACAGCAAATCACTCATTCCGACAAGAAGATTTTGCCGGAACAAGTCTTGGACCACTTACGAATGTTCAACAACAATCAATTCCTGAACAGGGACTTAACCGGTGAAAAGCCCAAAGAGAGCTCCACTTTGGTATCCTTCCTCACCTCAAACGTCAAACCATGCAATGATAAATGGCACAATCCCAAGGCAACTCACCCTGAAGGCAGATGTTGGAAATTGTATCCACATCTTAAACCCTCCTTTCCAAAAAAGAAGAAGAACGCTGCAGATCCGTCGGAGGGAACCTCAGCCTCTGTTAGCTCCTTTCTCACAACATCAATCTTTTCTCCTGGCCACTTTGTGGTCAATTCTGGTTCATAAAGACACATTGTGTCTAATTCACAATTCTTTTCTCATCTAGACCGATCATTGACCGGATTAATTTCAACCACTTTGGAGAAAGATTCCCTCAAGTACGAAGGTGTCGGGTCAATGACAATGTTGAATGATCTAATTCATGAGGTTACTCTTTCTAACGTGTTGTTCTCCCCCAACTCCACCGTCAATTTGCTGTCCTTGCAATGTCTAATTCTTGACGGATTCAACATTGACTTTGGAAGAGACAATATTTTACTACACAAAGAGAAATGGAAAAAGATTGGATTTTATGATTGCAATATACCAATTGTTCACCTTTCCGATCACAAGCTAGCTCTCCTTACTCGGGAGGAGATCCTTCATAAATCTTTGGGACACACCAGCTACGGGAGAATTTGACAAAAACTCGGTATACCGATCAAAAGGCCCTCAACCTGTGAAGCATGCGCGATAAGTAAAATGAGCTGAAGTCCTTTCAATAAAAAACATTCTCGTGCCGAAATACCCTTTCAGGAGCTTCACTGCGATCTGGTCGGGCCCATTTTTCCTTTGAGCACCAACGGGGATTCCTATTTCCTAACAGTTGTTGATAGTTGTACAAGATTCTTCTCAGTCATTCCCATCAAACACAAGAGTGAAGCGGCTAAAACATTGGAATTCCTCATCGATGTAGAATCCAAACAATTCAATTACAAGCCGATGATTCTTCACTCAGATTGTGGAACGGAATTCTGGAATCACAAACTCTCCAGCTACTGTAAGGACAACAAGATCAGGCAGACCTTTTCCAATCCATATTTGCCACAGCAAAACGGGCTAGCCGAACGCTTCAACCGTCTCATTCTTGAGTCTCTCAGAACTGTTCTTTTTGACTCCCGACTAAATAAACATCACAGGAATGTAATCATCAGGTTGTGCGCCTTGGCACTCAATCAAATTCCCGCTCACAAGTCAAAAAAAATTGCCTTATGAATTGTTTAAGGGGAAGACGCTGAATCTAGACTATTTTCATCCTTTAGGAAATCCCGTCAGCTACATCCTCAACAACAGACCTTCATTCTCAAAGCTTGAACCTCGTGGCTTAGTTGGAAGATTGATAGGTTACAATGACAACCTCCTATCGTAAAAAGTCCTAACAGCCAACAATAAAGTAATCAATAAAAAGCACGTGACCCTACTCAATTTTGACTCCAATCTTAAGAAATTTGACAACAATGTAGATGTTGGCCATTGGTGCGTGGATTTGTGCTAGGAGGACGGGACCCTTGATGACCCAATCATGGAACTGACTTCTCAGTCTGAATCCTCTGAGGAAAATTATTCAGCCCACGATGTTGGCACAATTTCTCCACCTGCGGAAGCCATCCACGTTGTTGAGGAGAACCAGATTCCACCCTCTCAAACGTATAATTTGCGCAAACAAACATCTGCAATCAAACCATCAAAGTACTCCTATGGGTCGATTGCAAAGACAAAAGGTTTGGACTACTCGCGCAAAAGACAAACTGAAATCAACAAAATTGAGGCTCAAGGTGTTTGAGTAGATGCCAATATTGAACCGGATCACTATCTGAGGACGATGTGGGTTGATAAGGTAAAACCAGCTACAAGTCTTTCTCCGGAAAAACGGAAATCACAACTGTGCATCATGGGGAATCTACAAACTCCAGGTGTAGACTTTGTAGAAACCTACGCTCCCACGGGGAAATTTACGACCCTTCTTCTTCTTCTGTTGAGTGGCCTGGATTTGAATCTTAAAATTAGACAGTTTGATGCCAAGGCAGCTTTCCTTTTTGCTCCGCTAGAGGAAGATATATACATTCTCAAACCCAAGGAAAGCACACAGTGGTCAAGATTTTTGAAACTCAATAAATCGCTCTATGGACTTTGACAAGCGCCCTCAAACTGGTACAAAACTCTTACTAGTTGGCTTGAAGACATTGGCTATTGTCAATCCAACGCCGACCCCTGTCTATACACCCACAAGGATCAAGGCTCCTCTCTATTCTTTCACGTTGATGATCTAATTGTGTGTGGGCAGGTTGAGTGGTTTGAAGGAAAATTCTTAAAAAAATTTCCACGTTCCTCAGAACACGATCCAGATACAATCCTCAGAATGGAATTCTCCCAAACTAATGGCATCATAAATCTGAGTCAAGCCAAACTTGTTCAAAAAACGCTGTTGGAACTTGACCTATCCGAGTGCAAACCAGTCATTACTCCCCTCACTCCTGGTATTCAACTGGTCCCGGCTTCCCTTACGGAAATCTCGGAATTTAACAAGCTGGGGATCAATTACAGGAAATATACAGGTGTGCTCAACTATCTCCCGTGTCGCACTAGACCAGAAATTGCTGCGGCGTCCTCACTTTTATCTCAATTCAATCAAAGTCCGGGTCTATCTCACTGGAAGGAGGTCCTGCACGTCTGGAAGTATCTCGCCGGTACTTCATCCTACTCTCTCAGCCTCAACACCCTCAAGCCTGATGGTTGCGAACCAAATTTGTTGCAGGTCTACACCGATTTGACCTGGGCAGATGATCCCCACAGTTGGAGATCTCAAACGGGTTACATCATCTTCAGGAAATCGACTCCTGTCGCCTGGAAAAGTCAAAAACAGGCAAACATCACCCTTTCCTCTACTGAAGCCAAGCTAAACGCATTAGTCGACGGGGCACAAGATTTGCTCTGGATTGAATCAGTCGTCGGTGACCTCTGGAAAAATTCTCAGCTTCAGCCTTCAAACTTCTACGTGGACAATAAAGGTCTGGTGGATAAAATCAAGCACTTTGGCTCAAACTCCAAGACTAAATACATCGACATGAAGATGAAATGGTTGCGGGATCAATCAGACTCTGAAAGAATTCAAATCAATCTCATCGCCACCAAGTCAATGGTTGCCAATTCACTCACAAAGGCAGCAAACAAGCAGGCTCTATATCTTCTAACGTCTAGGTGTTTTTCAACAACATCGCACTGAATTATGGGGGGGTGTTGGAATATTTCCCTGTTCTATATGTGTTCTGTTATCATTCCATATTTTCCTTTATTTCTGGTGTTTTATTTTCTTCTGTCTCTTTTCTATTTTTATCACCTTATCTCCCTTATTACCTCTTTCACCTGCGCTTCCTTCCTCTAGTCATCTGATTGTGCGGCTCATCTCACAACTGGTCTTCCTGCGCGCAAAACACTACGGTTATGCATATTCATCTCGCACCTATTCCCTACGGCAGTACTCGACCCGCTTAAATAACTGCGTGAGGGAGTCCTCTCCCTCCTTTCCTTTCCTCGCCGGACCTTCTTTACAAACTCGTCAACGATCCTCAAGTTCTTCATCCAATACATAACCTCAAGGACAATTTTGATCAGAAGTTTGTTGCCACTCTGGACAACCTACTATAATTTGGTGCAATGTCCTGGTACTTTATCCGGTGTCTGAACTAATTCTCTAATCTCATCATGTTTAACATCTTCATCCGTAAAGTCCCACATTCTCCTCTCTTAGCTTGTATACGTTTGGTGGTTATCTCTTGAATCTGTTGTTTTCTGGTGGCTCTGAGTCTTCTCATTTACTTCAGCTTGGGTATAACTGTCTTCAACTGCTTGTCTTGTCATGACTTCTGTCTAACCAATTTGTTTAGTTTTCTGGTTTTTGATTTATAATTCCTCAAAAATAAAAGACATCAGTTTAACAGTTGTATTTAATCATTCTTGCTTACTTGTGGTTGTACTTAGGTTAGGGTTGAGAGGGAGGACTTAAATACTTCACTCTCAACTCCGGGTTGTAGGAGGGGGGAGGACTTTATCACTTCACTTTTTTTCACTTGATCATTGGATCACTTTATCATTGGATTGGATTGGATTGGAAAGGAAGGAATTCATCTTATTATCACTCTATCACTGCCTCTCTCCCTCTCTCCTGATTGGCTGCATCCAAACTCCTTACAGACGCTCCAATCAATAACTTCTGGAACTTGAGGACGACTTTAGGGGTGTTGCCCCTTTGGTTTCCACACTGCATTGATTTTGAATTGTTAACAAAGATAGACTCTTTGCCTGTTGATGGGTTCATGCCAAGCAATAGGAGTGTTTTTCTCAGGTGGGTGCCCCAGCACCTGGGGGCTTGTTTGGTTCTGTAGAGAAACCTATTAAGCTTCCAAACCCAATCCTCCTTTCCCAGTACCTTGAAACCCACCACTTGGGCCATGTGAATAACCGCATCAATGTTGCTGTAAAGAAACGCTGTTTCAACGTCAAACTGGAACTTCATTTTGAACCGCAGCTGATAGGAGTGCTCTGAAGGATTTGCTCCGGACAACCAAAGAGTAGGTATTGAGGTAGTGTCTAGGGTACTCTTGGTGATTCCCAAAACAGACCCATCTTGACTTGCGTCGAGTGACTTTGCCAAAATTGTTCTTTTTTTGGACCAGCTGCCACATCCCACCTATGAATTTGTTGTCAGTTGGTCGGGGAACAAGAGTGCCGGTCTTGTGCATTAGGAGTGACTGATTTTTGGTCATCATTGACTAAATCCACTTAGGCCGCTTGTCCGCATTGGAAAAGGCTTTTTCCAACAAGATCACCTCACTAACTAGGGCTTTGTCTGCATTTTCATTGTTGGGGGGAATCAGGCTGACGTCTGGAGGTTTTCAGGATAGCGGTGGGATTGATGTTGGAGGACACATCCCGGGGAGCTTTGTCGTAGTATGGCATGTACGCGTAGCGCTTGGGGACCAAAACGGGAACAGGTGGCAGTTGAGAAGAAGCAATCTTGGTGGCAGCTGGTCCAGGTGGTGTGGTGCGCTCTGCGCTGTCAGGAGGGAAGGGGACTGGGTTGTCATGAGGCATGGATTCAATTTTCTTGTGGCACTTATGTTTCCGGGGCTGAGAGATGGGGAGAAGTACAGAGGAAGTGTTTTGCTTTGTTGCGGGGATTGTCCTGGCCTGTGGGAGTGAGGACAGGGATTTTTTTAAGGATTGAGAGGAGTGATATGGAAAGACAAGAAGAGTTGGCGTGAAGTCCCGGCTTCCCACCACCCTCTGTTTGTTTGGGTCCAAGAACCACCCAGCGTCCAAGTACTGTTCATACCCAATGAATAGGAGGGGTTTGGATTGAAGATCCAGCTTTGATGGGGGAGAGAAGTGCACATGCACCTTTAGACCAAATGGGATTAGGGTCAGTATGTCTTTCACAGGCTCTATGGTGGCATTTGCGGTGAGTAGGGTGCTAACCAGCAACTTCCAGCCAAGCGTTGCAAAGGGAAGAATTTTTATCAGCATTGAAGAATACTTTTCCGCCTTGTCCCAGTAGTTGATGGGTACATCCGACTGTGCTAGAATGCACCTCATCTTTTTCATAATGGTCTGGTTGAAGCGTTTGGCAAGTCCATTTGACTGAGTGGAGTTTTCAGGACCTTGTTCAAGAACAATCCCACGGCTTGATAGGAATTCTCAGAACTTTGTTGAGCCAAATTTGCCACCTTGATTGCAGTGTAGGAATGCCGGGGTAACATCAAGCTGGTTCTTGATTTTGTGAACATAGCTGACAATCCTATCCTCCGCATTGGACTTTTTCTTGAGAACATACATCCTGGTGAATTTGGAGAAATCATTGATGATCACAAGAATGTACATAGCCGACTGCTTGCAAGGTGGATTAATTTGAAGAACATCAAGATGGAGGTGTTGAAATGGCTTAAGCAAGACCAGTAGGGGGTTGGAGTGGGATTTGCTCTTGATCTTACACTCAGAACAGATGTTGCAATGGTTGGCCAATGGGAAAGGGTTCAGCACGGGCAACTTGTGGAAGGTGAGAAACTTCCGTAAGTAGGCATCTGATGGGTGGCCCAGTGTTATATTCCAATCCACATTGGTTTTGGTTACTCTAGCCAGGTTGATATCAGGTAGGGGGGAATAGTACAACATGTAGAGGTTACTGATCCTAGGAAACCAATACACAATCCAATCTGCAAGTTTCACCAGGACAGTACGGTGTTTGTGCACCACACGCAGCCTGTGGTCTTCTAGTTGCGTCGCAGAAATCAGATTTCAAGGTCCTTCTGGAGCGTAGAACACGGGATAGATGGTTGTTCCGCCTATCTTGAGTTTGCCAACGTGCGTGATATTGATACAACCTCCATAAGTACTTAGCTGCTTTGCAACGGTTGTGGGATTGTGCAGTAGGGACAGGTTACATACAGTGCACCTTGACGCGCCTGAGTTGTAAACCAGCTTGTACCTAGGTCCACTTGGGTCTGCAGTGTTGTATAGTACGTTGTCGCAGAGAAGAAACTTGCATTTGTCTGGATCAGTTGATTGATTGTCCACCACGAGCACATTGTCAACCATATCATCAGCAGCGGACTCCTTGGTGCAGTCTTCCGCAACGTTCAAGGAGTGTTGCAACCTGAGTTGTTTGAGTTCCCAATCTAACAGTTCTATTTGAGCAGCTAAGGACGTGGGTTGTGAACAAAGTTGAGGGTTGTTCCTGGTTGGGGCAATGGAGCGTGTTTGGTTGGGAAGAGATGGGGTCCCTTTGTCCACCAGTTTACCACAAGTAGTGTGTTTGTTGTGACAAGGTTGGGATTGAGTGTTGAGAGCATAGTAGCTTGTATCCATGGTGTTTGAATTGTGTCTTGAGTCTTCCAAAAGGATTCTAGTAGAAACCACCTCCAAGGTGAAGGGCTTTATGTTGTAGAGAGTTGAGGTGATACTTGAGATCAGGTTGTCTTTTATCAGGCTTTTGATGAGAAAGATTGCGGCCAAGGCTGAGGAGACGTTCATGATTTGGTTCTCAATTGGCTGGCTTTTGATAATGTTGGTGAGGTTGACATAGGCATCCTTGAACGTTGAGGTATGTTTGCGTAAGCTTCTCCCCGGCTCGTATGTCAGGTTAACCAGTTGAATTAGTGCGTCCCCTATGACAATTAAAGAATTTTTTCTGCACTCACTTGCAAGGAGCTTGTACACCTTGCTGAAATCTGATTTGCTGGATTTAACACAGGATAACAAGTCCTTTTCAATCAAATTTCTTAGAAGACTGAGTGCAAGAGCATTCTTGCGTCAATAAGTTTTGGTGAGCAAGTTATTCTTGATCCATTTGTCACTTAGTATCTCCTAGTGGCCTTTCCCAATGATTATGTCTTTGAAGGCGCTTTTCCAATTTTGCCAGTTATGACGGTTTAGTTTTACAATCTTTGATTTGGTTGAGTATTCATCGTCCGAGTTGTCTGATTGAGGGATGAGTATGGGATGTCCCATGTGTTTGGCCATTTGTTAGGGTACCTGGATTTTATGACCTATGTATCTATTCAAGTGTTGCTTAAATTAAGAGTCGACTCTCCCTACCATGAAATCATTTGCTTGAGAGTCTCTTTATTTCAATTCAATTACAACGCTTGTAATAGTATAATCTGAGAAACATGTTGTAGATTGAGATAAGAGAGCAGAGATGATCACGAGTCAGAAAGGAATGAAAAAATGAGAAGGAAAGACAAAACGTAGACCAGGAAAACAATGAGAGGGGAGAATAGGACTTCAGGAAATACCTGAGTCAAAAGCACTGCTAGCGGGCTTGGCGCCACAATCACAGGAGGGAGTGGGTTGAGTACTTGCTCCTCCTGAATTCAATCGGGTTGCCAAGGATAGGTCGCGTGCGGTACGTTTCTCTGGCTGGATAGGGAAGTGGGAGGACGAGTCGGGAATGGAGTATTGGATCGAGAGAGGGGAGAGACGGAGTCGAAGACGACGGAGCCGTAAGGAGGTGGAGTTCCAGAAGCCTGGGGTCGAGGTAGACTTAGCACGGGTTGGAAATACTGGTGTCGGTAACGGCGCGGGTCTGCGCACCGGAGGCTGCGGGAGCAACTGGATCGCCGCTGGATCTTTAGTTGAAATAACATAAAGAGCTTTTTAGAACCAGGTCTAAGAGGACACTAACGCTGAGATGAGACACGAACCTACGGCGAGATGATCATGAAAAGAAGCAGCGCCGATTGTAAGATAATTGTGAAACCAAAACAAAAACAAGATGATTGAAAAGGAGATTCAATCTAAGATAACGCTAACCGGATTTATAAGGACTGCTTGTATAGGTTAGGGTAAGTGTTTTTGTGAGTGTCACCATTCTCTTTTCGTGTCAATAAGGCTGTACAATTTATTTGAAAACAAATTATATTACGTATCAGAAATGAATTGGAATTTGAAATATAATCGCTCAACACGTGCCTGGGGGAAATCGCTTACAACAGCATGAGATTGGGTTTGGTTTCCAGATCAAAAATGTTTGGTTTGTTTTTTTTTTCGGAGGAAGAGGAAAAAGAATGATCATTAGAATAACAATGATTGGAGCTAGTGGATGATTGGTCCGCAATGTATGAATGTCGGCCTAAGAAGACAAACAGCAAGTAATGAATGATTGCAGTATGGGAGGCGAGGAGCACGCCTAAGAGAATAACCAAAGGGTGTGCAAGGCACAAGTAGTTGATAGTAAAGGTGACGGGCTGCCCACCTGATGTTGAAAGATTAGAACCGAAGAAGATAATGGGACGGGGAAAAAGCAGAGAGAGAAGCGGAGCTCCTCTAATGAGTGATAGTTGAAATTCGCATATTAACCTCATGATAATATTCGCAGTTCACAGCCCGTCGGGATCCCCTCCTGTCATCCCCGCGTATGGTGAACAGTGCCCCATCTTCTAGTCATTGACTTTTAATTTCCAAGCTCTGGTCCCGAGTAGATTGGGTCAAGTTGACCATAGCTTCGGCTATGGTCACTAGCTTCAATATTTTTGGGACGGAGAGGAAAGCGTGGAGATACAAAGTGATGAGGAGGGGAATAGTTACTAACAGAAGGGTTTCGCAATCAGATCGAGAGACAGATCGCAAGAGAAGCGACAGAAGACATGAGGCTTCAAATCATGGTAAGCGGCAAGTAAGGCGGCCGATGATCTTAGAACGAATTTCCGAAGCGCGCGCGAACACGGAAAAATCTGGACAAGTGTGGTATGTCGTCATGTTTCAATCTTGGTCAAATCATCGTTCAACGAATAACAATCGGGGCAACTTCGAACAGAATTAGGACTGTTCGAAGATGTGATAAACAATTACCACATGAACTGCGCGTGAACTTGTTCTCAGTTAAACTGTTTAACTCCTGGTTTGATCTGCTTGAGTCCAGGTCTAATTTGTTTATCCTGGTCACCAAGGTAGCAGCCAGACTGGTTCAGATGGGGTCCTTTCTTTTTCTTGCCAAGACCTTTTACGTTTAGCGAGAATCCAATCGTGTTCTTAGCTCCCCGCCCTTCATGCTACATGGTCTTCTATAAGATGCGTCAGTTTTTCAACGATGATTGACACTTCTCAATCAACTCCTCCCACGGACTTGCATTTCCCATCGCTCACCCTAAATCGCATCCTCCAATAATACTAGAAGGACACACTCTTGTCAGATAACCCACTCGCAGATCACCCAGACTAGCTTCCTCAAAAAATTAATATCCTAATCGCCCATTGCACACAATTATTTTGGATAATCAACTGCCATGCTTTATCCTACGATCTTCGCTTATCTTGCTATTGCATACATCAGCCTCGGTAGCGTCGCGGGGGTTCCAACATTTCGTCATCGACTTTCAAAACTTTATCGGGGAAGACAGCGTTATCCTTACTACGGGTGTGGCGGCGGCTGTGGCTTCCCAGGATATGGCTTTTATGGAAGCCCCGTTGGATACGGATATTGATGAAAATTTAATATGTGAGAAATCAGGCCTTTTGGCTAGAAATCACCACGTTGAGGTTAGAGCCTGAAAGCTGAGCTGATTACTAACACTTGCGTTTTTTATCAAATTTGCCAATATTCGGCGCAAAAACTCAGGTGCTCGAGAAGTACTACCTTGCTGGAGAACTTCCCCTTTAACGAAAACGTGGAGAATCAATGCCCAACACAACCTCAATTGATTGCTTCTGGCCAATAGCCTTATTTCTACTTTCTGGTATCCTGTCAATTTCGGTTTTTTGGACGAATTTCAGGGTTGGGATAACGCCGGGTTTATGGAATGCCTAAGATTGATTTTATTCATTTTAAATTTTTTAAATGGAGGGCTTTTTACGATAATTATTGGAAACCAAGCCTAAAAGAAAAATTAAATCAAAAAAATTTTTTTGGAAATATTTGACAAAGTGATCCATTACAATAAAGATTCCACATCCAATTTTTCCGCCCTCTGAGATTGAGAAAACAATTTTTATTATAAAATGAGAAATTTTGATTATTCATTCAAACCACTTTGAGTGATGTCTCCCATTTTAAAAATCAAACCAATAGACAGAATTAAACAAATGAATTTTCTATCAAAACTTTTCTTTATGGAAAGTGGAGTGCCACTTATTTTTCTTCAAGAGAAAAGAAAAGAAAGTGATCATTGGATCCATGGTTGACATGATTTTGATGTAGGAATAATATCAACCAAAATTGTTTTTCACAAGATGCCAAAAGAGATAACCCTATATCCCAAGATTTTTCTTTCTTAAATCTACTTCTGGTTTATATAGGAAATTTCACAGTTGAAGAAGAAAGTGCACTAGTATCTTAGATGAATGAAAATTAAAAACCAATTTCCTATTTTTCTGTATGAAAAAATCATTCCTTGAAAAACAACTCAAAACACTGAGCTACCACTGATTACTATTAGCAAAATTATACTTTCCTTTATCCTCATTGTTTTAATTGATTGATTTTTTTGATTTTTCATGGCATTGTTCTCTCATTTATTCCAAAAATATTCTTTGTTTATTTCTGATCCAGGATAAACATTTCATTCTTCCTGAATTTTTAAAATTCCATGGGAATCTTATTTTTACCACTCAATTTTTGAAGTTATTTGGTTAATAAGGATCTTCTTGTTGATTAGAGTTCAAATGAAATGCGGGAAAATTTTGAATTAATTGGTGAAAAAGCTTTTGAGGCTGGATTTGCATTTTGCCATTCAACAGCCTGCCTATCTTCAATTTGAATGATGCTTGCCAGTGCTGAAATGACTTTGATATGCTTGAGTTGAAATTCCAGATAAATCAATGCTTTGTTTTTTTTATCAGTTCCATCTGTTTGGATTCTTCCTGTAGTCAAAAAATACTTTTTAATTCTTGTGTTATGAGGGCAGTACATGTGTGCCAAGAATTGAAAAAATTCCCAAACAATATCTCTACTAATGAAAAAAATTCAAAGTCAGCATTGACAGAAATAATCAAATATTTCTCATTTTTATTGAAGAATATGAGGCATTTTTCACTAGTTGATGTAGAATAGAAAAAGAATCCTATGGCATATTGATGTTTTAAGTTTCCTGGCTTGTTGAGAAACTGTGAGAATCAAATGAATGAAATAAATATTTAACGCCAATTCAATATGTTTAAACATTCTATTGAACCACTAAGACACAAATAGTTAAATCCACCAATTAGCAAATTAAGATTATCCATGGATTCTCAAGCACTGAATTTTAATAAAGGAAATTATGGGAGATCTTATAAATTAAGATTTGATAATTTAAATTGCTATGTCCCCAGATGGTGAATTATAGGTTTATGAATAGAGAATTTTCCTTGTTTTTTATTTAAATTTCTGAAATGAATTTGAGCTTTCCTATATATTTAATACCAAATTCATTTTGTATAGAGGATTAATGCAATCATATTATCTTGGGGGAAACTTGAATGCAGATAATCTGAGGGAAGTGGAGGAATTTATCAGATGGGAATAGAAGTGTTGGGATGACTCTTGAGTGTATTTACTACAAAAAAGAATTATTGAAAATATTTTGTGAGGTAATTAATCAATTAATATAAGATAGAGGCCATTATTCATGAAAAGGATTTAAAAGGAGCTATGAGGAAGACTACTAAGGTAGAAAGTTTTTTAGGTTTATAAATTATCCCCTCAGGTTTTGTTTTAAAACCGTGGAATGCATGATGGCATTATTAGTTATCATATTTTCTTGAAATTCCCAGGGGTGAAATTTGTTGAATGGCTCCCTTGAACAATTTCAAGGAAGGTAGCAGTTGTTTTCTGCCTTTCCAGAAAGCTATGAAGGCGGGAAGCCTTGTAAATTTTAAATCAAAAAAATAAAAAAGATTACATATCAAACCTTCATTGATAAAAAATCAATCCAAAGCCTTCTAAAGTAATTTAAAAATGATTGGAATGATGATTATTAATTACATTAATAATTGTGCAGATTAATTTACAAACTATATTTGAATTGAGGTTTTTGATATCAGCATTGATACATCCAAAACAGAAATATTAATTAAACAAAATTATTTATACAGGGTTTGTTTGAAGCTTCTTTGGAGAAGATCCCAAAGTGAATATGTCTTTGGAAATTAATTAAGAAAATTTGATTCCAAAATTGAATAATATTTGAATTCAATACAATTCAAAGAAGCTTCAAATACATTGAAAATTAGAAATTATTCAACATCATATGATTTCTGAAATGAGGATGAGTTCAAGATCAAACTGCATCTGCTTTGAAGATGCCTCTTTAACTATCAAAAAAATTTCACAATTGATAGAAAGATTGTCAAGAGTGTATTTCTATCTTATTTTACATTCTTTCAAAATAATTTCAAGGAAAATGAAATAAGAAAGCTACACACATTAGGGAATATCAGATTCAAGAAAACCTGCCATTTGTTAATGGCAGGTCTCAAACCAAATTGGCCATTTCAAAACTGCCATTAAAAATCAAAAAAAACCCACTTATTTCACATCAGACGTGTCAGAGTTACCTGGAAATAAGTGGGTTTTTTCAAATAAAGTATATAAAGGCTTCCACCACCTGTCCAGGTCATCCACCCCTGGCTTCGCACCTCCTTCTAACTCCAACCTCATCAGAAAAGAATTCAAATCATTGCTCTTCATCACTCCATCAATATCCTCATCACTTCATCACTCTCATCACTTTATTTCTTTCATCACATCGAGCTAACTCTCATCAGATCACTATCCTGATATGTTCATCACTCTCTTCCTTTTATTGCTTTCATCACATCCCGCTAACTGTTATTGGATCACTATCATTATCACTTCATTGCTCCCAACTGTTTATTGCTTTCATCAAATCCAGCCAACTAACATTGGATCACTTTCCTCATCACTTCATCACTCTCATAAATTTATCGCTTTCATCACATCCTAACTCTCATCCATTTATCCCTCTTGTCACTTCATTACTCTAATCTCTTCCTATTCTCTTGGCTTCATCACTCTGATCCTCTTATCAAATTATCACTCTAACCACTTGTGCACTCTCATAGCCCTTCATCCCTTCATCCCTCTTACTATTTTTAAATGGCCCCTCAGCAATCCTTTCCCCGCAAGTCCACTAAAAAATCCAATGAACCCAAACAAACATCCCCCAGGAAATCAAAATCTGAAAATCCTACCACATCAGCTTCCAAAGGCTCAGGTCAGCTCAAGAGAGCTGATCACATCATCCTGGTAAATTGGCTCAAAATTCCGTCCAACTACAATGCTTGCTTTGGATTGGAAAATGAAACACGCATTGGCAGACCTCCATCCTCTAAGGTCAATGGTTATCTCCTGATGGCCAATGAACTCAAGAATAAGATAAAAGGTAGGCTGGATCTGTCATCCAAACAGATGAGGGAGCAATACAAGAATTATTGAGCCAAGTACAAAAAGGCCCACTCCATGTCAATCTCCACTGTCTTTGGTATCACCAACTCTGACAAAGCCAAGGAAATCAACTTGGTGGTTGATAATTTGGAATCCATTTGACCTTTTTATATTCAAATGGATGAAATCTTTGGAAAGAAGGCCAACATCACCCCCCTAGTTGCTTTTGATGACCAACAATCCAATTCAGTTGACGCTGAGCACTTGGATGGGGATACTCAGCCTAGCAATGGTGATCCCAAAGAAGCCTATCAGTGGCCCACATCTGATGCCAAGGAGGATATTCAAACGCAATCAGCTCCAATCACATCTACTTCCGCGTTGATTGAGGAGTCAAACCCAAACTTGGACCCCTCCCCTCCTTCTTTGGATTGCGTTATTCATGTGGTGGGAGAACTGGAGAACTTGGCCAACAAGGAGGATGTCATTCCCATATCACCATTGCCATCAACATCTGCTCAAGTAAGATACCACGTTCTTTCCTCTTCTTTCCAGTTAATCCTGAATGATTTAGATTTGAAAGAAACAGGCTCATCCATTCCTGAATGACCAAAACCTCAAGCCAATGGGGCCTTTGACATCCCCTTCAAATGAGAGCAATGATGTTCCCACACAAACCTCCTTTGCAAAGGGAAAGAAAAAGGCCTCCAATTCCATCAACATCAACCTCAATAGCATTAAAAAGAGGAGAAACACATAAGTTTTTTGGGCTTTGAGGAGATCATGGAGAAGCAGGATTCAAGTAAGCCAACTGGATTGTCCTTGCTTTCAAAATCAAGCTCATTCCTATTCCCCTCTGAAAAACAGTGAAATCACAAATTGAATTTGAAAAAATTAAGTTTGAAAAGGAGAAGTGGGATTGTCAACTGGCTATTGATTTTTGAAAGCAGAAAGCCAAGAGTTTGGCTCATCAGCAAAAATGGGATTCTGAGTGGAAGTTGAAGCAGGCTGAGGTAGAATTTCAAAAAGAGGAAAAGGAGAAGGATTTACAGCAAGCGCAACTGGAAATGGAGAGGGAACAACTGGAAACAGAAAAAAAGGACAAGTGCTCAATGGCTGCAGCATACATTGGTAGCAGTAGAACAGTAGATGAATTAAAGAATATTAATCCAATGCTGGGCTTTTAAATATATTTGCTTTGATGAAAAACTTAAAAATAACAAAAAAATTTTTGACTAAAACAATGCTTTAGACTATTTTTAACCCCACCAATAAAAAAAAACTTTTTCTTTTTATTTATATTTTTTTTCCTGGAGTATATTTTCTCACTCCCCAAGTCCCTGCAAGTGTTTGTAGTTGTTTTTTTTGATTTGCATTGACATTGCTATTGTTGTATGAGTGGCAGTCCCCATAGCAGGAAAAGTACAGTGCTTGTGCTTATTGGCTTCCAAAACCATTTTGACCACACCTTTTTTTTTGAAGTCAACTCCAAAGCCCAGGTCAGGAGAAACAAATTGGCCATCAGATACCTGAGATAGGTCCATGTTTTCAATAATTTGTCCATTTGATTTCCTGGTTGGAAATGCAAGTAAAAAGGAATACTCAGAGATGTCACCTTTGTCAATGTGAGGTGAGTTGTAAAAAGAGTTGGATGTGAAGTTCACATGCAGAGAGGAGTCAAAGGGAGTAGCCAAGAATCAAATTTGAGTGATGAGAAGGAGGGGATTCCATTTTCCTTCATTATTTCATGGTTTGATTCAAAGGGAAGTCTGGCCAAATTGCAAAACACTTGTCCTAAAATTTGAGAGACTTTGTCAGCCTTAAGATTGAGAAAAGCATACTCTTTAGGGGAAGATTGAATAGATTATTTCTTCACATAGCTTCCAAATAACTGAAAGGGTTCCATTGATTTTTGCCATCCATTTTTCCACCCCAAGATCTTGAGGCACCAACCGTGTTGACAAATTATTTTGACTGGTGAAGGAAATTTTTCACAAGTTGATGTCCTTCTTGTCTTGATCAGAAAGTTTATCCAACGGGAAAATTTCAATTTTTGCAACAAGACTTTTGTGATCAGACTTATTGAGAAAAATTTTTTTTCCATGGTGGAAGAACTGCAATGGCTTTATTTTCTGCTTGGCAAGCTCAAACTCAGCCAGTGATATTTTTCAATTGTTCTTTTTGTTTCAAGAAGTAATTGCAGAATAAAGATCCAAAGGTTGTACTTTCTGTTTAGACCATACAACCTTTTCATTGATGCCCCCCTCTGAAAGTTCCAAAGAGATTTTGGATGCCCTCATTTGATCCCTCTTTTGCTTCCAAGCTCTTGGCTTTCCACCTTTCTTAATGTTTGTTGCCTCATCTCCTTTGACTTTTCCCCTCCCAGGCAAATTCTCCGCTTGGGGTGGGGATCAAAAAGGGATTCAATTTGGAGCATAAAATTGTGAGTGTGGTGGAAGAAGCAATGGAATTGAAGGAAAAGCAGTTAAAAAATGATTACCAAAAAAAAAAATGTCAGTCACATGATCACAGAAAAAAAACCAAAAAATAAAAATAAAAATTACTGGGTGTGGGCATGAACTAATTGGGCTGGGCTTATTACGCCGAAAATAAAAAAAAGAAAAAAGAAAAAAAAATAGTTACATCATCAAAAAAAAACATACCAGGGGGCAAACCAATTGGGCCAGGCCTTGGTTTGGGCCGGGAGACAGATAGGAAGGGCCCAGCACCGCTGTTGACGCCAAGGGGGGGGTTGGCCACTGTTGAGGCGGAGGGGGGCGGTCAAGGGGGGGGGGGGTTGGCTGCCGTTGAGGGGGGGGGGGGTCTCTGGCCATCAATGCGGAGGGGGGGGGGGCAAGCAACAAAGGAGGGGGTTGGGGGTTGACCAAGGTGAGTGAAGGGGCTGGCAAGGGTGGGGCCACCAACCAAGCAAAAGGGAGGGGGGGGGAAACCAAGGCAAGGGGGGGGGGGCGGGCAAGTGAAAGGGAGAAAGCAAGAGGGGGGGAGGGGTAATTGTGATGGGGGGGAAGGGAGGGGTTAATTGAGAGGGGGGGGCAAGCAAGAGGGAGGAGAGGGGGGGATTCAAAGGTGAGGTCAGCAAGGATGGGTTGGAGGGATGGAAAAGCAGCATGAGGAGGATGGGGGGGGGGGCTTACCTGGGAGATCAAACAAGGAGGTGGGGGGGTCCTGAAGGTGGATGTATCAAAGGATCAGACTTGGATGATGGGGAGGATGAGGAGGAGGGGGGGGGAATTACCAGGGGTTCCAACCAAAGGAGGAGGGGAGGTGGTGGGTGAGGTGGTGGTGGTGGGTGAGGAGAAGTGGTGAGGTGGAGGTGGTGGGTGAGGAGGAGGGGTGAGGTGGATGGACCGGTGGTTTGGTGGGGTGAAGTAGAGGGTGTTTTTTGTCTAAGTCCACCAAAAGAGAAAAAAAAACCAAGTGAGTTGGCCAATGAATCTTGGGTGAACAACTAGAACCAAAAAAATACGGTGAAGGAATTTTTGAACTATTTTGAAACCAAACATTACTCATTAAAGCAAGCAAGGGTGAGAGGAAGAATCCGCTCTCTCATAGAAGAAGATGGGGGACAAGATGAGACAGGGATGACTTGAGGCGGATCAGGAATATCATCTTCAAATATTTTGTCCCATTCATCTTTGATGTTGGCCAAAATTTTGTGAAGGATTACACAAGTGATAATACAGTTGATGAGGAACTTCATGTCTTTGGGATTTCGAAGCTGGTTTCACATTTCCCTTAAGCTGGCCCATCTTCCTTTCAGGACTCCTATGGCATTCTCAATCCAAACTTGTGATTGGGCAAGATGATAGTTGAAATCAGTTTTTCCTTGATCATTGGAAAAACATTCTGGTATTCTGGAACCACATATTTCCAACTAGCATAAGCTGAATTGGACAGAAGGTATTGATCTTGGACAAAGTAGATCTCTGGTTTTTGGGAAATACGCATCCAATTGAAACATATGAATTGTGACAAGAACCTAGAAGGCAAGCATGGAGGGATATGCACTTCTTGTTGTTATCACAAACAAGTTGCAGTGCCACGGAGTATCTCAACAAACAGACCAAATGCATTTGGTCAGTGTGTGATTAAAGGTGTTATCAAAGGTGTTGGAAAAGAAATGAATCAATTGCATTTTTTTCCAATCAAAATAGTGGTTGCCATCTAGCTTGAGTTTTTTACTCAAGGGGATGGTGGTTCCATCAACAAAACCAATTCAACCAGAAAATATATTTGTCTCCATTAATTGAGATATCTCCTTGCGTTCTTCTTTTGTTGGGCAGAAAGGACTGAGCAACAGAAAGATAGGATAGAAACCATGAATCTTTTGGCGTATGGGTCAATGGTTCCATAACCAGCTGAGAATAGATTTTTTAATTGATGAATTGCCGCTCCATTTCCATTTGATACCAATCTAAAAAGAGAAACAGCCAGTTAGATAGCTGGATTGCGTTGAGAATTCCAAGAATTGTTCTGGAAGATGTGGTGGTCTTCAATAATCTCCAAAAGTTTTATGAATGAAGGAAATAGAGTTTGGAAAAGTTGCTTGAAGCTTAAGTGGGGAAGGAGATGAAGCTTTTGCCTCTCATACATAGGGTTGTGGAGAGTTTCTCTTCTTGGAACCATGTATTGCTTTTGTAATAGAGAATTCAAAGCAACCAAGTTGATTCCAAATTGGAATCTCAATGGTAGTCAAGTACTACCAAAATTTCAGTCAACTTTTTTGAATTTTCAACTTGCTGCCAAGAAGTTTGATGGGAAATGTTGAGAAAGATGATGATTTGGTGTGGGGTGATTAGATGATGATGGGATTTTTGTGAAGATGGAGATGTGAAGCAATAGAGATGTGAAGTGATGGGGATGGGAAGCAATGGAGATGAGATGTGTGTGATTTGATGGAGATGGGACCAGTATGGATTTGCTGATGTGGATGGGTGTTTTGGATGTGAGGAATGGTGGATGGATGATGATGCCTAAATGGCAGGTTTAATGGAAGGTTTGATCTTTTAAATTGGCCATTTTCATGAAACCCGCCATTTTGCAATACACCAGTTAGGGGGTATGTGTATTTCAGAAACCCACTATTTTTAATGCGGGTTTTGTCAAGAAAAATGGCAGGTTTGTAATGGCGGGTTTGCTAACTCTGATTCCCCCTATTCAAAGAAAAAAAAACTGAAAATTTGAAATAAGAAATAAAGTCTTCAAAAAATAGGTATTGACACAGATTTGGAGAAAATTTGAAGGAAATTAAGGAAAAATTAAGTAACTAAAGAATAAAAAAAGATAAAAAATGTATGAAGTGAAGCATTTTGAATAGATGTTAAAAATCAAAAAATGAATGATTTATCAATTAAAGATAATCAAAACATCCAGTTCAAGCCACTTGAATGCTTCCCAAATCTTTGAAAAAAAGGATAATAAATGGAAAAGGATATAATTAGGCCTTAGGATTTAATAAATCCATTCCTTTCTTCACAGAAAAGCCTGATTTTAGCAATTGTTTTCCTAAAGTAAATCATGCTTTAAAGAAAAAGGGAATGGATATAAAAAAATGCTAAATTCTAACCTTTTGGAAGGCTTCCCACCTCAGGAAATATCCCAAAACTTAGAAACTTTGGAAAATTTAGAAAAACACATGAATATTTAGAATTAAGGCTTGGGAAACATTTTGAAGTTTTCAAGAGATTCCTGTGTTGGGAAAGTAAACCTGTTCAGGGCATTTACAGGCATTTTAAGGCTCAAAGACTTTATGGAGTGGAAGAAAACACCTTTTAGTTTTCAGGGAGCACTTAAGATGTGAAAAAAGGCATTTTGAGAACATAAAAAAAGAATTTTGATAAAGTTTGGGGCCTATGGATGCCTGTAATGAATTCCAGGGATTTGGGGGGCCAAAAAAGAAATTTACTCAGAATTCCTGTGGGGTCTGTATGGGTTAGAAGCCTTTGGAGCCTTCAATCATGGACAAAAATTGTGACACTTTAACATTTAAAAATGAAGTAAAGAACTGTTTTTTCAAGAAATACCCACATTTCCAAAAAGAATAATAATTTGTTTTAAAGATGAAAAGGGAATTAATTTTCTCACAGGATCTATAATTTAGCTCATGGATCTCATAAGTCTGCACACCATTAGCACCACATGGAAAAATCTGTTATCACAGGAATTTTTCAAGAATTTAATTTACTGAGATGTTGATGCAGCATCCCTATATATGGCTGTCTTAAAACCTAAAAACAAATTTTTAAAAATTTTAAGAGAATTAGAGCAGCTTCAATTTTTTTTTTAAAATTCAAAAGGGCAATGTCAAATTTGTGAACCTACAAGACTTGCTCACAACCAAATTTGGGTTGTGTGGCGCAAGTCACAACCAGATTTGGTTGCAAACAGCTGCTCCCAACCCATCTCAGTTGTGAATGGCCACTTGCAACACATTTTATTCATGAACAGCTGCTCACAACCCAACTTAGGGTTGTGAGTGGCCGTCCAAAACCCATTCTCAGTGTGAAAAAAAAGAAAAGAAAAGAAAAGAAAAGAGAAGACATTGAAAATGAAATAAATTGACGTAAATTTATAAAATTCACAAAAAAAACTTAAATTAAAAATTGAAAAAATAAAACAAAAATACAAAAAAAATATAAATAAAGTAAAATAAAACCAATAAAAATAAATTGGTGGCCAAAATAAATCAAAAATTGAACAAACAAAACAAAAAAATGAAAAAAGGGAGAAAAATCAAACAAATTGAAAAAAAAGATTGGAAGGAAATTCAAAAAAAATTGAAAACTCTGGGGTCATGAATGCGCAGCTGAATGTGCAGCCCATATAAATCAATAATATATAATGACAATGAAAAAGTCTATGCACCAGTCCTAAAGTAAAAACACCAAACATTGGATAAAAAAAGAAAGAGTCTATGGACTAGCCCTAAAGTAGAAATGCCAAAAAATACAAGTTCAACTTGAAAAGCAATCAACCAGAAATAAAAAAAGTAAAAGGAACAAAAAATAAAAGTTCAACTTGAGTAGCCCTAAAGTAAACCCCCCCCCAAAAAAAAGTTCAACATATTTTAAGCTGATCCCATCACAAGAAGTAAAAATACTTTTTATGGTGGGATTGGCCTAACACAAGTTGAACTGACCTGCAAATAAAATCAGATTCAGAAACTCAAAATGATGATGTTAAATCAAGACACTCAACATAATGATGTTCAAGATGTTATAACCCTTTATATTATTATAATTACAAGATCAGAATCAGAATCCAAACCCAAATGATGAAAGTGAACTGATTTTTATAACTTAGAATAAA
The DNA here is from genome assembly GCA_025617555.3 of Puccinia polysora. Classification (NCBI taxonomy): domain Eukaryota; kingdom Fungi; phylum Basidiomycota; class Pucciniomycetes; order Pucciniales; family Pucciniaceae; genus Puccinia; species Puccinia polysora. The sequence continues at coordinate 2,478,658 of CM062630.1, read as the reverse complement.
ACTTAAGTTGATCTTTTAGATTTTCAACCCAAAGAGAAAATTTTTTAGAAGTCAAAGAAGCAGGTTTGGAAAAAATGGGTGGGATTGGAATAATATCTCCTTCAAGTACAAGATGAACCTGAAATGAATAGCCAGCAAGTGATCGCAAGTGATACACCATTCTTGGGACCAAAGGAGACAGAATGAGATGAATTACCTGAAATGAATAGCCAGTGAGTGATGGCAAGTGAGAGACTGGTCTTGGGACCAAAGGAGACAGAATTAGATGAATCAACTGAAATGAATAGCCAGCAGGTGATGGCAAGTGAGACACTGGTATTGGGACCAAAGGAGACAGAACAAGATGAATTAACTGAACAAGGTAAAAAATCTGAATTGACAACCAAGACCAGACTATGTAAAGATATTAACATCAGACCAAAGAAAAGAGATGACAAGTTATGAATGAGGAATTGAGAAACACCAACAGGGTCAAACAGGCTTAAGATTAAGAATCCAGCAAGCTTATGAGAAATAAGAAGGGAATTCTATAGACTACAAGTGAAGCAGATTGGTACTAGTAGGCTGGACCAGAATGGATTGAGTGATTTACTAGATGCCTGTTGAATTAAGACAAGTCAAGCCAGAGGAGAGATTGCGTTTGAGGAGATGAAAGCGCCTTGAAAGATCTGAAATAGGATTGTCAGATTAGATCGCTGATTGAAGAGTTGTGATTGTCTGATCTTACATGATTCAAACTGGCTGCTTTGTTGGTCCTTTTATTGTGTTGCGATTATTACTTGAATTGATCTTGCATTGTAAATTGGTTTTGATTGATTGAGAATCAAAGATTGATGGTAGTCTGCCTGTTGAGATGATTCGTGAAGTAAGTGCGGTAAGACACGACATCTGAATTGGTCAACTAGTCTGCAGTCATATTATCCACCAATGATGTCGCCCCCGCGGCCGGTAAAATATGAAATGATAAGAGACAGAGAGGAAATTAACTATGAAAGAAAATAATAAAATGAAAAAGAAAATTACAAAAATCTTGCACCATGTATAGAGGCCACGCTTAGGACAGCAAATCAGAATTGGGAGCATATAAGGAAATAGAATAATCTGTTGACAACAATCACAAGGAATAAGATCAGAATTTAACACGCCTCCTCAACTCAGAAATCAGTGATATAGAGAGCTAAAGGCATTTACAAGGCGAATGTTGGAGCTTTTATTTGCTGCTTTTTCTAGGGCGTCAGCCGTCATAGATAAAGAAGGGATCAATTTAACTTCTATTAAACCTTGCTGAAAATTGTCTCTTAGACTTTTGGTTTTCAAGTCAATGTGTTTTGCTTTTGAATTTGATCCAAATTTCTTTATCTTGTCTTCTAACCCTTTGTTGTTGATGAGGTGGATAGGACACTTGAATCAAGTTCAATAAATGTCTTCAGTGAGTTTGCACAACCATCGAGCCTCTAGTTGACAGCTGGAAAGTGCGATGCATTCTGATTCCGTAGAGGAATGTGCAATGCAGGGTTGCTTTCTGCTTGTCCAGTATAGAGGACTCCCCTTGAACGTACAGAGATAACCGCTTTGAGACATTCTATATTTGGGATTGTCAGCCCAGGTTGCGTCACTGAAGCAGACAAGTCGTTCTGAGATAGATCTGGGGCCGATTGTTAGTGTCAGTTCTTTCGTGGCTGACAAATATCTCCAGAAATGCAAAATTTCGTTCCAATGACTGAGTCCTGGACGTTCGCAGTGTCTTGCTAGACTGGACACCGCGAAGCTTATGTTGGGTCTAGCCAATCCAGCGATAAAATTTAGTTGGCCAATAGGTGATCTATAGTTGACACCCAAGGCTTTGAACTTGTTGTGATCTTCTTCATCCGCTTCCGTAAGATGATGTCCAGGTGTAAGCGGAGTGGACACTGGTCTACAGTTGAGCAGATTGAGCTCTTCAAGTCCTTTCTCAATGTGAAGCGGTAGTGACAGATGGATGAGGCGTTCTTTTTGCTCGATCTTCATCCCTAACAAGGTGTTCGGAGAGTGCGCTGAGGAGTCTTTAAATCGCGATAGAAAACGTTCTTTAAAACTCTCAACATTGGCAGCTACCAACAAGTCGTCTACATGGAAATAGATAACGGAAATTTTGTTGTCACCGATGTACAAACATGGATCGCGGTCAGATTCATGATACCCTTGATCTTTTATCCATCGGCTTAGCATATGGTACCAGTTCCTCGGGGCCTGCTTGAGTCCGTAGAGAGACTTCTTGAGCCTGAGATACTTGGATTGTCGATTACATCCGACTGGGGTCTTGATGAAAAGTTTCTTGTCTAACTCAGAGTATAGGAAAGCTCCTTTCACATTGAGCTGAATCATGTCGACATTTTTGATGGCAACATACGTCAGAATACCTCTCAACGATGCTGCCTTTCCAGTCGGTGCATAAGTTTCGAAGTAATCCAGCCCATATTTCTGATTGAAGCCTTGGACGCACAGGCGAGTCTTGTAAACAACTGAGTCGTCATGAGTGTGGTGCTTAATTTTGAACACTGGAACCGTATTGAGAGGATTTGTTACCTCCTTATCGTCGACTTCTTCCCAGACCTCTAACTCTTCAATATAGGTGAATTTGTTTTCGGCCGATTTCTTCCATTCTGGTATCTTCAAGGCTTCTTCAAGATTTTTTGGTAGCGCTTCGCTTATGAATCCATATCTTTGAGGTTTCTGTAAAGTTTCTTGATTTCGCAGGTTAGACCTAAGGCTGTTTTCAATGGTGGAATCGTCTTGTGAAGGAGACCTTTCAAATTTAGTATCAGTTTCCTCTTTAATGGAACAGTCGATGGTTTCATCTGAGACAGGATCTTGAGTGTTCTCAGAGTTTTGAGGGCTCGCAGGATTGGGAGGTGTCGGATGGCTGATGGGTGCTTTAACATTCTCTTCTTCTAAGCGTATATTGGTAGGCTTCTGACTGTTAAAGATGACGTGTTTCGTATTGATTACCTTTCTGGTGTTGGTGATGATTTTATATGAGAGTAACTTTGGGTTGAACCCTATCAATATTCTGGGGGCTCCCTTTTCCTCCAGTTTGGAGTTTATTTCAGTATTGTTGAGTCTGTAAGTTAAAGATGATCCTAAGGGCTTGACATAGTTATCGGGTAATTCTGATTCATGCATTAGTTTCCAGGGAGATTCGTTTCCCTTTTGTTTGGGAATCTGGTTTAACATTAAACAGCATCCTTTAACCACTTTGTGCCAACAGGACTTTGGTAAGTTCGCATCGGAAATCGTTGCTCTAGTGGCTTCCATAATTGTTCTATTTGCTTGCTCAACACGAACGTTATGCTGGGAGTGGTAAGGTTTGCTGACTATCTGATTTATATGATGTGCTCAATAGTACGCTTGTAACTTTGAGTTGACGAACTCTCCGCCACCGTTGGAGCAGACTTCCCTGGGGCATAGCCTTGTCTTTCAATGTTGGTTTTCAATGATGAACATCAAAGTTTCCGCTGTATTGCTCTTGTGTTTAAGGGGAAAGCATGCAAAGTAGCCCAAATGAGAGTCCACGAGGTTGAGAATGTACCTGAAACCACCTTTAGATATGGGATTTATGGGTCCAATAAGATCAAGATGTATCTTCTCAAAGCATCTCTGAGCAATGGGTTGTAGTTTATTGAACGGTCTTTGAGTGATTTTTGCCCTGTCACAGCTGAGACATTCAAAGTTAGTCTTAAGCGCAGTTGGCAGCGTGCAATTGAGGTACTTTTTGATCCGTTTGATGCTAGCATGTCCCAGGGTTTGATGGATGGCATGTAATTCCTCATTAGAGTAGTATGCAAGGTACAAAGTAGCTTTCTTTTTATCCTTCATATCAATCACAAAGAGATTATTAAGAGTGGAACCAGACAGAAGTAGGGAGTTGTTGATTGTCACCTGGAAGGTACAAGGACTTGCATTCAAATTGACTTGAAGTCTGGCACCTTGTGACATTAGAGCACCTAGTGATATCAAATTTACTGAGGACTCCGGTACCCAAGCAACGTTGGTAAACTTCAGATTAGAGTCTTTGGTTGACAAAGCTACATCTCCTATGGCCTTGATGGTAATGGAAGCATCCTTCTTTCCCATTTGTATTTCCTGTTTTTCTTTGCAATTGGTGAGAGTGAAGAAGCTTTCCTTATTTACTACCATATGAATTGAGCAACCGGAATCAAGAATGAAGCAATCAGAGCCAGTAGAATCACCCAGAGTATTTGTGCCACAGAAGAAGGAATAGAAATGAGCTTCAGGTTGCTCTTTCAGTTTTGATTTCTTCCCTCTGTTATGCAGATTAGCAGGTTTCAGCTCTGGAAATTCAAACCAACAGGAGCTTGCAGGGTGTGTAGTGACTGCAGGGTTGTGCTTGCCATTTTCACATCTAGGTCCACGGTACAGCGCAATGTTAACTGGCTTGGGTTGATCTCCTTGGGCCATGGCTTTGTTCTTGTGTTGGATTAAGTGATTGAGGACAACGTCTATCTTCATTTCCATGGTGGAGTGCATGATTTGGGACTTCATGTTTGTCATCAAGGAGGGAAATTTGAAAAGCACAAGATAAGCAACTATATCTGAAGGTAGGTCTATTCCGACTTTGGTCATCTTTTTGAGATAGACTTTCACTGAGGTTACAAACACATCAATGCCGGCCTCCATGGTTAGGTGAAGGAATCCATTGAATACCCTAGCTCTATTTGCCGATTGAGAGGATGCAAAGTGAGTTCAAGTTGAGGCCCAGATTAATTTAGCACTGTCCTCATTCACGTTGTTGATGATGTTGTTGTAGGTGTTAGAGTCTAACTTTGCTATGATATGTGCGACAAACTCCTGGTTTGTCTCTTTGTCTAATTCCGCTTCCTTGCCAGGATTGGTCATGATATGAAATATTCTGCAAAGCTTGAAGAGTTTCTTGAATTTCTTACGCCACATGCTATAGTTGTCAGCTGTAAGTAAGGGAGTTGATTCAATTAAGGACTTGATAGCTAGCAATTTATAATTTGTCGTATCCCCTCCTGGTCCTGGCGTTGAAGAGGATGCCAGTTGTTCCATTGTTATCCGCGCAGGAGCTTTTAACCGTGAAAAAATCTGAATTGACGACCAAGACCAGACTAAGTAAAGATATTAACATCATACCAAAGACAAGAGATGACAAGTTATGAATGAGGAATTGAGAAACACCAACAGGGTTGAACAGGCTTAAGATTAAGAATCCAGCAAGCTTATGAGAAATAAGAAGGGAATTCTATAGACTACGAGTGAAGCAAATTAGTACTAGTAGGCTGGAAAAGAATGGATTGAGTGATTTACTAGATGCCTGTTGAATTAAAAGGAGTCCAGCCAGAGGAGAGATTGTGTTTGAGGAGATGAAATTGCCTTGAAAGATCTGAAATAGGATTGTCAGATTAGATTGCTGATTGAAGAGTTGTGATTTTCTGATCTTACATGATTCAAACTGGCTGCTTTGTTGGTCCTTTTATTGTGTTGCAATTATTACTTGAATTGATCTTGCATTGTGAATTGGTTTTGATTGATCAAGAATTGAAGATTGATGGTAGTCTGCCTGTTGAGATGATTTGTGAAGTAAGTGCGGTAAGACGCGACGTCTGAATTGGTCAACTAGTCCGCAGTCATATCATCCGCCAATGACGTTGCCCCCGCGGACGGTAAAATATGAAATGATAAGAGACAGAGAGGAAATTAACTATGAAAGAAAATAAAAAAATGAAAAAGAAAATTACAAACATCTTGCACCATGTATAGATGCCGCGCTTAGGACAGCAAATCAGAATTGGGATCATATAAGGAAATAGAATAATCTGTTGACAACAATCACAAGGAATAAGATCAGAATGTAACAGGTAAATGAAAAGAGATGAGCAAAGAGATGATTAGTATGAAGAGGTAAGGAAGGGCAAGCAGGATAGGAAAACAAGGAGGCCAAAGAATGAATTGATAGGAAGGAAGACATGAAATAAATAGCCAGAAAGTGATGGCAAATGAGACACCTGTCTTGGGACCAATATGGATAGAAAAAGATGAATTACCTGAACAAGGTAAATGACAAAAGATGAGGAAAGAGAAAATGAGTATGAAGAGGTGAGGAAGAAACAGTACAAAATCTACAATGGTAGGTAGTAGGTACAAGCTCTCCAAAACCTAAGTCAAGGATACACAAGGTTGTGATCAGGTTTATTCATAATTCAGAGTCAAGTTGTGTTGTTTTCTTTTTTGGTTTCAATTTGTCAAGTTGTGTTGTCAACAACTACACCCCCCTTGCTTGCTATTCTGTCTTGAGGGGTATGACACCATTGTCAAGGAGAAATTTCTGGTGCAGTTGAGGCAAGAGTATTTTGGTCATCCCATTGGCAAAGGTATTTCCAGTTGGAACTTACTTGAGGATAGAGTTGTTGTTTGAAATGTGATGGCAAAGCCATTGAAGGCAGAAATCAATGTGGCAAGTCTGGTGTTGGTAAAAGGGGTTTTCTAAGAGTGGAATTGCCCCTTGGTTGTTTCAGTGAAGAGTTGGAGGATTGAAATGGATGTTGATGATTGCCAAGAGGAGCAAGAGGAGTTGTGACACCCACCACAGGTCCTGGCTCAATTTGGAACACAACCAATGCTTGAATTTGGTGGTTGAGAGGGCCAAAACTGATTTCTTGGAGAATAACAACGTGATTGGTCAATTCAAGTGAATGTTGGAGCGAGTGAATGAGCGGTGTTTGCTGCTGGAGGCATAATTGGCATTGCAGTAGGAATCAAGCATGAATGATAAGTGGGGATTTCCCCCCCAGGTGATTCCAAGGAGTCTGGTATGTTTTAGATATAAATGGACGTGAAGATATTGCTGCTGATGAATAATTTAGGGATGGTTGAGGAATTCAGACAGATAGCTCCAATTGAATGAGAGATTGGGTCTAGTTCCAGAATCCCATTCCCCATCCCCCCCTGCACAATAACCACCGCTCCCTTCAACTCTGCAAGACCCATCCACTGCCCATGGGTTCCCATACCACACAGAATATCTGCTGCTTCCTTCTTTTCCGCAAGACTTTTCCGCTGCCCATTGGTTCACAAAACCCGGGCCAAAGGGGTTGGAGAAGCCGGTGGCAGTTGCTCCTCCACATCCACATCCATCCTATCCAGCGCACCTACCCTTTCCTTTGCTGCCAACAACTTTAGCTTGGCCTCCCCCCGCAGCTGCCATGACCCGGCCCCGTTTAAAATTTCAAGGGATGTTTGCTCTGTTACTTTAACTTCCTGTCCCTGCATTTTCCCTTCCTTCATGGCAGCAGGCTGACCCAATTCCATTCAAACCTGCTTGCCCAACACGCATCCTGTCCCCGCCAGAAAAACCAATCCTATGTTTGAATACTTTGTTGGATTCCCAAAGGCCAACCACCAATAGCCATTATTGCCACTGTAGGTGCATACTCCAGGCACGGGTGCACTAGGCGCCTGAAAACCCTCTTCCACGTGAGGTGGCAAACCGTGCCAGTGCTGTGACATCTGGCTCATACAGATCTTGAGGTCTCTTGCCAACTCTGCAAGTTCACTAGCTCAAGGGTTCGCTGCCAGGGCTGGGGACAGGGCATATGCTGCCACATAATCCATCAATTCCGCTTGTGAACAGTCCCTGCTGTGCGCGCCCGCTCCCCAAGCCACCCTCTCAAAGGCACTCTCCCGGAACCGTTGTGGAAATAATAGAAGGTTATCCCCCTATAATTGTCCCAAGGTTTGGAAGTTAATGGTTCCCTGCGTTTGAAAGGAGATGAGGATGTCCAAAGTTGCACTTAAATGAGAAATAGAAATAAGGAGATAAGATATAAAGAAAAGTAGAGAGAGAGAGAGAAATCGCCAATCCTTCAATCCTAAGAACTTTCCAGCTGGATGTGTATCTGGTATGAGTTCCTTTAATCTCTTGGTGAGATGAGTGATCCAATCCAATGATGTGATGTGCTTCTTCCTCCTCTGCATCCATCATGCCCCTCCTTCAACCCGGAGTTGGGAGTGAGGATAAGTCCTCCCCCTCAACCCTAACCTAAGTACACGCGCAAATGACAGTATGACAAGAAAACAGAAAACAATCCCAAAACAGAAACCCTAGCCTCCTCTCCCCACCTCCTCCATACCAAACTCCCCCCGTCGTCCATACGCCGTTCCGTCCATCCGGTTTGTCCTTCTCATGACGCGGTCCTTGCACCGCGCCCTACTCGGAGCCCCCCCCGCCTGTCCGTATCCGTTTGTCCGCGCCCATTGTGGGTGTTTGGTAATATCCGGCATGATCCTCTCGCTTCATCCATTCCTTCAAAGCCCGCGGATTTCTCCGCCCCTACGTATCCAAACTGGCGCGCCGGCGAACCTAGTCAAGCGCACTACCTTCCGAATCCAATCTCCGGGGTGGATCGCCGCCCACGCCGCATTCAATGCTGAGCCCGACCCGTCCACCAGGTGCGGAGCCAAACAGCGGCTGCTGCTGAGCACTCCGCATACCCTAATGCTGAGCCCGATTGCCCCCAATGCTGAGCGCGCAGCCGCGATGCAGTTCCCAATCCGTGTCTATAAATTGACACCACACCGTGCTTTGAGTTTTCCCCACCTTGAAAATATTTCCCCCTTCATCTTTGTCCAGTTTCAGTTTCCATAGCATTCAATCTCTTCCACATCCCAAAGCTTCTCCTTGTCCATGATGAACAGAAAATCAACTTGTGCCTTGTCCAAATCTGATGTGCCTTTGGATTCTGCAATCACTTCATCTCATGAGAGTAATTGCTCCACTTCCGCGGTGTTGAATTAAATTTGAGGGTACCTCCTCTGTAGTTTAATTACATAGCCTTGGATTGGGAACTGCGTCTTGGCCTGTGGTCTCAGCAGTTGGGGTGAATGCAGTCTCAGCGGTAGGCTCTGTGGGGCTCAGAACACCATGTGCTGGTTGGGCTTAGTCAGATGCGGCGGGCCTGCAACCCGCTTGGATGTTATGGACCTAGTAATGGAGCTGTCCTGACCCGGTTTGTGGCATGGTTAGTTTGGGAAGGTTAGAGTGGGGCAATTTCAGTGGTTATACCAGTGGGGAGGACGCGCTCAAGCGTGGGCCAACCCGGGGGGACAGGGAAAGCACAACAGAATGTCGGGAAGATATGGGAAAGCGCGGGGGGCTCCAAGTAGGGCGCGGCAGAGGCTGTGTCATAAGAAGGAAGAACTGGATATGCATGATGGCAGGCGGGCTTGAGGGATTGGGGAGGTACGGGTTTGGGTTAGTGTAAGGCTAGGGTTCTGTTTCTAGGTCCCATTTGTTGTTGGGCTGTCATTGCGCTTGTACCTGGGTTAGGGTTGAGAGGGACAATATAAAGTCTGATACTCTCAGCACCAGTTTGAGGGGGAGCAGCAGGCCCCCATGGATCATGGTTTTGGGGAATGGAATCCATATATCTATCTCTCAACTTAAGGGCGCATCTCACACCTTACGGATGCTAGGAATATTAACTTTCAAACTTTGGGATAATTTGGGGAGTCCCTTTCTCTAATTTCCACATCTGGGGTCTGGCTGGGAATTAATCTTTTGTTCTCAGTCTCTTGGGGGGAACCAGATGCAATTCCCTATCAAAATCTCCCAACAATCAATTTTTATCCCTTCTCTTCTTCCTCCTCAGTTTCCATAGCCCCAACCCCGCTTTGAACCAATCCTCTTCCCCCCTCTGCCCCGCCTGTTATCATTTAGCCTTGGGATTACCCTCAAATTTAATTCAACATGTCCAAAGTCAAGCAATTCATCTTGCAATATGAATTCATCTCAGAATCTGAAGGCGCATCAAATTTAGAAAAGGCAATCCTTGTTATTCTGTTCATCATGGAAAAGGAAAAACTTTGGGACGTGGAAGGGATGGAAAGCTATAGGTACCTTGACTGGCCAAAGCTGAAGGGGCAAATTTTGGCAAGGTGGCAAAAAGGCAAACTGCGGTTCCAGGGGAGCCACTTTGAGAGGGTGGCTTGGGTGGCAAGCGGGAATGAAGGAGTCTCATCTCAAGAATAATTGATGGATTACGTGGCAGGGTGTGCTTTGTCCCCCCCACCGGCAGCTGTCCTTTGGGCTAGCAAAATAGCGGAGTTGGCAAGGGACCTCAAGATCTTTATGAGCTGGATGTTGCAACACCATTGCAGTTTTCCACCTCACCCAGAGGAGGGTTTTCAGCTGTCTGCCACAGCCGCACCCCGGATGTGCACGTATGGTGGAAATAATGGCTCTTGGTGGAAAGAAATTGAGAACCTGGCGGAGGATTCAACATGCATGAGGTTGGTTTGTCTGGTGGGGGAAGGATATGCATCCCTGGCATGCAAGAAGATTTTGAGGGAATTGGGTTGGCCTGCCACCATGAAGCAAGCGCAAACACAAGGAAAGGAAGCAGAAGTAATGGCAAAAAGATTCCTTGGAATTTTCACTAGTGCTGGGTCATGGAAGCCAGGGGGAAGCCAAGGTAAAGGTGTTGGCAACAGAGGAAAGGGGAGGTGCAGTGGATAGGATGGAAGTGGATGTGGAGGAGCAACCACTGCCGGCTGCTCCAAGACCTGTGGCACAGGGTTTGGGAAACAATGGGCAGCGGACAAGTCTTGCAGAGAAGGAGGAAGCATCAGATATTGCGTTTGGTTTGGGAACCAATAGGCAGTGGATGGGTCTTGCCAAGAGGAAGGGAGAAGTGGGTATCATACAGGTGGGGGACAGGAAACAGGATTCTTGCGTTGGTGGTGGTGGAAGGGATGGTTCAGGCTTCAAAGGATTTTGACCAATTTTGGACCCCTGTGACAGCAAGGAGAATGCATGTGGTGCAGAAGGGAGCGGAGTGCGGGGAGTGCAGAGAAGATGGGCCAACTGCAGACGCGTTGCAATTGCGGCAAGCAAGGGATTTGGGATTGGCGCAATGGACACATGGGACAGGGCTTCAGGCGCAGAATGGAAAGAAATTTGGCTTCAATATTTTGGCTGGGAAAAGAGAGTATTGAGGCGCATGAGTTTTTGGCAGGGGACACATTTGGATGGCAGTTTGGTACAAGAATTAGAAAACTTGCTCTGTGTGGGATTGGATGAAGCCGTGCATGTCTTTTCTTCCAATGGAGTTGAAGGGTGCAAAACTCTGGGGACAGCAGCCAAGTTGGGGGGGAGCTAGTGTAGATGCTGGTTTGGTGAGGGGAAACACGGGCACAGGGAAATTCTGGGTCCATAAATGCAAGGATAAGCCTGGCAAGTGGAAGGAGGGACAAGGAGCAAGGATATGATATTTTCTTAATTCTCAGAATGGATTGGTCTCTTGGATTGGCACTGGCTTTGGTTTATGATTGTTTCAGGAACCCAAGCGTGGCGCAATGCCTGTTTTTTACACACAAGGACAAGCCCTGAAAGTGAAAGGTGGGACAAGGAGTGACAACATGATATTTTCTTAATTATAAGAATGGATTGATCTCTTGGATTGGCACTGGCTTTGATTGATGATTGTTGCAGGAAGGCAGGTTCAGCACAATTCCAGGTTTATAAATGTGATGAAAAGCCCTGAAAATGGGAGGCGGGACAAGGAGAAATGCAAAAAAAAACTCTTATTTTTCTCTGGGTCTGTTTCTTTCTCTACAGACAGGTGTAATGGGCATGGGCGGGTATGGTTTGAGTGCGCGCGGGGCACGCTTGGTTTGGTAAGGGGGTGCTCTATCCAATTCACAGCTGGGACAACTGGGAACCCCAGAATATTCTTTTTCCCTATTGTCTCTCCCTCTTCAATGGTTGTGTGCACGCGCTGGAATCTTGGTGTTTTGTTTGTTTTGTAGTAGGGGTATGGGGAACTATGTGTCAGTTTGTCTGGGGCAGACCAGGTACCTCTCCAGGATGCTTGGGGACTCACAAAGGGGCAATGGACTCAAGATGCTTTGCCAGGCATTTGTGGTTGCCCAATTGCGCAAAGAAAGAATCAGGACTTGGATTAACTTCTCTCACTCAGAGTGTGGGGTACATTCAAGGTAACAATGAGAAGACCTTTGGAGACAGAACTCAAGTTGGGGGGGGTGTGGTGTCCTTATATAGCCTTGGATTGGGAACTGCGTTTCCGCCAGCGCGCTCAGCATTAGGTAGGCCATGCTCAGCAGTTGGGATGCGCGCGGTCTCAGAAGTAGGCTCTGCAAGGCTAAGCAAACCAGGTGCAGGTTGGGCTTAGTCAGATGCAGCAGGCCCTCAACCCCCTTTGATGTGATGGACCTAGGAATTCAGCCAGCCAAACCAGGTTTTTGGGAGGGTTAGTTTGGCAAGGTAAGAGCAGGGCAATTGCGGTGGTTATACCAGTGGGGAGGATGCCCGCAAGCACTGGAAAACCTGTGGGGACAGGGAAATCACAACAGCGCACTGGGCAAATACAGGCAAGCGCGGGGGGCTCAGAGTAGGGAGCGGCAGAGGGCAGTGTCATGAGAAGGATGAACTGGATGTGTGTAATGGCAGGCAGCCTTGAGGGATTGGTGCGGTACGGGTATGGGTTAGGTTTAGGATGGGGTTCTGTTTCTAGGGTTTTCTTCTCATTTGGTGTTTGGCTGTCATTGCACTTGTGCCTTGGTTAGGGTTGAGAGGGAGGAAATAAAGTCCGCTACTCTCAGCGCTGGGTTGAGGGGGAGCATCAGGCCCCCACGGATCATGGTTTTGGGGAAATTAATTCATATCACTACCTCTCAACTTGAGGGCGCATCTCACACCTTACAGACACTAGGACCATTAACTTCCAAACTTGGGAGTTCCTTTCTCTAATTTTCACACCACAACCTACTTTGAGCCCCCCTGCTTACTGTGACCACCCATCAAGCCTTCCTGTAGCCACCCAAATCTCATTCTCCCATTTCTGTTGCGTCCGCACGGGTCTTCCTTCTCATGAGGCCCTCTGCACCCTACTTGGAGCCCCGTGCTTACCATTACCACTCAAAACACCTTCTGTAGCCATTTCTTGAGCACAATGCTAATGTTGAACCAACTTTTGCTTATTGCTGAGCGTGAGCGCCATGCCCAAATTCTGAGCCTGCCCGCAGGAAGGCTGCAACCAATTACCAATTGTGTCTATAAAATGCCACCACACTGGTTTGTAGTTGCTCATGCCAAATTCCTCAAGCATGTTGGCAATATATTGATCTTGATGACGGTGAAGGGTACATGATTTTCAATCTCAACTCACCTGCATCCCAAGGAGAAAGAGGCACTCACCCAGATCCTCCATTTAAAATCAAGATTTCATCTTTTCCTTGAAATCTGCAACTTCTTCTGCTTTTCTTCCAATAACAAGATTGTCAACATTAATGTATACCTAGAAGGTCTTGTTGGGGTCAGTGTGAAGAAAAAGACAGGTTTCCACCTCAGAGGTATTGAGGTTGACAGAGGAGAATCAAGAAAATAAGGCCGTGTCCAAAATATTGGGGCCTCTGATTAAGTTCATAAAGGGATTTTTTTAATTGAATTCCGTATCCAGGATGCACTATATTTCCATTTACTCTGGAGTCTTAATGAATATTTGTTCCTTGGGGAAAACATTCAAGAAGGCACAATTGACTTATATCTGATGTATTTTGGGGTCAAGAGATGCAACAAGGCTAAGAAGTATCAGGAGAGTTGGGTTTTGGCCATTGGGGGCAAATGTTTTGTTGTAGTCAATGCCTTCCACTTGATGGAAACCACAAGCACATAACTGCACCTTCTTTTTGATTAAGGCACCATTTGCATCCAATCTAGTCATGAGGACCCAGGTAGTGTCAAATTCCTTTACCTTTGCTGGTTTTGGAACTATCTCCCACACTTGATGGTGCTCAAAATTGTCCTTTTCTATGTTTATCACATTCTTCCAGTCTGGCCAGTAAGTTAGTTTCTTAGCTTGGGAAATTGACTTTGGGCCACAAAGTGTGGGGGGTTCATTAGTGATTTTGTTGGCTTGGTGTCAGGTCCTAGTGGGCAAGATTCTGCTACTGGGCAGATCTGATCCAAATTCATTACAGGGGCTTTGATACCAGAGGGAATGTAAGTATAGTGCTTTGAGGTGGAAGAAAGAGAGTTTTCAGGTGGTATAACCTCATCAGATTTAGTAGAAATTGAGGGAGCTGAAGAAATCTCCATGGCTGGAGTGGATGGTGACATTGCAATGTCAGGGAAGTTAGGAGAATAGGCCGGAGTTGAGTCTTCCAGTGCAATTAATGTTTGAACTGAAGGAGAGGAAGTATCTGATGAATTTCAAAATGGAAACTCATCATTGACAGTCTTGAAATTGTGTGACCAGTGAATCTAGTTGGTTGAGGGTATCCATAATTTGAAGTATCAATGTTTTGGATTGAAACCAATGAGAATTCCCTTGCTTCCGGATGGTCCAAACTTGGATGTCCTCCATTTCTTCTCAACATAAAGAATGGCCCTACAGCCAAAAGGAGCAAGATGATCCAGCTTGGCCAAGAAATTTGTCCACTTCTCATATGGGGTAGCAAGATTGAGTGCAGAATGTGGTGTTCAATTTCCAGCAAGAAGCCTGTGATCACTGCATCTCCCCAGAGTTCAAGAGGAGCCAGGCTGGTGGCTAATAGAGTCCTGGCTTTCTCTATAGTGGTGTGTTTGCCTCTTTCAGTAAAGGGGTTCTGTTGAGGAGTTTAAGGTGAGGTGGTTAGGTGCTTGATGCCTTTTCCTTTTAATAACAGCTTGAATTTCTTGTTGACAAATTCAACCCCATTGTCATTGACTATGGATTGGATTTTGTGCACAGTGGTTTGTTCAGATTAATTCATGAAGAGTAGAAAATTCTTGTATGAGTCAGACTTACTTCAGATGGGGAAGATGAAGGCATAGTGCCTATAGCCATCAATAACTTTGAGGAATTAGCAATTTCCTCCTTTGGGGAATGCGGTGATTGGACCAAAAATGTCCATATGAACACATTGGAGTAGAGATGAAAGAGTTGGTAAGTTTCCTGAGAAGGGTGTTCTTTTCATCTTGAAGTTCAGGCACTCATTGCACTGGATTTCTTTGCAGCAGTGTTGAGGGAAGATTTTCTTGAGATAAAGATCATTGCGATGACCCATAGAGCAATGAATTTCAACAGAAAATGGGATAGCAAGATTTTGAGGACATGACACATTAAGAGCAAGGATGTTTTTGGAGAGTCTTCACGTCATGAGGATGTGGTTTCCTTTGGTGAACTCAGATCTGTTGGAAGTTGAATGAATTGAGTATCCCATTTGAAGTTAGGGGACCATAGATATGAGTTAATTTGAAAACTGTGGTACATATAAAGAATTAGGAAATTTTAGAACAAAACATAGGAGTTGAATGATGGCGTCACCATAGCCTTTGAATTTCATTGGAGAGCCATTAGGAGAATACAGGTTTGATTGGGGTTTGTGGAATGTGGTGAAGTAGTGTTAATCTTTGAGGTAGTGACCAGAGGCCCCACTATCAGGGAATACTGAGTCTGGTAACTCTTTTTCCAGGTTGAGGTCAGCTTTTCCTGGGTGCATCTTTCCTTGTATTCTGGATAGGGCAGCTTGATGGTATGCAATGGCCAATTTGGGTTAAAGGTGGTGATACTTGTCAGGCAGGTGAGAGGTGTTTGGATTGTGAGTTCCATTCTTGAATAACTGTCACCCCTTCTTGATCCTATTCGGGTTTTGGCTTTGATTTGTTGGATTCTCCAAGATAAATTGAAGGCTGAGGCTGAGGAGTCCCTGGCAGATTCCAACTTTTGTTGGATTTCTAGTTCAAGTTCAAAGAGAAAGGTGTGTATTGAAATATTAGCCTGTATTCATTTGTACTGATAAAATTGTAGTGAGCTCATTATGGCAAAGGATGGAGGTAATTGCTTTAAAATGATGATGGACCAAAGTGCTTCTATAGTGGAGGTGTAATTTATCAGAGGATACTTCTAAAATTAGTTGAAAAGTGTCTCAAAGAGTTGATCCATGGGGTTAACCACATTTTCAAGGGATTTGGTGATGGGTTGTTGGCCTGAGAGGTTGGGGGTATTCAATTTTATGATTTAACAATAAATTTTTCCAAAGTTTCTGAGCCTTTGAATTGTTTTTTCTTTGCTTGGTTGGTCTAGATTGTCTTTAGATGATTGGTCCTTGCAGCAATTGTTTGTATTGAGGGCTGGCTTTCTGGTATTTGGGGCTTAAATCTAGCTGGTTGAGGAGAGGAAAGGAGGAGGGGCTGGATGATAGAAGAGTTTGAGTTGTGTGGGAGTTGATCATCCACGCAAATATCACAGTTATCCCAATTGAGATAGCTCCAGGCTGCAGAAAGCATGGTCTGGATGGCTAAGGAGTTATCCCTATTGGGATTACTCTGGTGTGGTCAATGTAGTTGCTTTTGAGTGACTACATATTCCAAAATAAATTTTTTTTACAGAGGTTGCTAGGCTGATTTCAACACTTTGCCATCCTTCATCATCATTACTGAAGCAAACTTTACAATTTGCTTGAATATTTCTAGACAAGTGCAATGAGAAGAAATTTCTGGATGACTCAGGGAACCTATGTTTGATACCACAAATCAGACCTTTTTCTTCTTTTGTTTCGAAAAAAAAAGCATTTGCAAATTCTTTCCTGTTGGACATCATTCCTGCAACAGGAAATAGAGTGATGTTTTACCTATTTTTTTATAAGTACAATCCAAAGATGCAATATGGTGGTATTTTTTTCAAAGTGTTATAGACTCAGGATGACCCAAGAAAAGGGAATCTAAGTGACCCTCTCCACCAGATTTTGACCTGGAAAACCACTAGGATTCCTGGAGCATTTCCAATAGAACCTCAATAACACCTTTCCCATCCAGTTCTGCAAGCTTCACCTGCTGCTTGATGTTATAGATTTTTATATCATCAATTTTTTCTCCACTATCAATCTCGCTCAATTTTATTTTTAGTTGAATTTTATTGAGCCCATCTTTCATGCATTCTTTAAGTTTTTCCAAGGCTTTACCAGAGATTCTCCTCAGTTGAGGATTCACTAAGGGTTATTCAGATCGTTGATGATTGTGTAGGATATTTCTAACGGAGAGATGCCATGTGAGATCTGCTACTGTCAGACTTTCATAGATCATGGATTGACACCCAAAATTTCTTGTGTGAGTTTGCCTTTGAAATTTGGTGAAGCATGGCCCTTCATATACCCAAAATCTGTCACATTCTACATCCACATATTTATCTTTCCTTGAATTAAAATTTTTCAACATGGCTTCCCATTTTTGAAAATAAATCTTGTATTTTTTCCTACTAGCAAAGGCTCTGACAAGGGGAGGGTCAAGTGTTTCTGGCACCCTTAGTTTCATAGTTACACCCCACATGGTTAAGTTAGTATTAATCAAGCCAAATCCTTCTAAGTAAACCAAAATATGAAATGTGACCCACCACCTTTAGTCAATTACAGTTGTGAAGAAACATCTTGTTCCTCAATTCTAACCCTAGATGAGGATGCAATTGGGGATTTCAATGTATTCTTTTCCAACTACCTGCCCAAATCCCTAGATTCCACCAAAGCTTTTTTAAGCACACTTTCAATAAGTCCTTCAAAATATCCTTGTTTGAACTGCAAGGGATTGGGCTTGCCAATTTTCCCATAAACCAAGAAAATTCAATGCTAATTTAGTATAAAATTTAATTTTTGATCCAAAAACTCACAAAGGTTTCCCACATTTAGGTTGAGAAAAATAACTTTATCCAATGGGTGTGTGTTGTGTGTGTACACAGTTTTTGAAAAGTTTTCTTTTTCCAATAGGCAGAGTGTTTGATTCCCAAGTTTCTTTTTGTGGTCCATTAATAGCCCCACATAGTATGCCACACCCCCAAATTTGGGTTGATAAAATTCAAAGGTGGTCCAAAAGTGCATAGGTACCCAGAATTCCGCCTGAAACGGCAGATTTTCCCCAAATGCGCCTGGAAAACAGGCGCAACCCCTGCTCAAAACTTGCAAAGCCCCCAGGGAGTTGTGAGAAACTTATCCCACTCCTTGTGAAGTCATGAGTTGCCATTTGCAACAAAAACGGGTTTTGAATGACAATACATGCCTTTTTGCAACTCTTTGCTTGAAAATTTAAAATTTCCCAAATCAGGATAGAGGAAAGCAAAAAAAATTCTCATACAAATTTAGGAACCTTTTCTTTGCCTTTTTACTTAATTTCTTTGGTGATTGAAAATCTGGTAATTTTAAAAATAATTCAGAGCTTTCAAATATTTCTTTTTGATTTTTTGGATTTTTCCCTGGCCACCAAAACTGGAATAAAACTTGAAAACACGTCAAAATAACTCATACTTGTTTTTTTTTGGTTACACCAGGAATCAAAGCTTCTTTGTATTACTTTCCATTCCCTGTAATTGCAGTGGTATTTTAGAAAGTCCCTAGAGTGCCATTTTCTTTTAAACTCACCTAAATTTTGGTGAGAGAATGGCAGTCCTGCACCCTTTTGTGTAAATACTTTTAAATTTTTTGTTAAAATTTAAGTTTTGATTTTTAATTTTCTTTTCAAGGTTTTTTATTTTTTTTTGAATTAATTTTTGTCTTATTATTATTATTATTACTATTTAAATTAAAATAAAACGAAAAGTCAACTGCTGTTTTCAAGCTCAACCATAGTTGTGTGAGGTGGTGGTAGGTCCCCCCCAATTTTTTACTTAATTTTAATTTAATTATGATTTAATTTTTTAATTTTTTAATTTGTTCGCTTTCTTTTTATTTTTTATTTTTGGGTAGTTTTAAATTCACGGATCATTGAGCCCTCTACACAACTCTATAGACGGCTCT